>CM031239.1:759323260-759805760 GCA_018340775.1 Taxus wallichiana var. yunnanensis | reverse complement strand
GAGCCTTAGGGTTTCAAAAAAAAATGGGAAGGATTTGCACTGCAGCAACATTTTCTGTGTTGGTGAGCTTCCTATTCTTGTGCGTAAAAAGTAAAATACTTCGTAAGTTGAACATGATATTTTTAGAATTAGCTTTGAATTAGAAGAGAGTGAAGTAACAATAAAGATTATGATGTAATTATTCAAGACATGAACATTATGAACTGGAACTGACCAACCACGTATTGATGGCCTCATCCCAGTGAGGACCTTTTGACTTTCAATTCATCCCATGAAAAAAAAACATAATTGAATCCTGCTGCAACTAATTTAACTCGGAACTTTCAAATCATCATTTCTAATAGCTACATCCATCTGTGTCTTCCTCTTTGGCTAGGAAAAACTAAAATTAATAATCTAATTGTGTGCCTCGCCTTTGAAAAAGTGATGCAAGAATATTACCTCGTCTATCTATATCCAAAATAACTTCAGAGGCAAAGTTTTGGAGAAGATTTCAGTCAATTGCAGGCTTAAATATGGGGCTGTATAGACAATGAAAGGCCTCAAAGATAAGCAAAAAGCTAGAACCATTTGCATATGGATCAAAATATTACTTTAAAGAAAATGAGAGTCTTTCAAATCTGATAATTTCTGCTTCCATTTTTACATCCAAGAAACAAGGACCATTTGAAAGAACTAGCCTACAACAAACACCATTAGCATTAAAGCATTAAGTTCGACGCTCTTTCATAACAACAATATTTCTAAATTTTGGTACAGTGCCTTCCTCTAATGGTTAGCAAATAGCACTTGCCAATTGTTTGTTCAATTCCAAATACAATTGAGATAGTTTTCTTGCATGTACGAAATAAATCCTCACAACAAAGATGGCCTTTGATTCCAGACCTGTACAACACTGGAATATAAAAACAATTTCAGCGGAGTTTACTTGAGGGGGTACTATTGTTTTAACATTAACATGATTTTTAATTTGGTGAAAGGAACAAAGGAAAGAAATGAGTACCCTTCTTGAAAAAGTTTGTTAACTAAAGCAGCAAAGAGCTCGTCTCTTCTCACAGCCTTTGCTTCCTCTCGAGCTCATCTTTGATCTTCCCTCTCGTGCCAAGCTTGTTCTTTCATGACTCGTTCTGCTTCCAATTTTTCCATTGCCTCCCTCCATTCATGTTCCCTTAATCTCCTCCCTTGCTCTCTCACCTCCATTGCCTCCCTCCATTGCTCCTCGAACCTCTATTATTGCTGGAAGAAATCTTCAAGCACCTCTTGCATACTATTTGCATGGTATTTATCAGTTGTAACTCTCTGTCGTCCTTTTCTTTCTCTTCACAATCTTCTCATATTCACTGTCCTCATCTTCATCCTCCTCATCTTCTGAGAATTCATCTGAAGATTTTTCAGCCAACAAGCATTTCAGTTTCCTAACTTTCTGTTTGGGTCTTGCTCTAGACTCAACTTCTAATAGCAATCTATCCATGTTTCTCTCGCGCTCTTTAAATATTGCATCCAGTTCTTCAAAGAAAGGACACTGTCTTCCATTGTCAGACTCTGAGGTTTCTTTGCCCTGAATAGAAAGGGTCAGTGATATTAGGCATTTAATTGAAATAACAAGGGCTATGAATTGGACCATGATTTGATTTTACCTTCCAAAACAATCAACAAAGCCATTAGAGAGATCCCCAAAAAAATGAAATTGACGATCAGCATTACAAGACTGAATTTTCAATTTTTATAAGAAGTGTTTAAAAGAGAACACTGTCTTCCATTATCACGCTCTGCGGTCTCTTTCCACTAAATAGAAAGAGTTATTGACATTAGGCATCTATATGAAATGACAACAACGGCTGCAAGTTTACCCAAAAAAAATCAACCAGAATATACTATAGGCTTCAAAAAACAAATAAAGGCCATAATAGAGAGTCTTAGAGACCATGAAAACAAGTTAACAAATAGGATTACACAACTAAATGTTTTCACAGAATGGGTTAAAAGTTAAAAAGCAACTAGGCATTTATCTTAAATAGCAATAAGGACTAAAGCTTTCATTATTTGGCTTTGGTCCCAAACAACTTAAACAAGGACCGTAACAGAGGCCACAAAATAAAATAAGGGCCATAACAGAGACCCGCAACAATGAGTCAGGCCCCTAACAGCGACCCCAAAAGAATCAAATCAAAGTACTAAAGTAACAAACAGGAAAACAAAAATTGAAGTTTCAGTTTTCAAAACAGGGGTAAACAAAATGGACGGTGTCTTCCATTGTCAAGCTCTGATGTTTCTTTCCCCAAATAGAAATGGTCATTGACATTAGGCGTCTAAATGACATAACAAAGACAAACTAAAGGCTTTGTAATTTGGTTTTGCCCCCTCAAAACAAATCGACAGAGGCCACAACAAAGACCCCGAAAATGCCAGACTGGATTGGCTTATTTCACCTACTTCAGATTACAAGTATTCTAGCTGAAAGGATCAAGTAAATCCATCCTTTGGTTCCACTTGTTGACCAAGTCAAATCAATTATTTGATTTACTAAAGCTATGCTCGATTTAAAATACTAAACATACTCAAATATCAACTATCAAAAAAGGATACCAGTAAACCCCTGCATACATCCCTAAGTCAACTTCACTGGCAACAACTGGCCTACGCTTTTCTTCACTTTAAGTGCAGTGAGATACTAAATGGCCAGATTTACACAAAGCAATGCCAGGAACCCCCACGCCACCCACAACAACTGGCCACTCGAACTTGAACATGCACCCCCATATCGTCTCTGCATACATATGATATGTGGTAGTTTGATCCGTTAGCCCCTTTCAAAAGGGCTCTCATAGATGGCGCACACTAGACATTCAGGGCCACGGGAGACTGTTTCAATGATTCCATCTAACAAAAAATAGAACCAAATCTTTGGAGATCATGTATCCACCGAGAAATTTTTGTCAGATCGTGTGAAGAAGCAAGGTTAATTAAGAGCCAAAGCATTTTCTCTGGAAGTCAATTAAAGAATCCGATGCAGTTCTAAATGAGTTGCAATTTACGCCGGAGAGGATAACAATGTTTAGTTTATTGGAGTTGTAATTTTTCTATTTTAAGTTTGTGTGATGGGGAGAGGACAATATAGTAACTTCCAACAAAAAAACATTGCCTACTATGCCTTGATGGATGTCCGTACGTTGCTATAAAGCTCGTATTTTGTTATGGGCCACACGTATGTTGGTATAGGTGAGTTGATCGGGGTGAATATACAGTTGTTTTATTTGATGAAACAATCACAATGTCTCTTGACGATGACCATGTCTTCTGTAAGATACAATTATGATATTCATTTAAAAGATAACATGTTGTATCATTTGGTTGAACACTTGGCGTTTATTTACAAAAGTTCATATTTTGGCATTTAAATGTTCCCAAAGCGTAGACAACAATCCCATTTTGTCAGTATCCTTCAATCACTTCATTCCATGAGATGACATATCTCTAGGGAATTTTATGTTTGGTGGGTAGATGAGATTAAGAAACCTGCCAATGATACCCAAGATGTTGTAGCGGAAGAGCATCTCCACGCTTCTTATAAACGAGGCTTCCATCTTTGTGTTCTTATCCATCCGATTCTACTCCTGTTTACATTTGCCAGCATACTCCTCGCCTTGTTTCACCATATGCAACAAACAGGGCTCCAACCCAATTAGTTTAAATTTTGTTAGATATAGTTCTGAAATGTTTTGATAGACATGTATGCAGAATGTGGAACCTTACATAAAGACATGTGAACTGTTTAACAAAATGTAACTTATGTTCTTCACTCAAACATCTATCATAGATCATAGAATATATTTTACATCCAAACCATATTATACACATAAAATTCAAGCCCTCTTCGGCGTAACTTGCAACTCATTTGCAATTGCTAGTTAAAATTATTTCATCACTAATTTTGTGCAATTAACATAACAAGTGACGGGGGGCTCTTGTCTTGTTATTGACATAATTAGTTTAAAAGATTATCTGATATAAGGCCATACGCAAACCAAATTTGTTAAAAAAAAAAAAAAACAAATTCGAACTCACACCGATATCACAAAATTTATCTCAGAGAGATTAATTGAAATGCTGGAATTTGGCAGCCATGGAAGCACTGAACAGAACAGTTGACTTTACATTTGGAAACTCCAGAATCAATCGTCCTTATCTTTTCAATATATCAAAGCAGGGGATAGCCCTTAGATATAGCAAAGGCTGCAGCTTATTTGCAAACCCTTCAAGGAAATTATCAATAACCTTATTAACAGCAAGGCGGAAGAATTATGCAATCACTGCAGCTTTCAAGCGAATTAGCGAGGCTCCCCGACGGCGAAACGCCCTGCGCCCTAAGCTTAAGGTAAGGGAACGCAACTCAAAGCTTTCAGATAATGTTTTTAAAGAGCAAAACAATGTGTTAGAAGAAAATTTTAGCCAGGAGTGGAAAACAAGTTTAGGAAGGGTTTTAGAAGGGGTTTGGAAGTGGCAGAGGAACAAGAAATTAAAGATACAGAGGACTTAAATGGTTTAGGAGAAAGAGGATTTTTGTCAGAGGAAGGTTTTAATGAGAAATTGGATAAGGAGTCTGGCGAGGGTTTTATGGAGCGTATGGAAGCAGAAGGGGAGAGGAAATATGAAGAGACGGGGAACTCTTTTTGGGAGAATTTAGAAAAATTGAAGATACAGTTGGAGAAAGATGCAGAGGAATGGGGAATAGGAACGGACCGCATTTTTGATTTATATGAGAATGAAGAGGGAACAATTGAGCGTGTTGGTGTAGATGAAGATGCTATTTTGAGAAGATGTGAAATTCAGCCATTCCTTGTGAAGTTTGCCGATGAGGACGCTATGGCGCTTGCCAGGGAGAGGCTGGCTCGTGCTAGGGTGGTGGCGAAAGAGATTGAGGTGGGGGTTTTCAGGCCTCCAAAGAGGAGTTCCGTGTTTAGGTTTGTGAGGCCTGGGAAGTCAATGTCTGGGAAGTTGGGAAATATGGTTCATCAGGTTGACAATGTTTGCGGTCGCGTTCCAGGAATTTTGAAGTTTTCTGTTGTTGGATTTGCTTTTGTGTATGGTCTTTGGTTTCTTTGGGTGGCGAGGAAGCACGTCCCAGTGGCAAGAAGTCCATTTGAAGAGGAAGAGAGGAAGAAAATGTTGATGAGAAAGATGAAGTCAAGAATGGAGAAAGAGAGGATGTATGGAGATTTGGGTAAGAAGGATGGAAGGCTTTTGGATGGAGGTTTGCCTAGTGTATACGATGGTAAACCAGTGAAAGAAGGTTCCGTGGAGGTGTATGCTGGCAATCCTAATATGAGTGAAGCTGAACGGCAGAAAAGGGCCTTTGCAACTACAACGTCTAAGGGGAAGGTTCCCATAGATGATAGAGAATTCGACAGGAAGATTGAGACGATCCGGGCCATGGCAAGGAGGCTCGAAGGTCAGAGCAGCAAAATGCAGGTAAGGATATGGATGGTCCCGAAGTTTCAAATGCAGCTGTTGATCTGGATCTAAGCGGCAGTGCATTAGTATCGAGCCCCATAAATGTTTCCGTCTTGGCTAGTACCCTTGCAGAAAATGACAAGGATAATAGAAGAAGTGCAGAAGTCACAAGTACAAAGGACGAATATTTACATATACAGAAAAGCATGTTGTCTGATATAATCGATGTGGATATCTTTCCCAATTCAAATAAACTTAAAGCAAAAAGAGTGAATGTAGTTGATTCGAATGATTTTGATGGTAATAATGCGTTAGCCTTTGCTGCTGATGCTTCAGGGATCAATGTCAACAGATTCAACACAGAGAAGTCAAGGCCCGTGGATGTGCTTGCATCAGATGTAACTCTCACGGATGGCAAGGTCAATGAAAGTGGAATATCAAATGGAGCAATTTTAAAGGACCAGAAGCTGGATTCAGCTTCTTTTGCTGACTCAGGGAGCAAGGCCAACACAAAGGAACGGAGGCCTGCTGATGTTCCTGCATCAGTTGCAACTGTCATGGATTGCAAGGGCACTAAAGATATAATCTCAAATGGAGCAATCGCAAAGGTAGAGAAGCTATATTCAGGCTCTGTTGCTGACCCGGGGACCAAAGCTGACACAAAGGAATCAAGGTCCATGGATATTCATGCATTGGCTGTAGATGCCATGGATCACAAGGGCACCGAAAATGGAGTATCAAATGGTGCAACCAGAAAGGAAGAGAGGCTGGATTTACATAATCAAAGGTTTACTCGGGATTTGAATGGTACTGATGGAAACAAAGATTTTTGTTTAGGGAAAAGTCAGGTGATGTTGGTTATGGAGATCCAAATGAGCAGTCATGCACTGATATCCTTGGATGTAATCCCTCAAGAGATGCGGGTGAAAAGACAGGAGCTGAAAAGTTTGTTCAAGTACAGAAACCAACGTCAAAGAGCAGGACTGAAGGGACTGTTATTGGCCAAGAACCAAAATCATTGAATGGGAAACATCTAAATAAACCTGACAACATTTCCGTACCACCTAGAAACGGGTCACAAAGAATGAGGCCACGTGTGATCATCTCCGTAGAGGAAGCCCGGGCATTATTGTCATCAAAATGGGGTGAAACTTCCAATGATAGATCTGGTGATATTGAGAAACACCCAACTCTAAATGGGTCAAATGGAAGAATCCAAGATTATAATTTTGACGAACAAAAGGTGTCTAGTGATCCTTCTATGCTACATGATTGTGGCTCCTCTCTCCAGGAGTTGTCCAATCCAAATGATAGCACTGCAACAAACCAAACAGAATCAAGTACTAGTGGGAGGCTTGATGATGTAAACTATGAAAACTCAGGCCACCCTTTAAAAATGTTGAAGTCCATCAAAAAGAGAAGGTTCCAGATACAAAAGTTGGGTGGGATGGTAAGTCATATCCCAGTGCAAAAACTGTCTCAAAACATCTTGAGATCGAAGGAAAGATTGAAAGGGATGGAATAGATAGTGATGCAAGAGAAACAGATGAGACACAGATTGAACATGAAATTCATTCTTATGATGAAGAGGGTGGTCTGCCAACAGACAAAGCAGAAGACTTTGATTGGATGAAAGATGATGTCTTGCGTAATATAGTCTTCAAAGTTAAGTCTAATGAAGAAGCTGGAAAAGAACCATTTGATGGCCTTGACTCTAAAGAAGAAGATCTCTTCTATCAAGGTATTGATAAGAAAATAAAGCGAACAGGGGCAGGGATCAGTAAGTGGATTAATGACAGAGTGGAGAATCTGGACTATGGCAAAGGTAACCCTTAGCTCTCTTGTACTTCAATCCTTATAGAATATTTTCTTGAGCTTGCTCCCAACTTTCAATCGTAGGAATTTAGTGAGCTTCAGGTCTCTCACTTTGCTGCCATCTGTCAGTTTACTTTGAAACTTTGATCTATGCATCTATTCTAAAGTATTTAAGGGATGAGTCCATCTAGGTTCTTAAATATTATTCCAAGACTGAAATTAAGGCTGTCATCCTTGCCCTTGGCAGTTGGGGGCAAAGCATTGGCCATAATTTAGAAACAGCAGCTGAGATTAACTAGATTCTGTGTAAAGGCTGCAATCCAGAGAAAACTTGATATAAGTCTACCTTCTTCTCTTTTTGTTCAGCTCGTTTGTATGAAATTTAATAATTTTCAGTTTAACAATTTTTACCTATATGCATGTCAGTTTCTATTGGGCAGATTTCTTGTACATTAAGAAAACATCTAGGTAACAAACCAAAACCTTCAAATTAGTATACAATTTATGTATTAGAGATATAATATTTTCACCGTCCATAAAATTAGCTTGACGTCTTTTGGAAACAACCGTGTAGAAGGGTTTGAATCACTCTCCAAGATGATCATAGATCTTAGAAGATTTAAAGAGTCCAGGGATCATAACTGTAGCCTGTAGGTGTGGAACTCTAAATATCATGATAGCCAGCATGTGCAATCTTTCCATTTTTGATTTTGAAAATATCAGCTTGGGTTGGTTTGTATGCAATTCTCGAGTCTTTTTCTTTAGCCTTGTCTAGTGACATTTTGATAGAGACCACTTCTCTTTTGCTATGCTGGAAGGATAAGCACAAAGCCGAAACCTATTATTACCCTTTACTTCAAAGTTTCTCTTGTGGTCATGGGGTTGAGCTCTGATATTGTACTTAGTTCTTATTGTAGGAGTCAAAATGTGTCTTTTACCACTTGGTAATCTGTTTGCTAAGTTTGTATTATGACATCAGTCTTACAGATGCAATATGGCAGGAATTGTGTGGTTGAAACTTGATGCTTTGAATGAGATTGTTTTGCAAGACTGGAAGGAGAAATAGTTCAAGACCAAGCAATTATGTAAATTTTCTTACCAATAGAATGTTTGACAATGGATTTTGAATTTCCTTGTGCATCTCTTGCATTTGGACATAAAAGCACATGGACATGAGAGATCATGGGCACATTAGCAATGAGATAATGAACCACACTTGTCCTATGACTAGGAGGGAAACGATTATATTTTTCAGAACTGGGGAAAGAAGGATGCTTATTATGAATAAAGCACTATGTGGCTTAGTTGAAGGTGGTGTGTCCTACAAGCATTGATCAAATGCAGCCTATTAACGGAATATCTATTAAGTACAAGGTCCACTCAAGCTCCCAAAAACAATGTTCATCATATGTCCTGTCATGAATTGGAATTTTCCGGGTCTTAATTTGGGCATCACATAAACTTCAACAACATGCGAAAGTGAATTGAAGTTGATCCTATGATTGGCTTTAGTTAGGAGGCAATATTTTTGGAAGGCGTGGTACTAAATTTTGATGGTTGATGTGATGATAAAACTCTCTTTCAGAGGGATCCCAGAAGCGAGAAGTTCCAATATTCAGCAAAGACGATCAATTCAAACCCTGATTAAACGATTAACTTGCAACCTAAGTTATCAAAAGCGTTTTGGATACGGGAGCGGGAGCGGGGTATCCGATACGCTGAAACGGCAAATTTTTTTTTGACCCCGGATACGGCGTAGGATACGGCAGTACAAAAACTATATAAAAATTAAAAAATATATAAATCTCAACCTTCTAAATAGGAATTTAATTATAAACCACATATGTATATGAAAAACAAGATAAAAGACAAGTTATACTATTAACTATAAATTTATAATAATGTACAGTATATACAAAAAACGAATAAAATTAAATTGAAGATTCTTTCTTAAGATGTAAGAAGTTGCTTCATCCCAAAAAGGTGCAAAAATGGATTTTATGAAAATAAGAAAAATATCGCCATCAATGCATAGAGCTCGAGAAAATATACACTTTTAAAGAAAACGACACCTGCAACGGAGCCACAGAATGAAAGTTATGGCTCATCCAAGTTTTCTTTTTACAGACCCTTTCAAAATGGCAAATTTTTTTCCATACTTGCGTTTTTTTCACCGAAAATCCAAAAACGGAAAAAATTGCCAAAACAGGAAAAAAACGAAATCGCGCCAAAAAAGGAAAAAAACATGGAAAAAATTAAAAAAAATTTAAAAACGCGTGGCCCGCTCCCGGCCGCTCCCTGGCTGGGCTCCCGCGCTCCCGCCTCCTCCGCTCCGTGACGCTTCCCGCTCCGGCCGCCTAAACCAAGCGTTTCGTAACGTAGCTTGCAACTATCATTTCTTCACAGAATGACGATCTTGTCTTTCGGATATTGGGCTATACGGCCAAATGAAGAGACACATTTCAAGAACAACAGCAATAAGGAGAATTGACATCATAAGTTGGAGAAGTAGTTTTCTTGTCATCACAACAAAGTTATAGAAGGGGTAGGCTTGGGGAGGATGGAAATCCAACTGTTGAACGACACTGTTTTATGCCTCTTTTTCGATATTTATCCTCATTTAAGACTGAATAGATGGGATTTTTTTTACATAACATGAAGGATCCAGAAATATCCATTTCAAACATAGGGCATCATGGAAACATACGGAATCCAGATTAGATAGTCTATTTCAGCCGTGCCCAATCAATGTTGATTTATGAAAGAAATTGGTACTCATCTTCTTCTTTTAACCAAGTGACCTTGGACTTTTGTTTCTGATGAATTTCTTCCATTTGCAAAACTATGTTTAGTACCTCCATCAAACTTATTTTCTTTTTCAATCAAATCTTTATTTGACCTTGTTGCTGAATGGATACCAATATCTGCTCAAGTTAGTCTTGAATAGAGTTCTTTGATGAGGGTTGTAGGATACGCTCCTCCCCTGGTTGAGCACATGTATTTTTGTGCTTGAAAGCTGGGACGGTGCAATACGGCTTGAGTATGGCCTACATATGTATCTACCCATATCCAAATGTGAGCCCCAATATGGGCCATTTTGGATGTGGTTGGGTATGGTAACCAGACCATCTCAAACTTATTAAACGGAAACATATACGAAACCTTGAAAACGACAATTTTCAAAAACCTTGGATACGAAACGCTATCGGAAACGTCCGTACAATATATTATAAAAATAATATATATATATATATATATATATAATATATATGCATAATACTCATTTTTGAACTTCTAAAGAGTCACGACTCATCATTCAACATGGTTACAATTTCAATGATTCACATATACATGATAATAATCTAGATTCTAGAATATATCATCCAAATTTTCCTCATAATCATCTCCATGAACACAACTGGCAGCTCCACTCCCACTAGCTCCACTTTCCATCCCTTGTGCAATGGATCCCGATTCTTCTTCATCAATACCAAGCAGTGAAAGTTGGCTAAGAGTAGCCGCAGAAGCATCAAAGTCACTACTCTCAGGATCAATATCCCAAAGTTTGTTGGGACCTCTAATATAGCCTTCAGTCTTGTGTGAGAGGATGCACAAATTGGAGTGTACATACACTAAATCCTTAGCCTTCTTGGATCCTAACTTGTTCCGTTTGGCTGAGTGAATGAAGCTATATGTACTCCAATTCCGCTTTGCTGAAGAATTGCTAGCCACCTGTTACAAAAAAGAAGTTAGAAATTTTCAATTAGTAATAAAATTAATTTACTAAGAAGTAAGAACATACATTTTTAATTTTTAATTAATAAACAAACTTTTGATTTCATTTTAAATTTTAATATTTTATACCTGTGAGAGGACTTTAATGGCAATAGTTCGTAGGTGCCTGCAATCATGGCCATGTACATACCACCACATGAATGGCTTTAGGTTGTACTTGTCACTTAATGCATCTGCTTCACTCATGCTACTATTAGATGAAGAGACAAAACATGCCATTTCATAGCGGACCGCACTAGTTACTACACTAGATTAGGAAAAAGCCTGCGGAATGCCGCTTTAGTTCCACTTTGCAATTTCATGGTCATTGTATGGTGCTTGCCTACCAGGTAGCCCAAGTATTTCACTGCTATAATATTTGGGATTCAGGGCATAGGCTAGAAGATGCAATGGGGTGGTCATTTTATTCCACCTTCTCATGATCATAGTCTTGACTTCAATGTAGAATTTTTCTTCAGGATCTTGCTCTTTTTTTTTTTTTGTATGATGTCTCTAATTTTTTCAAGCATAGAATCAATGCCATCATAAATCTCCCCTATGCAAACATTATCTGTATCTGCATATCTAATCATAGATAAAATAGGCTCAGTAAAACTGAGCAAGTATGCAACCTTTTCCCACTAATCATCATCAAGTATCAATGTTTTTATTTTGATGGCTCGCTCTGTGTTTGATTGTCTCCACATGGACTAAACATCATCAATCACCATAAGCCTCAAGGCTTGTCTTACCTTCACAAGTCGTCTCAAGACGAATGTGTGAGAGACAAATCTTGTTTCAGCAACCTATCAAAATAAATTAAAACAAGTTAATAAAATATAAAATTAAATTTAAAAGAAATTCAAATGAGAATTTGATATTTCATAGAAAGTTAGCAAATAAAAATTAGAAACTAGCAATTTTTTTTGTTACCTTCAACAACTTAAACTTTGAGAACCTTCTAAAGATAGCCTGGGACATATGATGATTTGTGACAAACATTTGAATCTCATTTGCCTCCGTATACACTTCCTCTATCCATGGTATTTTGCCAATCTTTTGTAGCATCAAATTCAAGGAGTGTACTGCACAAGGTGTCCAAAAAATGTGCTCATATCTTCTTTCAACAATCAACCCTGTCGCTTTACAATTTTTGGTATTGTCCGTGATGATTTGGACAACGTTTTGAGGGCCCACTGACTCAATAGCCTCAATCAAAATATTAGCAATAAATTGAGCATCTTTCACTTCACCCTCACAATCAACAACCCTTAAGAACATTGCCCCTTTAGGGCACACTGCAACAATGTTGATTAGGGGTCTATTTCGGCATCTTTCCATCCATTTGAAATGATAGATACCCATGATTCCTTCCATGAATTCCTAATTGGCTGCAAAGAAGTATGTACATGGGCCACTTCTTTCGCCAACAATGATGTTCTCACCTTCTCATAACTAGGGCTTTATACCCTTGTGGTGCATCATTAATTCCTCTCACCATTTGTTGCCAATATGGTGACCGCAACACATTGAAAGGCAACCCACATGCATAAACACATCGAGCAATCAACTCATCAACTACTTCCCTCTTCTCATTTGCAAATGCTTGCTCTAATGGACCTTTAGAGGTTCTCTTTCGTGACAAGCTCTCTTCATTTATGGGAGTTTCAACTTCAATTTGAATAAAAGGATGGTTTGATGAGGTGGGTGGTTTTTGTGAACCCTTATTTTGCAATGGAGTAGTTTTAAATCTAGCTTTTGAAGCCTACAAATTAGCCTCCTCTTGCGCTTTCATATATGCCAAAATATGTTTCCTTTCAACCTTGCACATTTTCAAATCCCGTTCTGATTGCCCCATTAAATGATCTTTGAGTCGGGTATAAGAGGCTTTGAACTCAATATTGCAATGATTGCATACCCAAACACAAGAGCCACCACCAAAGAAGGTTCTCCAACACTTGCACATGTCTCCAAAGAGGAGCTCTAGGATCCACGGTTTGCACACCCCCACCTTGGCCTACTTCACCCCCACCTTGCTTCCTTCCCCATGCCCTCTCACCGAACGTGAACTGGATGCCATTTATCTCAAATAATCAAACCTACATTGAAAAATATTTAAAATAAAAAGTAAAAAAAATAATGAACTTAGATAATAAAATAAATATTAAATATAACTAAGAATTAAATTTAAAAACTACACCCTACATATCCCATTTTGCTTTTGATCACCAAGTTCACTGTTTAGGTGCGTGAGGTGAGAGCATACTGATTTCGGATTTTTAGTTTAAAAAAAAAAATACTTAAAAAAAAAAAGAATTAAATTATTAAACCCTATGTATCTTATTTTGCTTTTGATCACCAAGTTCACTGTATAGGCGCGAGGTGAGAGCATACACAGAGTTTGGATTTTTTAATTTAAAAAATACAAAAACTCTTAAAATAACAAAAAAAAAAAACCCTACACATCCTATTCTACTTTTGATCACCAAGTTCACCGTATAGGTGCGAGGTGAGAGCATACACAAAGTTTGGATGATATTTATAATTTTAAAAAACAATAAGTGATTTTTATTTAAAAACCGCAAAGGAAATGTTACATTTTTTTTAAGCATAGAGTTTAAAAATTTCTACATTAAATCTACATAGTGATATCATGATCAATGATCATGAATGATGTGTGCATGCACACATCATTCATGATCATTGATCACATTAACATTTAAAAAAAAAACTTGAAAAATATACTTGGTTTTTCCTCCTTGAAGCAATCCCACCTTCCAAATCTGATTTGAAATTCCTCCTTGATGTTCTTAGCTTTTAGTAAGCAGCACCTTCTAAACTCTTCCTTCAAGTTGCTCCTTGATGTCTCTTTGCTCTTCACAATGCTAAATGTTAGTTTAGTAAAAACTGAATTTAGCAAGAGAAAATGAGAGTGTGATTTAGAATGGACCCAAGATGTCATTATATAGCTTTTAGGAAGTGTTTCTTTAGCAAGTCTAGGTTAGGTAGATTATGGAAACGTTTTTCATTTTAGGGAAAAGTAAAGTCGGTTTTTTAAAAAAAAATGAAAGCCACGTTTCCAACGCGTTTTTCAATTTTAAAGCCAAAAACTGTTTAAGAGAGATGTCCTGTGCCAAAGATGAAGATGGGCATGTGGAAGCATTACTCATTACTATTCCAGAGATGTCAACTTTAGCTTTTTTGAACAACTTTAGGTGGGGAGTCATTCTTTGTGAATATTCACTTGTTTCTTTCCCACCATATGGTGCATGTTGGACACCGAAATTAGTGTATTCTTTATTATTTGTGTCCCACATTTTGGGGATTGGTTATTCATTATTTTTATTAGTCTTTGTTTAAAAAGTGGGAAAGTTTGAAAGGTATGCACACAAAAAGGTTGAAAAAGATACGTGCGGAAAGGATAGAAAGAACTGCATGCAAAGATAATAGAAAAGCCAGGGGCAAGAGTTTTGAGGAAACAACGCAAAAAGGTCAGAAGGTACACAAGTTTTGGTGAGAAGCACAATGATTTTAGGATAAGGCATAAGGAAGCTTCACAAGAGGACACAAAGGCACATGAGTAGAGAGCATGCACATGCACGAATAAAGTGTGCGCTAGAGATAGACAAAGAACTAATTGTTTGGGTTACTTGCATGAAAACGGTGCAGAAACAAGCAAAGCAAACTAGAGATGGATGGTCTAAAGAAAGCACACAAGGTGAGTAAAATGAGGACATGGCTAAATATAGTTGAGGAGCTTCTAGAGGTATTAGTGCGAAGTAAGGTATGGCTGCGTGTGGCCAGCCACTCCCCCAATGTAATAGTTAATTGGTAGATAATAGAACTCAAGGGCCAAAATGGTTGTTCAACTAGTGACGAGAAAGTCCTCACTAATATATATACCCTCAAGGGACCTCATTGAGAAAAAAAAAGAGTTAGGTAGATCTTCGAGTTAGGTGGTAGGTTTAGAGAGAGAAGAACATGAGATGGTTAATGTTTCGAACAATCAATATGAAGTGGGGTGTTTTGAGAAAATGAATTACTATGCATGAGTATGTTAATCTAGTATGATGCCGATTTATTCTTTTGTTGTGTTAACTACTTATTCCCCCTTTGCTAGACCATGATGGGAACAATATTCCTCTCGCATCTTGGGTGAGTGTGCCAAGTTTCCACTTTGGCGCATTGTTACTTCTAAGACTCCGGGATGTGAGGATGGAGTTTCAAAGTGGACGCCAAAAATCTCTAAAATTTGTGGACTATGGGTTCATTGAGAGGGGATATTTATTGAAATAATATATAAAATTACAAATATTAAAAATATATAGATAAATTTTAGAAATTTTATGAATAATAGTTCATTTTTATATATCAATCCACCATGTGCATATATAGTCCGCACCCATACATCCATATTAAAAGTAAAACTTACCAACATACAACTGTATTTTAATGTTGTGTTCATATAATTTTTAATATTAATATGTATGCTAGCTCTGAACTTGGGTTTCAAATAGATGTTGTGATACCACCACGTGCATTTATGCAAAATAAAGTTTTGGTATTCATATATCACTTATTGATTCTTAATATGTCTTTGTAATACAATACAATGGGTTATGGTTACCGGTAAATGTTTTTAAAGAGAAAACAACAAAGAAATTAATTTAATTTTAAAAAAGTGGAAAAGTTATTTTTTTAAAAGAAAAAAGTGTTTTAAAAGTGTTGTTGACAAAACCATGGCACATCTAGATTTTCCGGGATGCTAACAAATATACAAGAGGACAAGACGCCCCCGATGTCTCCTTCCCGCCCCAAATGTCCCCAAGACCCAAAAAAATTGCATTTGTCAAAGCCCGCAGATATTTCCCTTATATTCACGTAAGTTGGGAAACGTATTTTAAAAACATTAATATAGCTACAAAATATATCAAATGAGCCCAAAATGTTGGGGAATTGTTTTCTAGTAGATTTGAATACAAATACAGCACAAAATCATATCATCATGTGCGTGGTAGGCCAACTAGGATAAGATTATGAATTTATGATGATTGGTGAAATAATTTATCATCATAAATGCAATTTATTGGTTTCATTTACAATAATTTACATTTTCCTCCCTCCTTTGATATCAGGGAGGCTCCCATTATTGAATGTAAACTACTTAAAGCGTTAAACCTGGGGTGGCTATTAGGCCAAGGATCACACAGAATACTCCACTAGACCAGCAAATACTCTCGAATATTCGCCTATTTAGGGAAAGTGCTTGTACAAAGTACAAGGGAGGAATTTGTTGTGAAGGGAGGTAAATGGGAGTTAGGGAAATAAGGAGAGAGAGGGTTAATATTGTGAGTAGGCTTACAAAATTCACATACATCAACTAGAGTAGGTCCACATTCAATTAGAAGAACACAACAATGCAAGCAATCAACAAGACTAACAAACTTAGAGACTCACATCCAAATATGATCAGATTCATCAATCAAGGACACAAGGTTCCTTCTTGGTTATGTAAGATCACCATGCTTCGTATTTTGAAAGTAGCAGTCAGAGAGATAATAGAGGGACATAAACATAAAAATAGAGGAAATAGAGCTTTTATTGCTTGATGTCAAGTAGTCGTCAATCTCAATAGATACAATCAATTAATCAATTAACAAGTGGAACCCTTTGAATGGAGAAGCCATTCAATTTATAAGCATCACAAATTTTCATATTTCGTCTCCCCCACATGACTTTTCACCTTTCCTCATCACTTGTGACCTTCCACATTCTAGAGAGGAGTCTTTTTCTTATTGATGAAAAATGACTCTTACAATGTTGAATTGAGGGTCACTTAAGTGAATAAGACAAAATAGGGAAAAAGTACATTCTTGGTGAAGAATTAGAATATGGAGAGAGAAAACAAGAGAGAAGGGTTGACTATTAACAGCTGACGATGAAGATCTCTTCCTCTTCTGAAGAGCTTCTTGACTGTTCAAGCATCTGAGATAAGATAGATAAGATAAGATAATTATATTAATGTAACACAATTCATTGACCATAAAAGTAGGTTAATCGGGACCGCTTAGGAGATAAGGAGTGTGAAGAATGGAAGGAGAGAAAGGGTCATCCGAACAACTTGTAGAGGTAGAAGAGAAAGTTGCTAAGAAGAAGGAGAAGCAGTAGGCCGTAATGGCCACCACAGAGTGTAGAAGGATGGAGAAGAAGAATCCCCATCTTTGGACACAATCCCGGCATTCGAGGTTTCTCCAGGGTAAGCATTATAATATGCCCTGTGTCCTTAGTTGAAATTGTGGAGAGTTTGGAATGTTGGTACTTTGGGAGAAGGACGTTAAGTTCGAGCCCTCTTTTCAGCACTTGGATTCAATTCGTGATCCATAGGGGAGGGCTTTATGTAAGTGTGATAAGAAAAAGTACAGTTAATCGGACAAGTATTGTTAGATACAATTCAGGGTCTTGACAAATTAAGCAATAGAATATACATAATAATTACGGATCAGACGGACTCTATTGCCTCTCTAAGGAGAAACATATTCAAAGAAAGATGTGATTCGCCGAGTATCAACGACGACAAAATTTAAGTCAAGGGTCTCATTCCAAGGATAGCCCGAGAGCCTCATTTATTTCAGAGAAATGTGAATGATAATTAAAAAGGAAATTTAAAAATCAACCTGTAATGCTCTAGAATAGGCAACAGAATCTCCCTTTAATCTCATAGTCTAGATGGGGCATGCTTGCCATTAAATGAAGTGCTCCCATTTTGATCTCAGTGAGAAACAAATACAAAGTCCTCTTTGAAGTGGCACTGGCGGGTAAAAATTCACACGAAGCTTATGAGAGCCCACTTTAAATTGGCCTATTTGAAATATATGGAGTGTCTCAAGTGTAACAGATATACGCAATGATCACATCTCTTTTGTTTGAGAAAAAGGAACATAAGAGCATCAAAAAGTTGTAAAACTCTATCATGAGAGCAAATTGAAATGTCAGAACATGATGATCGAAAAAATGATTTCAAACTTTACAGTGAGGATGACCTATACTTTTGAGGTTTTCCAGTAATTCACCCTAGTGATGGTGGTGACAAATCAACTCCATGATCACTTAAAACCTCTGTTTCCATGTTTGTCTCACAAGGATATGAAATCAAAAATATAAGTATCTCCTAACCCAGTCAGTAAGATTGGGATTGCCCAAGTAATGAGATTTTGTCCTATGGCCATCCAGTTTAATTTCTTCAAATGAGGTGAATGGATATATTCTTCCTGGATTGGGGTGTGATCAATATTGGGTGTCCATGAATGAGTTTTAGGAACATACTAAGTGAGTTGCTTAATAGGTGACAACTTCGAGATGGTTTCTTCGTTCTTACAAACATGGTACTGTAAATAAAGATCATCCTCTTATTCTCAAGGGGCAGAAATCCTCACTTTAAGCTCATTAAATGCCTGTAAAGGGAATAGATGATTCTTTGATTCTGCACATATGATGCACCCCTTGAGTATCTCATGCAATCATGATTAGCTCATTTTGACTTGCACAAGAGATTTGACAACATATCAACAGCAACTGGAGATATGAAGATCATTTAACTTAAACATCGACTTTCCTTGTCATTCAGGCCTTTGAACATGATGTCTGTTGGTACCGGATTTACTCTTCTTCACAAACCGAGCAACATCATGGATTTGACAGGACACTCAAAAGCAGATAAATGATTATGTATGTCATTTTGTAGCCGGGAAGCAATTTATCTGACTTTTTAGCACTTAGGCCTTGAAGAAGTGGGTAACACCTTAAAAGGATTTGATCTTATCCTAACTATTTTAGGTTGTGCCTTTCAACCAAGGTAAGAGAACCTATTTTGTAACCTCTATTATTGAAGGAGATGCAGATACCTTTCTTTTGCACAAATTTTATAAAGAAAACCTTGGGAAAATATGATCAACACACCAAATTTGACTCTCACGAGTTGTCACTTCAGAAGATGGAGATATTTTCAACACAAGGCTAAGGTTACTAAAGACATTATGGAATCCTGATTGTTCTGCATATTTTTGCAAGTAGATTTTGTTCCTTTGTTGATACACAGGGCAAACAGGGTAGTTCAGGGTGGATCGATGGTTTTTAAATGATTTTGGTGGGAGATGAAGCAAGATAAAGTTGATTATACCGGATCTTTGGAGGGAACAACTTCACAACAAAAAGCTTCAGAACAATCAAGACGTTCCTTCAACTAGAAGGTGTGCTTCAATGGAGGCCCAGATCAACACATTTTCACATAATCTTTGAGACTCCAACACGAAGGCTCAAATTTAAAGACTCAATTAAACACTAAAGTTTCTGATTAATCATGCCTAAGGTACACCCGAAGACTTACAGACAATCTTTATCAACAAATGACAGTAAATTGATTTTAAATTTGTTTATCTCATCCAAGATGAAGGCTCTTCTTGAAATGAAATTGCAAATACCATTAGACTGTCACAGGGACGAGATCCTGTGTGATTTCACAAAAATTTCAGTATAAGATTGCAATAGGAACAAAAGAAACTATTTGCAGACATTCTGAAAATAAAGCAGACACAAAATTGCTAGAGATTAGACACAAATTAATTCCAAAATTGCTTAGATTCATCAGCAGGGGAAAGCTTCCAGAGCAATCTCAGAGCTTGTCAATGGCTATACATCTGCAACCAACTTGACATGATCAGAAAATCTAACACAGAAGAAAATAACAGGTAATCTCGGCTTTGGTCTCTTGGGAAGACGGCTTTTCAAAATTTTTCGAGAATTCATACTTGACCATTTGCAAGAGTAATCTCATTGCATTTATAATACACCCTTCACATCCAATTTCCCCCAAAAGAGGAATATTCGAAGCACCTTTGTTGCACATATCGGATCATGATTTGCAGAAAGTGACATTAATGATTCGCAAAAAAGTTGCCAGGTGTTTTCAAAAAGGTGAATCATTGCAAATATTTGCATCATTGTTCTAACTAGAGGCATATTCTTCACCCTTGGCACCTGCAACACCTTTTCCCCTCAAAAGAGAAGAATATTCGAGGGACCTTTGCTTGTTACCAATTTGTTTTCAGACAGAGACATTTAACAAATTCAGATCCAAAATCTGCTAGGTGGACCAATTATGAATTGATCACGTTTCTTGGGCCCTCGACTAATGACTAGGATGCCATGCCACAACTTTTTGGGAGTCCCTTTAATCATTTTGATTCTGTCATGCGAGAAATCCCTCCTTTAATAATTTTTTGAGCCTCTGCATAGCTAGACTTGACAGGTCATCCCTTTTGCTCTCGAGGCAACGCCTTTTTCACCTTTTTGCCTTGCACTTTCATCATTTCATCCCTTTTCCCTCCTTTTCCTCTGAAATTTTACTCTGTAACTTTTGGATCTGGCATTTTTGTTTTTGCATGAGCCCGAGCAAAATCCACTTCAAAAGTACTTCAGATTTACAAATTGAGATCCCAAATTGATTCAATTAAACTTTGTAGACCAAAACGACACAAATTTGCCAAAAATTGATGAAGAATGATGCAAAAATGCATCTCCAAACATCCTGGAGCTTCAATGGCGGCAAAAACAAATGAAATGCACAGACTACCATTGATCTTGCCTTTCAACTTTTAATTTGAGCCCTCCACGTGGCAAAATGTGATTGGAAACGGGCCTGGGAGCATTTTTTGACATTTTATAACTTTTGGAAGAAAGTAAAATTTTGACATTTTCCTCCGCCCCTCCGCCCTCAAAAAACGGGCTTGACACGTGTCCTAAAGTGGGTCCCAGAGGAACCGCGGCTTGATTATGCTATTTCACCTCGTTTTTGGCAAAAGGAAAATTTCCAAATTTTCCCCGCAGCTCCGCCCTTCCACCTTTAGCTTCTGATGTGGGTCCCAACGGACTTGCGCTTCAACTTACAATTTTATCCCTTTTTTACAAAAGGCAAAAAACCTTAAATGACCCCGAAGCTCCGTTTCTCCATTTCCCGCATGCTACGTGTCTTAATGGTGCATTTTGAGATGGTCCTGAAAAGTAGAGACCCCAAACATGCGTGGTCCCTCCACGTGTCCCAGGCCCTTTAGGAAGTTGCTTGAAAAGTCTAAGTACGAGAAGGCCCGACGGAAGCCTCCATGTGTCTTTATGGCGCAACTTCAAGATGGTCCCCAAGAGCGGAGACCTTGAGCAAGCGCGGGCTCACCACGTGGACATGTTTTGGGTTGGAGTGAGCCTTAGAATTTTTAAGTGCCCCGCATGAGCCGCATCCAACCGAGAAGGGCCATGTTTCAACCGATGCCGAGAAGTAATTTTGACTAGGAAACTACACCTCAAACAGTAAAATGCGGGAGAACCACAATTTGAGCCCAGGGAGACAGAAAACATAACAGAGGCCACAAAGAAGAATTTCAATGACAAATGGGGCAATACAAATTTGAGCACCAGCAATGACCTCTTTTCAATTTACCTTCCTGACCAAGATGTCACATGAGTGAAGCACTCGCTTATAGTTTATGAACACCTTTTTGCTTCAATTGCTGCTCATGGGAATGGATTTCCTTCACTAGATAGGAGGATTGATTCCTGAATGGAACTTGAAGAGATGTTTGAGAGTGAGTTCTATTTTCTTGACCTTTGCACTGCACTGAAACACTTGTGAATGCTACCTCCCTAACTGGCAAGATGTGAGGACATTATCAAGCATGGATCAAGTGTTTAGAAACACTTCACGAGGTATGCATTGCTTGAGATGACTACCATCATCACTCATGGTGAGCTTCTCTCATCATGCTCCCTATGACCATCTCCTCAATGACTTTGAATTTCAATGGAGCTCTTGATGTTTCAGATCCCTCATAGACCACAAGATGTTCTGATTTCACCCGTTGTCTAAGTGACTATCTTTGACTTGTTCCCGACACAATGTGATCCGTATGATGTCCTTTTCATGAATGAATTCAACCAAGATGGCTCCCTTCTGCCACAATTGGAATGAGTTAGATCCTCCACCCTCTTGCATTAGACTATGCCTTGCAGAAATTGCCTCTTTCCTATTTGGGCCATGAAACCACTTCTCGGCCTCGCGATGACAACAACAATCAATGAGATAAGCAGAATGGGAGTTGCCACAACTTTTTGAGCTCAATTCCAGGACTTACTATTTTTAGCAAGATCCTATCCAAGATTGTTATTTTTAACAAATTTTCATTGTTTTCACACCCTTATGTTTCCTGTTGGTTTAGGATGTTGCGGATGTTGAGAATTCACCTTTTTGACCACTTACTATCTTTAGACTTGCCCAATCATGAATACCTGCTAATTTTAGAAAAGAGACGTGCAGGTGTCAGATTGAGATGAAACTGGTGTCAGAGTGAGATGAAACTGGTCTCAAAAGTTTCGTGATTTTTCGAGGATGCTCTGCTATGATTTTTAGATGATTTTCTTGTCTGGATTAGCAGGAAAATGAGAATTTCATCGAAGGGGGCAGAATACTGAGAAAAATCAGTCCTCCATATCTCCAAAATCAGCCACCTCATCATGCAAAAATGGCTTGGATGAAAGTAGATTTTTTGAGGAACATTCGCTCCAAGTTTTAGATGATTTTGCCCTTCGGATCTCTGTAGAAACGAAAAAGCAACTTGCTGTCATTTTGTTGCTGTGGCATGTCAGCCATTAATGGAGGTCGGAGAGGTTTCAACAACAATTTACAAGAAAAATCAATAACTTTTGTGAGGGGAAGATTTGGTGAAGTTTCCATGTGTTTTTTGTGCAATTTCTGACCATATTTTGATCCTGACGGTTGCATGGAAGACTTGGGTCGCACTTTTGTGTTTCCCTTGTCCCTTGGGGGAAAGAGGGAACAACAAGGTGTCCAAAGTGTGACTTGGGAGTTTGTGGGGGCTGAAAGTGAGGTTTGGGGGCTAGGAAATGACACCGAGAGGGGTTTGGTGAGGTTGCATGGTGTCCGGGGCTACATGCATGCCTTGGTTGCATTTTTGTGTCACGAGACACCAAAGTGCGACTTCGGAGGAGGGAGGTTGCACTTTGGTGTCACCCTTGTCCCCCTTGCACTGTGGGGGTAGAGGGGACACTTGGGACACCTTTGACACCGAGGGAGCCAAAGTGCGACTTGCGGAGGAGGTTGAGGCCGCACTTTGGTGTCCTCCTTGTCCCCATTGTCCCTTGGGGGACACAGGGGACACAAGAGTGTCCAAAGTGTGACTTTGCCGTTTGGGAAAGCCGGTTTTGCCTTGGATGTCCAAATTTGGACACCGAACTTGAGTTTTTCGCCACGGGAGCTTAGGAAAATGGTTTGGTGTCAAATTTTATATGATTTTGACTCAAATGTCATTTTAAGATCAATGAAAGCATTCCCAAAAGAAAAGTCTGCTGCAACTCAAAATTTAGGTCCTATTTCACTTTGAACTTAGAGGGGCAGTTAGAGTTTTGAAATACCTCAGGAATTCCTTGAGCCTTGGATAAAATATGATGTTTCCACCTTGTAGAGGATTCCCATAGCTTTCCAATGCCTATTTGATTTCCTTCTAACTCCTTCGGGAACTCCTGGAATCATCCGGAGAAGTCAGGTTTCACCGAGGAGCCTTCATTTCCCACATCCTGAAAACCCGGTCTTGAACAAATTGTCCCTGAATGAGATTTTCTTTCCTAAATCTTCCTAAATTGCTTCTAACATCTTCAATACTCTCAACATCACCCTCGGATGCTTTAGAATTTCCTTGAACATTCCCAGAGGGTGTTTATCGATTGCGAAATGGCCTCCAGAGGAAGTTATCTTTCATTGAATCTTATTGAATTCATTTATCACCTTGGGTAATCATCCCTGCACACTAAAAAAACTTAATGATCTTGTTAACACTTTCCTCTCGAGCATGGATGAGGGTGGGGACCGAGGCGGGGCGGCGGAGGAAGGATGCACTTTGTGACCAGGAAGCGAAAGATCGAATTGTGGGCTTAGTTTTCATGCTCGAAGTTTCAATTTTTCATTCCATAAATTTTGCATAACATATTCCATTACATTCTGTGCACATATGTATCACTCTGTAAGTGTAACTAGATGCACAACATTTTGGTTCTATCACGGGACCATCATAATTATGCAAAAGTGATGAGGTGGAGGAAAGATGCTTAGATTCACTCGAGGTAAATATTGAGAGTTGGCAACACATTATTGAAGACGCCTTCGCTTGCAAAGACATCTTAGCCGAGCGAATTGCTCGCCCAACCGCTCTCCAAGGACTTGGGTGGAAAAGAATCTCTACGACAAGCTATATGAAACATTCGTCAGGGAACTCCTAGTAAACTGTATGCTTGGCTAACAACTTATTGTTTAGGAAAAATCGGAATTTGGGAAAGAAGCACCCCTAGACTTCGGAGCACACAAAAAGACTTTCACAACATGACACAACTTGAACGTGCGCCGTGGATTATTGGTGGAAAGGTACGCTAGGTATCTACATTATTGAATACCCAATATCTACCTTTTCTTGTGGAAATGAAGCCCAATTTCACTTCTTTCGAGAACTATGTGGAACATATTTGAATCAATTTCTGGGTAAATCAAGAAATTGATAGTAGATTTTGGCATTGAAAATTTCCCCATGGACGGCTACGTAGTCCACAAGAGTGAGCAACATGTAAGGATAGGAAGAGTAGGAGAAAATTTGGTTTGTACCATGGATCCCTAAGATGAACGCACTTTGAGAAGGATGCGATATGAAGAACAAAGATGCAAAGCGATAGAAGATAGGAACTACTTCGTCAAGGAAATTCAACTTCAGAACACTCAACTAATATTAACATAACACTAATAAATAAACCTTATATTGTAATACCCCTCTTAAGGCTTACTCTATAGAACATACTGATAGAAGATTAAAATAACAGAACCAAACAAGACTACACATTCTTCAGAAGCTTTCTCCTTGAAAATAATGCTTTGACTAGGTAGAACTCCATCAAGTTGCCTCCCTAACCCTCGTAAAGGTGTAGTTCTCGAGCTGAATTCTCGAGTTCCCGGATTCCACCTCCCGAACTCCCGAATTGTTGGACAACCGTCCATACTGAGCCATCCACAAGCTCTATCAAGTTGTCTCATAACCCTTGTAAGGGTAAATTTTCGAGATCCACAGACTGCCGAACTATTTGGACAACAATCCATGCCGAGTTTTACCTACATTGGATTCCTTCATACCTTCAAAGTGTTGGGATTATTTTTAAAATACGCATTTTCTATCAGTGAATTCATCAATGTCAGCATCCGGTGGATTTTCAACACTGGCTTCATTTGGTTTGTCTTGGAATTTTCCCTTCATCTTTTTCTTTATGATCTTATCCGTCTCTTGAAAAATATTTCGTTCAATAACTTGATAATATGAACTTTCTTCACAATTCTTTATCATTGTCTCCAAACATCTTTGGCTTGTCACAAAATTCAATCCGAAATTGTACAACGTTTTGTGTTTTCGTGCCCTAGAAATTTGCGAATGCTGTACCTTTCAACCTGTAGCCTTTAGAAATTGCGACGGTTGTATTTTGCCCAAATCGCAACTGTATTTTATGCAAATCGTGACTGCTGATGACAGTAATGGTGGTAGCAATTTTCGTCTGTATAAAAATGACTGTATTTTCTTCTGATTTGCTGGTTTTTCATGCTCTATAAAACCTTTCCGCGACTGTAAATATGGATTCACTACTGTAAAAAGAAACTGTTGCAGGCCCTCAATTTAATAGGCTCTCGATTTAATTCGTTGCAGGCCCTTGATTTAATTCGTCTTTGCAATTTTCTTGCCCTTTCGCGACTTTGTTTACTCCTGATTCGTGACTGTAAGCTCAGTTTTTCTCCTTGTGCGACTGTGATATTGTGATTGACTTCTGTGTCCTCATAACTCGCGATTTTGACACAGTCTTTCTTGCCCTTTCGACCCCTTGTAGACGCATACGAACCTGAAACTCATGACTTTGTTTCGTGCCCTTCGAAGAAGCCCTAAATGATGTCCTCGAAAATCTTCTTGTGATTTCCGTTGATTTCCTTGTGACCTCTGTGAAAACAATTTTGTCCCGTGCCCTAGTTGGTACTCGCAGCCACTTTTTCTGCCCTCTCGTGATTCCCTTTTTTTATATATTCTGCTCTTTTGCAAACTGTAATAGGACTGTAAAAGCAGCAATAGTGGTGACCTCTTTCCTTCTCTTTCTCCTTACTTGCCACACTCTGATACCAATGTTAGAATATGCAGATAGAGAAAGAATAAAGAAAGAAATAATAGAATGTACAAAGAACGGATTAAGAGAAACTGGAATGCCCACATTATCATTGTGTGTCCATCATTTTATTATGTGAGAGACAGTTACAAAGTGGTTGAAGTAGTTTCAACCATTTATTAGTAAACACTTAACTAATATTAACATAACGCTAATAAATAAGCCTTATATTTTAAAAGAACACATCTTGGGACATATTTGTTTCTTGTAATAATACAATGTAAAGCTTCTGACCACTAATGAGCTACTTTAGCAGCCTATGCTTGTGAGGGCATTTAACCCCCTCACATGTAACGGGATTATCCCCTGGTGGAGCCCGAATTGACTTTTTACCCCCTTTGCTAGATCCACTCAGTTCTTTCTTTTGTTGTTTTCCTGTTCACCACCATCCAGTTTGACTTCCAAATATGTCTTCGTTTCTTCTTTCTTTTTCTTCGTCTTCTTCAGTTTTGCTAATGCATACGAAATTTGTTTCTGACTGCTTTTTCCTATAGTAATCTGAGCTTCCACATTTCTTGGGTTGGACTGAGGCAGTCTTACCTGGTATCTTTTTCCTTGTTGAGTCCCTTTATTGGCTAATTTAAATTTTGTCAATTTATCTAGCCTTGATTGGCTAAGAACTTCTCCCAACCATGAGTGAGAAAGTTCTTCCAATCCTAAAAATCTTATATCTATTCTTCTTTTTCCTCCTCTTCCTCCTTCCCAGATTCACACTGCTTATTAGGTTGATACTGCTTAAAGGCTAGAATTTATTTCATCATCATGAGGGTAGCTTATATAAGGGCCTCAGTCTTGAGTGTTAAGTCAATTTGTATTGAGGCAAGTTTCTTTGACTAATGATGCAATTTCTTCAACTCATGGACTTTCTTCCTTTACCATACTTTCTGGAGCTTTGAATTTATTACTGTCCTCAGTTGTCATTTTTGGCTTCCACTATTTATTGAATCTTTTTTTTTGGCTTTCTTCTTTGGTTATCTGAAGCCAACCTTGAGATCTGTAGAACGAACAGCCTTCCGAAAATCCCTGACAAAGTGTCCAGGGCTGCGGCATATTCGACATCTGGAGAGGGATGTGTTCTTAATTGATCTTTTGCATCCATTCCCTTGATTCTGATTTTAACATGATTACTTTGGAAGAGGCTTTGATAGGTATATTTTGGCGCCGATTCTCGCATAAATCAATAACAGCTCTACTTTTGTAGATTTTGCCGTACAGATATTCTGAAACAGATTTACAACTTAAGCAAATCTTTTTATCCTTCCGAAGTTCCGTACAATCTTTTATTCATACAGAGACAATGGATAGGTTTTCAGATTTTGGGTCAAAACCCTCTTCCCATGGCCTCATATACAGACCAACTTGCCTCATAAAACCATGGATTGTTTCTAGAAGTATCATCCCCGGCTCTTGCAAATTCCAAAGATACTTGAAAAAAATCTTGAGCCAGAAGTTCTCCCTGGTTCATGGAGTGGATGGCCCAATGCCGAGCAAGCCATTATTGAAGATCTGCGCTTGGACAGTACTCTATAAATTTGTAAATTAGGTCATTTTCCTTGACTATTGAATGATTGGTTCAATATCTTTGTCCTCAAATCTTACTACTGGCACCTCCTCTGATGCAGGAATAATCTCCAGCATTTTTGAAAAGTCCCATCTTTGAGCTGTTCAAATGGTTCCTTCCTTTCATGTTCACTTCCTTATTTTTGCCCTTGTTCCTCTGCCATTTTTTTCCTTTGCTTATTCACTCCTTCCTTCATATTTTTGATATTCACTTTTTCCCCTCACTTTTTGTCGATCTTTTATATCAATATAGCATTGAAATGTATGCAATATTTAATATTATGTCATGTTTATAAAGTATCTGCTTATAAGAGGTAATGTGTTGAGCAGATGCTCTTAAGATGAATTCTATTCTTATAGCCCTTGGCATCTTCATTATTTTACCCCTAATATTTTGTCTAGATGTCACTATCTGGTTGGTTTTCAGTTACGGTTTTTGTTTGCAACATTGCATGGGTGGGATTGTTCTGTCTTTTATATTGCATATTTGTTTGAGGATTCTTTAAACAAACCTTTAGTTTTTTGCAATGTTGGGGTGAATAACTGATCATATGTGTTTCAAGATGGATTAATTGTTCAACACAAATAAGAAGATTTTAACTCTGATATTTCTTGTTTCAGATGGCATTGCAATTGCTGATCCACCAGAGGTCTTTGTGGCACGATGGAAGGATCGTGATAAAAAGAACAGATCTCCTACTCTTGATAAACTCCAAGAATATCGCGACAAAATCTTTAAAAAAAAATGGAGCTATATCCTTCAGGAAATCCTGAAACAGAAGGCTCTTCTAAAACAACAAAGTCATCCTCAATATCAGCGACTTCTGCTAAATCTTCAACAAGTTCCACATTGGGTGTATCTGATACAAGGCGTACATCTCACAGTGATTCTTCTTCAAGTGCTAAGACTATTATTAGTAGCAGTGGGAACTCCAGTGAATTTGTAACAGATTTGAAAAGTAAATCATGGCAGCACACTAAGAAATGGAGCCGTGCCTTACAAGACAGGTACAATGCGGAGAGGGACCCAAAGATAAAGGAAGTAATAAGAGAAATGGGACAGGACCTTGATAGGTGGATGACGGAAGAAGACGAGAAGAAAATTTCCGAGGTTCTTCGGAAATATCCGGCAGAGGAACTCTATGATATGAAAAGAAGAAAGGAAAGGATTAAAAATGAGATCAAAAATTTTGGACGAGAAGCAATGCTAAATAAGTATAGAGGATATAAGCCAAAAAAGGAAGATCGTTTATGGTGGGCAGACCTTCCTTATGTTCTGGTATGTTTTTGGACTTACTTATATTTCATGTGTTCTGAACTGCTAGTCCTTGAGATGTAATTGTTGATTTTGTTGTCTTTATGTCAAATGCTGAGTCAAAGATGTCCTTTATATGAAACACAGCTTATAAATAGGAAGAGCTCAAACATATTCCACAAAGATAAATTCTAAACTCATTTTGAATAGAGAGATTTCATTATTTTCACTTTTCTAAGTGTGCAAATCATGACAACTGAGGTCCTTTAATAGAAAGAGCCATAATGACTCTTATTTTTTTGTGTAAGGATACTTCTGGAGGAACTGCGTTCAAGTTTAAATTTTTGCTGGTAGAACAATCTCATGCAACAAAACATTGCATGGCCCAGAAGATATGAAGGTCATAGCCAAAGCTGATAAATATTCAAAATGATGCATTAGAAAAGCGTAGGAAATAAAGAAGCACCCTAACAATCTCAACATGGATTATGGATGGGTTCTAACTCAGTCTTGCAAACAGTGCATCCATAAATTCACAACACAATAATGTTGGCCTTTGCTTCTCATGATATATGTTTCTTATTCTGGCCGATTCCGCATCTTTGTATAATAAAATGTATACATATTGGTTCATGGTTTCATTTAGCTGCCCACCATTTCTTATCATGTAGACGGGTTATGAAGATGGGACCTAAAATGTTGGCCCCAAAAATCTTAATGTAGTTACCCCAGAAGAATCCTTACAGAGTGCATCATAGTGGGAAATCTGAAAGATCAAATCCTATTCTTCTAATATAAGGGAAATGTAAATGAGAAGCGTATCTCTCTCAATCATTAGGGTTCAATGACAGCAGTGAGAGAAGGTAAAGTCAAAGGAGAGACATATAAGTTTGGTGATGAGAGTGTGATGCCAACAGTCTATGATATATATTTTATTCGAAGGTGTGGTAGTTAGAATAACCACTTTTTCAAACCCCAGTATTTACTATTAAGTTCTTAATGTTTAATCTAACCTAACCCCACACAACTTTTTCTTCATGTTATTTCTGTAAAGCCCCCAAACTTTGAAAGTATATCTACTTTTATTGACTGCATTCAAAAACAAAAATTTACATAAAAATGGACTAATTTTTGGGGCTGCAATGTATTAAGACTCCAATTTATGATATTTTCTCTGCTCTTCCAAACTCAAAACATGTACTGGCTACCAAAAATTCATCAAGTTGGATTCTCTTCATGCTGCCATCATCCATATTTTGTAATGGTAGTAGAGTCCCATCGATTTGACTCACCTCGACATCCTGCCACTGTTTAGCTAGGTTTTCATGGCTCCCACAAAGGTACAAGTCTGCTCACCTATTGAACCATCCATACAAGCTACAATTCTGTTCACCCATTGAACCATCCACATGAGGTAGATTTCTGCTCACCCTTTCAAACATCCGCATGAGCCAACCTACACTTCTATCGAGAACTAAGTCACAAGGTACGTGTTTGTGTTCAGTGACGATAAAATTAGAAAAAAATTCACTAGCCGATAAAATTCTGGCAAAAAATTCATGATAAAGTTTGAATAATATAACAATGCATTTATTTATTTTCAAATATCAAATAAATGCTCAAGATTGAAAAAATAGATAAATATTACTAAATAGTTTCAAAAACTATGTATGAAGATGTCAAAACATATAAATCACGATAAGTTGATTAAAAAAGAATATTACAAACATGTGAAATCACAATTTTAAAGATGAATTCTGCTTTCAAAAAGTTAGTCCAAATTGTAAACAATCTAACATTGTTCTCAAACTTTCGATGAACTACTTCCTGTTTTTACACTAAAAAGCTCAAATCATCAAGAGCACTTGGTTGAATTGGCTCAATATCATTACTTGAATTTATATTGTGAAAGTAAGTTAGGACCATATGCATCTGCTATCTCTTCTAAAATGGGTTGGAGTTTTGAATACTGTTAGGAATTAGTGTTCACATGGGTATTTACCGTATGGTAAATATTAATTACGGCAAGTTAGTAAATTAGTTTATATATATATATATATATATATATATATAATTCACGTATATGGAGAGTTGTTGAACAACCTCCTTGAAAACAGGAAATAGATTTCCTATTTATACTCTCATTGTAATTCAGCATTGGAGATATTGAATATACAGAGAAGAATATTTTTGTTTTCAATTGCTCAACTCTGAACCAAATTTACATTTGGTATCAGAGCATGGTCAGCTCATGTTCATTACAATAGTCTAATTGTTTTCTGGGGCGGTCATATATCTACATTGCTCTTTTAAGATGAAATTCTTTTAATTTACATCTCTGCAGATCCTCCACATTCCAATTTTTGCTGCACCATATGGGACAGACATACAATTGTGTATCTCAAACTTTGCATGGAATAAGCATTGAATTTGTCAAAAATCTGAATTTGCTCATTGGATCAAAGACACATGGATTTGATGATACATCCCACTCAGCTGCAACATTTTATTTTGTAAAACATTTATTATTTTGGTCTTAAAATCTATTGTGCAATGACGTGGTGGTAGTCATCATTTCTGCATTTTTTTGCATTGAGCTCTACCTTTAAATGTTTACTTTGTTGCCCAAATTTGCATCCTACACTTTGAAGAGAGAACCATAGATGATAAGACTTGAGTCACTTTCTTGATTCGAGCTTTGTGCACACATCCTACGGAGATCCCATCGACAAATGCTTAGGAATCAGGAGACGTCCATGTGGCTGCGTAATTATTTGTTCCAAATGCTGCAATAAAATCGATCTATTCTAAGCACCGGATTTGTTGAAGAAAAGGAGAAAATGCAAATCAGCCGTGAGTTATTTCCATAAAAAAATTTGCCTTCCGCACAACCATTTTTGATTGGCTGATTTTTTTTTTTGCAAGACTATAGTTTTAAAAATTTAATTTTTCTATAGTTTTTGCTTAAATAATTGCATTTTGAGGGCAATTAATGCATTTTTGGCCAAATTAATACTTTTTGGCGCCAATTCTTTGGGCCATTGACATTTTTGGAATCTTCATTTCCTCTCGGTTCCAACGAGTGGTCACACAATAAATTTGCTCTCCATCTTGAGCAAGTTTTTAATTGTTGAGCCAATTTTAATTAAATTGGGTCTTTTTACGAAAATTGAAACCTTAATAACTTTTGCACGGTAACTCAAAATCAAGTGTATTTTTTTGCAAAAGTGCTTATTTTTTCATCCCGTTGCATTGGTTCCAATTTCGTTGAAAAATACCAAGTTTGAAAAATACTCTTTTTGGCCATCCTGTGGGCATCTTCTTGTTCGGGCTTGTGTATACTTTTGGATATTTTTGCAGCCCCTTTGAGCCTCATTAAGTCATTGTTGTCTCAAGATCTACATTGCATACATACGCCCAAGACCCCCTTGAATCCCCTCTGATACATATCGGAAACGGATTCGATACGGATACGTGCCTGATACGTATGTGATATGTACAGACGTATCCGTGACGTATCCTGACGTATTCCGTACGTATCAGGCACGTATCCTGCAGTAAATACATCTTTTTAAAGTTTTATTTCATTTTTTAAATTTTTGACTTTTCTACTCCCTAAAACCGAACCCTAAACACTAAATGAATAAAATAATACACCCTCTCCTATATCATATGTATGGCAGCCACATGAACAATGAAATGTAAAATCTTAAGTATATTGTATGTTTTGAAAATTTGAACATGGATCCTAGTATATTTTTCAAATTTCAAGTTTTGTTCGTATTCATGTTGACATGATATTCGTATATCATATGTATGGCAGCCACATGATCAATAAAAATGCAAAGTCTTAAGTATATTGAATGTTTTGAACATTGATTCAAGTTTTGTATTACTATTTCAGTTTTTTATGGACTAAAAAATGAGTAAAATGAGCAGATGTACATAATTAAAAAAAAATATATATATATATATATATATTTTTTTAATTTTTTAATATATATGTATGGACGTATCCAAGGGTTTTTAAAATTGACGTATCCATGTATCGTATCCGTATCCAAACCGATACTCGTATCCGTATCCTGACAACGTAGCTCAAGATTTTACCCTGAAATCTGAGACTACCCCATGTTAAAATTTTTCGTTCTTTTAAAATAACGGGCTTTTTGTGTTTTTATTGCCAGAAGATGCATGTATTGCATTAAGATATTCCTAGTGAATCATATGAGCCAATTTTGACAAATACCCAGATGCCAAAACTCATTTTATCACTCGCCAAGTTTTGTCTGCGGGAAATTTTTATTTAATTATTTATTAAATAAATAATGCCCCGTTTGAAGTAAATTGTGCTCCGGTTGAACCCTGCTGAAGTTTTGCATGCCAGTATTCACATATATCAATAGGGTTTTCACTAGGAATGAATCCTGAGCTTTGTCTGTGACTTCTGGTAACATTTTTCGTTTTTATTTATTTCTTTTGCGTTTTTCTCCGGTTTTCCCCGTAATCTTTCTGTTCAATTCCCTTGGGTCCATTACTTCGCCAGTATAGTCTGTTTACTTGCCTGAAGCATCTGGAGATCATTTACGGCCGCCGCACCAGAAGGAATCAGCCTCAGAAAGCAAGCTTCTGGTCAAAAAAGACGAAGTCATGCACAAAAAGCCTCTCCTAGGCAAGTCGCATTTTTTGGAATAAATGGATTTTATGAAAATAAGAAAAATATTGCCATCAATGCGTAGAGCTCGAGAAGATATGCACTTTTAGAGAAAACGACACCTAAAACGGAGCCACGGAATGAAAGTTACGACACATGCAAGTTTTTGCTGCTACATCTTCCCGGACCCTTTCCAAAAATGGCAAATTTTATTCCATGCTTGTGTTTTCTTCACCAAAAATCCAAAAAAGGAAAGAAATGTTGTTTTTATGTCGCTTGTAATTTTCAAGGCTGCCTTCCGCGTCCAGTTTCCACGCTGCCCTAAGTGACGAATTCTCACGCAATTTTAAAGGCAGAAGTCACAATGCAAGTTGCACTTTTTTGAAGGAAGACTTTAAGCTGCCAGTGGGAATTTTGGCAGTGGCAGGCAGGCGGGAATTTCTTACCTGCCTAGCAGGGTAATTTTTCCCATGAAGTCAAAGTCACTTAAGCTGCAATGGGAATATTAGAGGTGGCAGGCAGGCGAGGATTTCTTACCTGCCTTGTAGGGTAAAAATTCCCATTATAAAAGAAAAATCACTTAAAGCACCGACGAGAATTTCCTACCTGCCTGGCAGGGTAAAAATTCCCATTATGAAAGTCAAATCACTTAAGTGGAAGAAGGGATTTTTAGAGCTGCAATGAAGGGTGAAAATTCCCATCAGAAGTTGACTTCTTATTTTTAGAATTCACCCTTGCCAAAAAGTGCGACCCACCTTGGGTGAATAACAATGCATTTAATAATATTTATTAATGTTTATTCACCCAATTTTGGCGCCATAAATAGAAGGAAAGTCAATGCATGAAGACAAGCCAAAGTGAACTGAAGGTAGCATGCTAAAAATAAATAAATAAAATTTATTTAATGGCAGCCAACAACATGCAAAAATAGGTGCCCAATTTGGGTGAATAAACATCATTGTTTATTAATTAATTGCCAGGAATAGGGTGGACAATTATTAGAAATAGAATGCTGAGGGTTATATAAGCATGGGCTGCCATAATGAAGATGTAATTAATTCTTTTTGCAAAGGATTGCAGCCTGGACAGTTTTGGCGCCCAAGGAAGGAGGATTTTTGCATCAAAAAGTGTTTTTCATTGCCGGAAAGCTTCAAAGTTTGGCACCTAGGGTTGGAATGGCTTGATTTTTGTTGTGACAATTATCTGCATGTTGGTATAAGTGCTCTGGTGAATTAAATAATATTTTTGCTTGCTTTGCATGCAAGCAAAACCTCAAATTTTAGGGCAGCAAACTTTATATGCAGATTTTGGTGATAAAAATCAAGTAATCATGCCATGGACTCCATCTTTGTCTGAATAAATTGCAGGTATTCATCACAGGTGCTCAAATCAATGTCAGATACATTGAATATGTCTTTCGAATATGAAGAAATTTGCTAGATTTGCACAAATTGATCCAATTACAAGGGATTCCGACAAAATTAAAAGAAGAAGAGCTCAGATAAAGATTGTTCCAACCATGATGAAGCATGATGAAAGAAAAGGATCAACAGAATCATGCATAGCTTCCAGATTTGTTGAAGTCAATGATACAGATATTGGCCCTAAACCTATCACCGATTTAATTGACAAATCCAAATTTCATAATTGCAAAGGCTTCCAACAAAAAATCATCCTCTTGTTTCGACACGTACCCGTGTAGAAGTCGGCGCATGGGAAATTCTTTCCGTGGTCTTGTGCATGTGCTCCCAATCTTCCAGTTGAAGCCTTCATTGAATTTACTTTGTATATCTTGGAGAATAACTTCAAAAGCTTCAAGGATAAAAGGGGAAGACATGTCAGAGGTAGCACCTGCAGGCAAATCACAATCATGCATAGCTTCCAGATCTAGTTTGGTGAGAATCAAAGGCAAAAGAGTCAACCGCATGCAACAAAAGAAGAAGAACAAGACTGGGAGGGTTGCAGCTATCTTCTTATTTCTTTTCCTCTTATTTTCTCCGAAAAAGTAATTGAGCAATCAATTAAATTATAAAACTTAAGTGATTGGTTTAAAAGCCGTTACTTGAAGAAGTCAATTACTTGGAGATAGGTGGCAAACATGCAAAATAGAAGGTTCTATTTTTCAGTTATAAATCATGCATGTCATGTAAAGAGGAATTCCAGGAGGAAGATTGCCAGCTGTTACCCTTTTCTATAATTTTTGCATGCGGGAATTCATTTAAAGCTTCCTATTTGTAATTGCCCTTTATACACTATAAATAGAGGAAGAACCTACGGGTTAAATCATCAAAATTTGTAATCAACATTCTTGTGTTCCAAAATTTTTCTGAAACCCCTGATAGCTATTTGAAGTAGAGGAATAGAAAGGAGCATATTTCCAGAGAACTTTGTGTCAACGGTGCATTTTGTTTCTAACTTTCTGTCTTAGATCTATTCATAAACTTTGCGTTATTCTAGATCTAGATCTGAAAGTTCCCTTTGCTTATAATTATGTATGTTAATATCTATATGTTCTATCTATGTGCATGCAATCAACTATGTAATCTATTGATTGGGTTGCACATCTTCCCTCTTTCTTTCCTGTTTTCTGCTATTTTCTTCTTCATCAGATATTTCCTTTCTTTAACAATTGCTTACTTGGTGCAAAACTATGCAACTATGGTTCATGAGCTGCATGGTTAAAGTAATACCCACAAATCTTATACGGGAGCCTCACCGGTAAATGAGGGAGATTTATCTCATGACTGCTTAGGTTTTTAGCTATGCAGAAAATCTAGCCAACATCATCAATGCCAAAATTCAAAATTGTAAAGGACACATTATCGCTGGAACATGACGTCCAATTTGTGGGGGAGTGCTTCTTAAGTCTCATGATCAAATCAGTTTAGTTAAGCAACAAAGAAATCGAGGATGGCGGCACAAGAGTTGGAGGTCGATCAACGACCTCTCGTCAATCGCCAACGATGGGGCCGCATGAAGGTTTGGTGACATCTTTTTTGAGTGTGTTTGCTTTCGCTTTTTTTTCAGTGTGCTTGATTTCAATGTTCTGATTGTTTGACTTGCTTTGAATAAATAGAAATTTTGCATTGAGGGGGAACATGATACCAATGTTCCATTTCCATTGTGACAACTTTTCCTGTGTGTGTATGAGCAAAGAATTTCCTATATTATTCCTTGTAGTGAGATGTTGATGAGAGTTGATGAGAGTATTGCACATCATGATGTGGTGTTGGTAACCCACTTGTAAAACCATCATTTGTGGTTTGTGGTAAACCACTTGTAAAACCACCACTCTTGGTTGTTGGTAAACCATTTGCAAAACCATCATCTTTTGGTTTGTGGTAATCCACTTGTAAAACCACCACTTTTGGTTTTTGGTTAACCATTTGTAAAACCATCACTAAGGTTTGTGATTGTCCTGTGAAAATCACCAGATCATGAGCAAGTGCAGATATAAGATAGGTTTTGACCATGTTCGCACTAAGGGGGAATGTTAGGAATTAATGTTCACATGGGTATTTCTTGGAGAGTAAATATTAATTATTGTGTTTTAGTTACCGTATGGTAAATAGTAATTATGATAAGTTAGTAAACTAGTTTATATATATATATTATATATAAACTCATGTATATGGAGAGTTGTTGAACAACCCTTGAAAATAGGAAACATATTTCCTATTTAAACTCTCATTGTAATTCAGCATTGGAGATATTAAATATATAAAAAGAATATTACAAAGACGAGTTAGTGTCTCGATTATTTTACACCAAAAGAAACAAAACAAGCCGAAACTAGACTTAATCCAAATTATATGAATAAAGATAGTAGAGTATAGTAATCGAACATGAATCATAGAGGATGTGATTACTCTAGAGAGAAGAGAGATAATGTTAAAAATGCAAAATGGAAAGACCTAACTTGATTCTTCATGGTAGATCTATCTTAGAAAGGTGTTGTCAAGCTCTTTGGTGAATGAGAGAGCCTAAAACAATGCTTAGACACAACCAAACCGGTGGAGGTAGATGGTATAATCGGACGGTGGTGATGGTGGCGGACGATAGTGTTTGAGACCTGCTCTAAACAGTCCGCAACTTTATGGAGATGTTGGCTTGTGTTTGCACTTTAGGTTTAGAGTGTTGGATCATTGCAACCGATGGGACAAAGCCCATGTGATCTCTCCTTTGTCCAAACCCTAACAATGCACTCGGAAAATAATGCATAATGAAAATCTCTAGAACTATTGGGTTGGATTGACCTCGCGATGCCAATGTAGTGAGCGTTGCACTACATATCAAAACCTTGAGGAGGGATCAAGCCACACGTAGTTCTCTCACATAGGAAACACTACCTAGTCTTGGGTATGTACCGCATAACCGTTTTTGTACCGTTTTCAGCATGTATATTGACATTTCCAAGCCATTTCAGAGACACAAGTACTTTAAAAAGTTAAAAATTTAAAACATAAAAACTAAACCCTAAACTTCTAGAAAACACTAACCTAACCTATATATGCATTACATGCAATACGAAGACAATCATTTATTAGTGTTAGAATATGAGGAGATAGAAAGAATAAAGAAAGATTTGAATGTACAAAGATGGAATGAAGAGAAATCGGAATGCACACATTATCATTGTGTGTTCGTCATTTTATCATGTGAAAGATCACATAAAGTGGTTAAAGTAGTTTCAACCATTTATTAGTTAACACGTAACAAATATTAACATAACACTAATAAATAAGCCACTATATTTTTGTACCCCCTCTTAAGGCTTACTCTATAGAACATACTGACAAGAGATTAAAATAATATAACCAAACAAGACCACACATTCTTTAGAAGGTTTCCCTTTTGAAAACAAAGCTTTGACTAGGTAGAACTCCATCAAGTTGCCTCCTTGACCCTCGCAAAGGTGTAGTTCCCGAGTTCTTGGATTCTACTTCCCGAACTCTCAAATTACAAAATCTCCCGAATTGTTGGACAACCATTCATATTGAGCTACTCCCACAACACTCCATCAAGTTGTCTCACGACCCTTGTAAGGGTAAATTCCCAAGATCCACAGACTCTTAAACTATCTCGGGAAGTAATCAATGCCGAGTTTGAACTACACTAGATCCCTTCCTGTCTTTAAAGTGTGAGGCTTGTTTAAATACATATTTTCTATTAGCGAGTTCATTACTTTCAACATCCAAAGGCATTTTCAACAATGGCTTCATAAACTTCATATTATTTGTCTTTCATCTCGATTTTTACTTTCCAAGTATGAAAGTTGAGGCCAAAATATTTGTCTAATGGAATTTCCATTCTATGACAAAATACCTTAGAAAATATCCCTTTTTCCAAAATAAAGAATGACCTGCAAATTATGTGGCAAGATTTTAAAAACTGATATTTATTTTTTCTAAAAGCAAAGAAATGAAACTATATTAGGTAGGTTTGTGCCCTAGCCGACTGGTTGTGACTGAAAACCGACAAATTGTGTGCCTTAGCAGCGAATGACCCTTGAAAAATTGCAAATCTGGAAATGCATGATTGTATTTTCTTTGTTTTGCACTAGCTACCTTCGAAAATCATGATTGTCTCTTCCTTATGATTTTCGATTGTGTAATCTACAAAAAATGTTCCCTAAATCACATTTTTCGTAGCCGCATTCTCGCCGATCACCTTTTGCCTTGAAAATGTCTTATTTTTGTGCCCTAACTGCACAAACAACCCCAAATAATTCTTCAAAAATGACATTCTTATTTTTGTGCCCTAGCACTTTGAAATGCCCTAAAATTTGTCTGAAAACACAACGAAAATTGTGCCCTTGAATGGTGTTTTCATATGTATATATTTTAATTTCACACCTTCGTAATGATGTGGTTATGTTCGTTGTGCATGCCCTTGAACTGAAACTGGGTTGTTTTTTGCCCTTTTTGATGACTTTTTTAGCCCTGCGTAATTACTTGCTGCCCTACGATATTACTCTTGCGTCTAGCATTCAAATTGGTCTTCTCGCTTCTTTCATACCCTAATAGGATTGGTTTGAACTTCTTGCCTTCTCTCTCCTTATTTGCCCCACTCGATACCAATGTTAGAATATGAGGACAAAGAATAAAGAAAGATTAGAATGTACAAAGAATTGTTGAAGAGAAATCGGATTGCACACATTATCATTGTGTGTCCATCATTTCATTATTGTGAATGATGGTTACAAAGTGGTCAAGTAGTTTCAACCGTTTATTAGTAAACACTTAACTAATATTAAACCGACACTAATAAATAAACCGTATATTTTAATAATTAGTACTATATTTTTAAATGCTTTATAGTTAATAGACAAAAAATGAGTAGTATGCATTCATATATAATATGTCGTATAGACATTTCCGTGCCATTTTGTACCCAATGTTTATTTAAAAATCAACATTTTCCATTTCGATCCATTTCGTTTTTGATCCTCTGTTTCCATTTTTCGCATGACGTTTCTTGGCACCGTATAATCGACAACCGACATAACATTTGACAAGAGGGTTCCTTTCACACAACTAACATACGACATGACATAAGCACACATAAGTATGGACCACACAATGTAGACATGTATAAGCATACACGCATAAAACAAGCAATATAAGCAATATAAGCATGCAATAAGCAATATAAGCATGCAATAAGCAATGTTAGTACCTTTGAGCAATCAATATCATCTTGTATAACGAAGTAATATATCCATATAAGTAAGCACTCTAAAGATACTTATAAGAGAAAGTCATATATAAAAATCCAAGTGGCTCAATATGATCAATGGATTAGCATAGAAAAATAGAACATGAAAAACATGCATATGATCCAGAATAAGATTTCAAAAAATCTATTTTTGGGAAGTCTTGAAAATATATTTTTAGCAGTTTTTCAACAACTTTTAATATTTTGCAATTTGAGGATCTCGAAGCGTTTCGGAGCTTCGACGATAGGGATTCTAGGTTTGTGGGGGTATTCAGTCGTCCGTGCTATGGTCCATGATAGACACAAAACTGAACAAAACCACCGGGTTCCACCTCGAGACCGATGGGCAAACAAAGGTAGTCAATCGTATGATTGTGCATCTTCTTCGGATGTATCACTCCAAACATCCACACACATGGGATGAAAGTCTTGTGTATGTCCAACATAGCTACAATCGAGCTCTTCATAGCTCCACAAGACATAGCCCATTTCAGGTATGTCTTGGATTCCAGCCATTGGCTCCCATTGATGTAGCATTGCCCTTCATGTTGGAAGAAGAATGTCCATACACAAAAAGAAGTGGATAAGGCAACCAAATTTGTAGAACGAATTTGACACATTCAACAACAAGTTCATGAGATCTTGGAACAAACCAGCCAAAAGTACAAGCAATGTCATGATGCCCATCGGGTTCCTCATCAATTCCAAGTGGGGGATAAGGTCTGGCTACATCTCCAAAAAGAGCGACTCCAAGGTCCATACAGAAACTCATACCTCTACGATATGGGCCATACACAATAACCAAAAAGATTGGTGAGAATGCATTTGAGCTCAATCTTCCATCCTACCTTGGGTTGCATCCAATTTTCAATGTGGAGTTGCTTTGCCCATACTTTCCTCCACTCTTGGATACATCAGACATTGGTGAGCAGTTGCAAAGTATAGAGCTGAACCTAGACTGTACGACACCAATGAACACTGATTAGATCATTGACAGGGTGGTCAAGGACATGAAACATCAACAAATCACACTCTATCGCATAGTGAAAGCAGGGCAGATGACACACCAAGGGAAATGGTTCACCAAGAGTCAGATTGAGAAAGAATTCCCACACTTGGTCAAAAATCTAGGAGCAATGGGGCCCATTGCTTCAGAAAGGACAAATGATTCAAAATAGGATTTCTGAAAATCTATTTTTGGAAAGTCAAAAAATCTATTTTTAGCAATTTTTCAACAACTTTTAGTATTTTGCAATTTTGAGGGTCTTAGGAGCATTTTTGGAGTTTCAACGATAGCAACATTGAAAAGGAGTGTAATCGTCATTGAAACTACCCTTGTCAAGTTTGTTTCGTGTTCTTTCCAACGATTCTTGCAGTTGGCAATATGGGTCAATTGGCTAGGAGATGTGACCCCGACAAGGGGCACTACATAAAATAATAATTATATGATAGATTTCAGATTTTTTCACTTCTGTATTTTCTAATCCATTCTTAAGGTGGATACAAATGGTTATCATGTAGGATGACCTTTTTGGCAGAACCCTTCATATTCTATTTTTAGTAGTTCTTTTCATATTCTCCTTGTATAGCTATAAAATGACTTGTTTTGAATAAAGAGATAGATCTTTGGGCATACATCTCTCTGATGGAATTTGTCAATTTATTTTCATTTGGAGTTGCAATAAAATTTGTTTGTGTTTACAACTATTTCATTGTGAATTTGATTGTTATAACACATAAAACACCATTGTTAGTGTGCTGTCCTTTGGTTTGCACCTCAATCCGAATCAATGATGCCCCTAGTATGAGCATGCCCACAATGTAGTAAGGTTGCCTCAATGGATGAATAATGTACATAGGATGCCCCTAGTATGTGCATGCCCCCAATGTAGAGAGGTTGCCTCCATGGGTGAATAATGTGCATAGGATGCCCCTCGTATGGCCATGCCCCAACGCAAGAGAGCCTCCATGAGTGAATAATGTCAAATATCCATACATGTGGGATCACCATGGTGTCTACGAGACGAGGTCTTGGAATGTCATCATTGCTCTAGGCCATAAACACTATCGCATCCCAAAGATAACCCGTGCCAAACCAAAGTGTAAAGCAAAGTGTTAGAGGTTGATTGCTCAAATTGGAACCTTTGTTTTACTCACAATCCGTCCGAGGAGAACCAAAAGGTTGGAAGCGACCACAAGAGTAGTCCCATGAGGCCAAACTATGCAACGGAAGTAGATGGATCATATGATATTGAATACATAGATGTATTTGTACCACCAACAGGTGTGCCTCAACATTGCTAGGTGAAACATACAATTGACTTGGTCCTTGGAACACCACTCCTAAATGGGCCCTGTAACAGCGCTCAATACTTGAGAATGAAGAGATCAAACATCAAATTCAGGTGATTTAGAAGGGGCACATTTGACCAAGTGCATCACCTTGTGGAAGCTCGATTGTTCTTGCCCAAAAGAAAGATGGGACATGACAGATTTGCATTGACTATCGAGCCTTGAACAAAATCATAGTGAAGAACCGATACCTACTTCCACGAATTGATGACCTCCTAGACCAGCTCAAGGGAGCTAAGTTCTTCATGAAGATTGATATGAAGTCAGGGTACCACCAAGTTCCCATCGATCCTGCAGATGTTTGGAAAACTGCATTCAAATCCAAGGAGGGCTTGTTCAAATGGTTGGTCATGCATTTTGGGCTCATGAATGCACCTGCAACATTCATGAGGATGATGAATGACATCCTGCGACCATTCATTGATTCATTTGTGGTCGTGTACCTGGATGACATTCTGGTCTTCAGTAAGACATGGGAGGAGCATGTTCAACATGTCTAACAGGTTCTTCAGACCTTGCGTCAGCACAAGCTCTATGCCAACATAGATAAGTGTTCCTTTGGCATGGAGAGTATTCAGTGCTTAAACTACATCGCTAACAAGGACGGTGTGCATGTGGACCCAAAAAGATCCAGGTCATCCGAGACTAGCTAACACCAAAGACTGTCACTGAACTCCGAAGTTTCTTGGGACTAGCCAATTTCTATCACAGGTTTGTACTTGGTTTTTCTCACATTGCATGGCCTTTGAATCAGGTGACACACGAAGGAGCGAAAATTAAGTTCGTATGGATAGAGGCACAACAAAAGGCATTTGCATGAATGAAGGAGAGGCTCTGCTCTGCACCAGTTTTCTTCTTGCCAGATCTACAACAATTATTTGAGATAGAAACAAATGCTTCAGATTACGCACTTGGAGCAGTCCTCACCCAATATAAGGCAAGGGCCAGTGAAACATAGCCAACGGATCAAAGCCAAGTGGTTGGATGAATGATCAAATGTGAAAACAAATATATCAATGTCATAATAAAAGAATGAAGGAATCAATCAATCAACTTAGGAGAGGGTGTTTAAACAATAGCAAACAAGCAAACAAACAACCGTGTATTGTAAATTGCATAGTCGAGCTAGCATATGAGTAGGTTAGGAGTGCTCACCTATGATCCCATCAAGGGGATATTATGTGAAGGTCTGGGTCCAAGCAAAAACAAATGTCACTTGTCATGGGTGGGGAGCAGGTGTATCACTCTCAGTTCCTACAAATGGTTTCAAGTAGTAAAGTAACCTTAAGCATTTATATTAACAATGCGGTCATGTACGTGCTATGTAGCTTTAGTAGCTGTAAAAATTGTATGTAATATAACCCGTGGTTTCATTGTGGTACTGGAGAATGGTTGGGTGCTTGTTATTCAATGCTCATGGGCAGCAGTTGCCACTAGATAATTTTAGGAGCTGGATGAATAGGTGCTATAGGATGGATTTAGATTGTTGGTTATTGAGGTTGTATGATAGGTGGTCGTGGAAGTATGGTATGTAATGTCACAGGTTTGAATGAGGTACTCATAGGGATTGCATGCATCTTATGTGTCCATGGCCATGGTCGTCCTAATAGCATGTCACATGCATCGTTGCTAGGAAAAACTAAAACTATGTAGCAATTGCTTTAGGTCCTACCATAAGTGGTATTACAATGCCCCCAAGAGGTTTTTGATGTTGTCCATCAAAGTATTTTACTATGTCCGTTGTACGAATCAAGTCAGAATATGTGTATGCAACGCTAGTAAGTAGTATCATAGTGCATGTGTTTTCACGTGATCCGTTATCCACCATAATACTTCATATGGGATTTGAATCATTGAAAGCACATATAAATAAAGGTGCATGAATGGAGTCATTGTTGGAGATCTCACGGTCATCAAATGTAATCGTAGGTCACTATAATCTTGCCTATGTGAGTGTACTAGTAAGTTCATCTATTGGATGAGCAACACTAGCTCTAGGAGCATATGAAGTTGAGGGAGGATGTACATGGTAGGTCATATGTACCTCAAACTTTGTCTCGAGGCTGCATGTGGTACTTGTAGGGAATGCCCTGAATAGTGACCCCTTGTTATTTTGGATGTACTTCAACATCGATGCAATGCAGATGGGATTGCATGCATCTTATGAATCCATGGTCGTCCCCTAGTAGCATGTCATATACATTGTTGATAGGGAAAACTAAGAACCATGTAGCAATTGCTTTAGGTCTAACCATAAGTGGTAATGCAATGCTCCCAAGAGGGTTTTGACGCGTTTCCAACCAAAGCATTTTACTATGGCTGTTGTACCTCAAGTCAGAATGTGTGTATCCAAGGAAGCAAGTAGTGTCATAGTGCATATGTCGTTATCCACCATAATGTTCTATACGAGATGTGAATCAATGAAAGCATGTATAAACAAAGGTGCATCAATGGAATCATTATTGGGGATTTCATGGTCATCAAATGTAATAATTGGTCGCTGTAATCTCGGCTTTGTTAGTGTAGAAATAAGTTTGTCTATAGGACGAGCATCGCTAGCTCTGTAGGAGCATAGGAAACCAAAGGAGGATGTGCACGGTAGGTCATATGTACCTCAAAATTTGTCTTAGTTTCTTGTGGCGTACAAATTGCAAAGGGATCAATGAACTTCTTGAGAAGTTGATTGGGTTGTGTGAAGTGTTTTGTTTGTAGGTGTCGTCCTCATTAAGTTGGAATGGTATTGTTTTCCACTAAATCCCATGATAAAGTCAGATAAAGCCCATGATTCATTCATGGTTAAAACCCTACTGGTATATGGAAATATTAACATGTAAGACCACAACAGGGTTAAATTGGAGCACAATTTGCCTCAAACGGGGCTTAGAATAATTAAATAAAAATTTCCTGCAGGCGAACCCGAACGACAGAATATAACGAGTTTGGGCATCTGGGTATTTATCGAAATTGGCTTATATGACTCTCTGCGAATATTTTGATGTAATACTGACATTTTCTGGCAATAAAAACACAAAACGACCCGTTATTTTAAAAGAACGAAATTTTTACATGGGGTAGTCTCGCATTTCGTGGTGAAATCGGGGACACCACAAAGCATCAAAGATACCCCTCCAAGCATTTGTTCACTACCTCGGTTTGTCTATTAGATTGGGAATGATATGATGAACTACGAGCTAGATTGTTTTGGTACGGGTATGGGTATAGCACATATTTGAAATGACAAATTTTTAAAAACTTCGGGTATGATACTATGCTGTGGGTACGTTTTTATATAAATATATATTTTAAATACATAAATATGTATATAAATTTAAAGAAGCATTTGCATACTTATTGAAATTTAATACTCATACAATCATTCATGGAACATGAAAACAAATTTCAAATACTTTGAGAATTGAGACTTGAGTTTGTATTGATTCATAAAGTTCAAAACATAATAGTTAATAACTTAATACATTCAAGTTCTCAACTTGCTTCACTTTCAGTTTCCTAGGGCTAAAAGCCTAGAACATATCATCTAGATGATCCTCAAAATCATCTTCATGGATGGCACTTGCAACTCCACTCCCACTAGCTCCACTGTCGAACCCTTGTGAAGGGCTCCTTGAAATTCGTCATCAATGCCAAGTAGTGAAACATTAGACAAACAAGCAACAAAAGCTTCAAAGTCGTGGTTTTAGGTTGAATGTCCCAAAGCTTGTTAGGACCTCTTCCGTCTTATGCGTTAAGAGGCACAAGTTGGAATGTACGTATACTAGATACTTAACCTTGGATGTCAACATGGTGCGTTTGGTTGAGTGGATGAAGCCTTAAATAATCCAATTTTACTCGTAGGTCACAAAAACAAAGTATTATTAATCTACAAAAAGAGTGCTATCATCTTAAATTTTAATTCTTAATTGGTAATTAGAATATCAAATAACAAATTTCATACCCATGAGAGCAATTTAATTGCATAATAGGTCGTAGATCTTAATTGGTAATTAGAATATCAAATAACAAACTTCATACTGTGTGAGAAATTTAATCGATAGGTCGTAGATATTTGACATCATGGCCATGTACAATCCACCACTTGATTGGAGACATGGTGGCCTTGTCATAAAGAGCCTCTACCTCTCCCATGCTACCTTCTCCAGATATAAACATCCCCATCTCATCATGCGGTGCATCGGATATAGGTGGATCAGAAATAACCTTTTGAATGCTGCCCTCATCCCATTTGTAACCTCTTGGTCATCATATGACAATTGCCTACCTAGTGTAACCTAATTATTTCATTGCTTCAATATTTGGTATTTAAGGCATAGGCAAGGAGATGCAATGGGGTGGTCATTTTGTTCCACCTTTTCATGACCACGCTTTTAACTTCATTATAGAACTTTTCCTCAGGGTCCTGCTCTTTGGCTTGTATGATTTCTTTTATTTTCTCAAGCATGGAGTCGATGCCATCGTAAATTTCTCTAATGCAAGCACTATCTTTGTCTACAAATTTAATCATACAAAGAACAGGCTCTGTGAAACTCAACAAATACTCAAATTTTTCCCACCAATCATCATCAAGGATCCATGCCTTTATCTTTTGGGCTCTTTCGTATTTGCTTGCCTCCAGATAGTCCAAACATTGTCAATCACCATGCTACTCAAAGCATGTTTAACCTTCACAAGTCGTCTCAAGACAAAGTGTGTGAGAGGCAAACCTAGTCTTAACAACCTATATAAAAGGAATGGAAAGAATTTAATAACAATACAAATTGAAATTGATTTAAAATTAAATATTAAAATGAAAAACTTAAAAAACTTAAATCTTATGACTCATGAGTTGTTCCCTTGCCTTCAACAACTCCAAGTTTGAGAATTTTCTGAAAATGGCTTGAGACATGTGATGATTGGTGACAAACGTTTACATCTTGTTTGTCTCCATGTAGATTTTCTCAATCTATGTGATTTTCCCAATCTATTGCAACATCGTATTCATGGGTGGAGTGTATTGCACATGGTGTCCAAAATATGTGCTCATACCTTCCCTCTCTATTAACCTGTTGCCTTGCAATTTTTTGCAGTCCGTGATGACTTTGACAACGTTTTGATGGCCCGCTGACTCAATAGCCTCAATTAGAATGTTTGCAATGAATTGGGTATTTTTTATTTCCCCCTCACAATCAACAACTTTAAGAAACATTGCCTTTTTAGGGCTTACTACAATAATGTTGATAAGAGGTTTGTTTTGAGAGTCTTTCCATCCATCGATATAATAGACACCCCTAAATCCTTTTAGGAATCTCTAATTGGCTATAAAGATGTTTGTATGTGTTCCGTTTCTTTTCCAAAAGAGATGTGCGAACCTTATTATAGTTAGGGCTTGTATACCCCTGTGGTGCGTCATTAATGACTCTCACCATTTGCTGCCAATATGGTGACCTCAACACATTGAATGGTAGCCCACATGCATAAACACACCGAGCCACCAATTCATCTGCAATTTCTCTTTTCTCCATGTTGAATGCTTTTTCTAGAGGCCCTTTTGTTCTCTTTCTTGATGTGGTATCTTCATCCAAAGGAGTTTCAACTGGAACAATTTCAGTATGACTATCAATGAAAGGATGGAATGATGGTGGTGTTGGTGGTTTTCCCATAGCCCTTTGTTGCAAAGAAATGGTTTTAGAGCGAGCTCTTGCAATTTCGAAGTTAGCCTCCGCCATAGCTATTTTATTTTTCTCCACCTTACATGCTCTAATGCCCGTCCCCGTTACCGTAGTTTAATGAGCTTTTAAATGGGTATAAGAGGACTTAAATGTGGTGTCACAATGGGGGCACGTCCAAACACGAACACCACCACCAACAAATGAGCTCTAGCACTTCCACATGCCTCCATAAAGGAGAATGAGGATCTATTTTCACTATCAAGCCACCTAGAACACTTCCTTGTGTTCCTCTTTCATTGCTTGCTTCCCATGCCCCCTCAAGCTGAAATGTATGCCATGATCGCAATCAATTTAATTTGTTTTAACCTACAATGAGAGATATTTTTTAAAACATTGTTAAATAATTTAATAAACAATTAAAAACAACAAATACAAATTATACAATTAATTTGTTAACCCCTACACGTCATTCTCTGATTTTGATCACCAAGTTTGCCATAAATGGTGCGAGGTGAGAGCATACATAGAGGGTAGACGTTTAACAAAATAGAACTTAAATACGAAAAAATTAATTAATATTTAAAAAAACGTAAAATAAATAAAAATTAAATAGACCATGATCCATAATCGGATAATAGTTTGATTATTACATAAAAATTAAAAAAGTAAACAATGGATGCATGAAAAATACCTGAAACTGATCCTCCTTGTTTGTTGGCTTGTCGTTGATCTTTCTCCTTCTCTCTCCTTCAAACTTAGAATTAGCAAAATGTCAAAATATGAGTGTATGAATTAACAAGAGGAGCTGGGTGTATATATAGGTTTTCGGGGTGTCTTTTAGGTTGAAATTAGGGTTAGGTTGTGTTCTTTTTAAGTTAAGAGCTTTTATTTTTTATTTTAATGATTTTAAGTTAAAAGTGACACACTTTTGCAGCGGGTACATACTCGCAAGCCCCGGGTATGGCCCGGGTACCGAAATCCTTACTTGGGACGTACTTGGGGCTTGTGAGTATGTACTCGTAGCGTAACGGGACGTGCCCGTACCCATACCCATACTTGTACTGTGCACGTACCATGCCTATACGGGGAGGTCTAGGGTGTTTAGCAAAGATATACTACAAGCCAATTGAGTAGCCAAACATGAAAATAAATCATTCCAAAAATTGCTAGTAAATATAGAGTCACGATCACCGATCTATAATTTTGGGTGTACCACGTAGCTTTTGAATTTTATCCATAAAAATCCGCATCATGTACTTGATATAAAAGGGATGTGACAAGGACAAAAAAACATATTGGCGAGTCTAACCACAACCACCATAATGACACTTTTCCCTTCAAATTTTTGCAATCTAGTCACGAAATACACGAAAACCTCTCGCCCACCGCTCACTAAGCATAGATAGAGGTTATAAAAACTGGCGTTTTAATAGTTTCTCCTTGTTACACTAACACACCAAACATTTTGCCACAAATTTCTGGACATCTCCTTTCAACCCTTCCCAGAAGAAATCTTGCTTAATTATGTGATAAGTTTTTAGAAACCTAGAATGGCCACACATTGGACAAGCGTGGATCTCTGAGAAAACCTTACTTTTAAGGGTAGAGTTCTTGCATAAATGCAACTAATCCTTGTACCATAATGCACCTCCTTCCATACAAACTTTATCTAAAATGCTCGGATCTTGTTGGAGATTTTGAATGAGAGTGTGTGTCTGTGTCATTCTACCATTTTGATCTTGCTTGATCTACCCAATCTTCTTGTAATATGGACATGGCATATAACAATGCTTTTGTGGACTCATCTCTCTGGATAGTGCATCAACTACCACATTTTCCTTTTCCTTTCTTATAAATTTTCTCAAAGTCATATCTACCATTTTTGTGACTCGTTTCTATTGTTCTTGAGGATGATAGTCGTTGCTCCAAGAAGTATTTCAAACTGTCATGATGTGTTTTCACCTCAAATACTTCATGATAGTTTGAAATACTTCATGACCCATTTCGTTGTTTTTAGATGATATTCGTTGCTCCAAGAAGTATTTCAAATTGTCATGACGTGTCTTCATAGTGGCCCTCATGTGTCTTGAATGTTGTTTTATAAATATCTTCATCGCAAATTCTTGTTTGATGATATCTTGATGGAAGATCTAATTTTGTAAAATAAACAACGCTATGTCACTCATCTAGAAAATCCTCAATGACAAGAATAGGTAACTTATCTTTTATTGCGCATTTGTTAAGTTCCCGTAGCTTGGATACATATGCCAACCTTCATCCTTCTTTTGTACCATCACCACTAGAGAAGAGTAAGCACTCTGACTATGGTGAATAATACCTGCTTCCAACATCTCTTGTACCATCTTTTCAATCTCACTCTTTTGTAGATAAGGGTACCGATAAGGTCGAATATTGGGTGGTTGGCTTCCTAGTACTAGCTGAATAGCATGATCATGATCTCTTTTGGGAGGCAACCCTTTTGGCATATCCCCAAAACAACTGAGTGCTCATTAATAATTGCTTGTAGATATGATGGTATATAACCTTTTGATGGTTGAGCTTCTAGTGAAAATAGTTGTGCCACAAACCCATTTGCACCCTTAAGCATCTTTTGCATTTGATGAGAGCTCACCAATTGTGGAGCTTTTACCTTCATCCCACGTAACTCAAAAGTCCTCCCTTCATAATGGAACCACATGAACAAATCCTAGAAGTTCATCTCAACAATTCCTAGAAAACCTGGCGGTCATGAGATAAATCTCCCTCATTTACCGGTGAGGCTCCGTGTAAGATTTTGTCGAGTTATATGTCCTAATATCTATTTGTCGGTATTACTTTAACTATATAACTCATGAACCATACTTAGACAATTTTGCAGCAAGTAAGCAACTGTAAGAGAAAAGAAATATCTGTAGAAGAGGAAAATAATAGGAAGCAGGAAGAAAGGAAAGAAGATGTGCAACCCAATCAATAGTTCACAGAGTTGATCACATGCACATAGATAAAACAAATAGATCTTTTAAATACAAAATTTAAAGCAAATGATAGTTTCAGATCCAGATCTAGAATAACACAAAGTCTATGAATAGATCTAGAAAGAAATAAGAAGCAAAATGCACCATTGACACAAAGTTCTCTAGAAATCTCTTCTCTATTCCTCTGCTTGCAGAAAGCTATCAGGGGTTTCAGCTCAAAGTCTGGAACACAAGAATGTTGATTACAAATTTCGATGATTTAACCCGTAGGTTCTTCCTCTATTTATAGTGTATAAAAGGCAATTACAAATAGGAAGCTTTAAATGAATTCTCGCATGCAAAAACTATGAAAAGGGAAACAACTGACAATCTTCCTCCTGGAATTCCTCTTTGCATGACATGCATGATTTATAACTGAAAAATAGAACCTTCTATTTTGCATGTCTGCCACCTATTTCCAAGTAATTGACTTTTTCAAGTAACGGCTTTTAAACCAATCGCTTAAGTTTAATAATTTTAATTAATTGCTCAATTACTTTGTCGGAGAAAATAAAAGAAAGAGGAAAAGAAATAAGAAGAAAGCTGTAACCCAATCAATCTTGTTCTTCTTCCATATTCGCATGCGGTTGACTCTTTTGCCTTTGATTCTCACCAAACTGGATTTGGAAGTTATGCATGACTGTGATTTGCTTGCGGGTATTGCCTTTGACCTGTCTTCCCTTTTATCCTTGAAGCTTTTGCAATTCTTCTTCAGTACATGCACCAATGCAATGTTTGCCGTAAATAATTCAGACAAAACTCATCATTTTTATTTTTTAATTGCATATGAGCAATTTTAAATTCTGGAAAGCACTTTGGGTGAATGCAAATACAAGTAAATTCAATGAAGGCTTCAACTGGAAGATTGGGAGCACATGCACAAGATCCTGAAAGGAATTTTCCATGCACTGACTTCTACACGGAGTTCTGTGTTAGAAACAAGAGGATGAATTTTTGCTAGAAGCCTTTGCAATTATTAGATCTCAGTATTCTGTCACTTATATTGGTGATAGGTTCAGGGCCTATGTCTGTATCATTGACTTCAACAAATCTAGAAGCTATGCATGATTCTGCTGATCTTTCTCTTTCATCATGCTTCAACATGGCTGGAACAATCTTTGTCTGAGCTCTTTTTCTTTTAATTCTGCCGGAATTCCTTGCAATTGGATCCATTTGTGCAGATCTGACAACTTCTTTAGATTCGGAAGATATATTCAATGTACTTGACATTGATTTGAACACCTGTGATGAATATCTCATTCGCTGCCCTAAAATTTGAGGTTTTGCTTGCATGCAAAGCAAGCAAAAATATTATTTAATTCACCGGGCACATATACCAACATGCAGATGCTCAGAATGACCAAAATTAGGCTATTCCAACCCTAGGCGCCAAAATTGGAAGCTTCCCGGCAGTGGAAAATAAACTTTAATGCAAAATCCTCCTTTTGGCGCAAAACCTGTCTGGGCTGCAATCCTCATAAAAAGAATTAATTGCTTCTTTATTATGGCAACCCATGCTTATATAATCCTCAAAGCATACTATTTTTAATAATTGCCCTTCCTATTTCTCGACAATTTAATTAATAAACAATCATGTTTATTCACCCAAATTGGGCGCCCAATTATGCATGTTTGTTACTTTTAAATAAATTATTTTACTTATTTTTAGCATGGATCCTCGACTTCTCCTTCTATTTATGGCGCCAAAATTGGGTAAATAAACCATTAATAAATATTATTAATTCGATTGTTATTCACCCAAGGTGGGTCGCATTTTTTAGCAAGAGTAATTTCCAAAAATAGAAGTCAACTTTGATGGGAATTTCTACCTTGCATTGCAGCTCCAAAAATCCCCTCTTTCACTTAAGTTGTTTGACTTTTATAATGAGAATTTTTACCCTGCAGTAAGAAATTCTCGATGGTGCTTTAAGTGATTTTCTTTTATAATGAGAATTTTTACCCTTATCTTCATAAGGCGGGTAAGAAATTCCCACCGCTCGCTACTTCTAATATTCCCATTGCAACTTAAGTGACTTTGACTTCATGGGAAAAAGTACCCTACAAGGTAGGTAAGAAATTCCTACTTGCCTGCCGCCTCTAATTTTCCCATCGCAGCTTAAGTGACTTTGACTTCATGGGAAAAATTACCCTGCAAGGTAGGTAAGAAATTCCGCCTCTCGCCACTACTAAAAATCCCATCGCAGCTTACACTCATTAATTCCAGAAAATGTGACTTGCATGGGAGAGGCTTTTTGTGCATGACTTCATCTTTTTTGGTTAGAAGCTTGCATTTTGAGGTTGATTCCTTCTGGTGTTGTGTTGGTAGATGATCTCCAGATGCTTCAAGCAATTAAATAGACTATATTGGCGAAGGAATTGACCTAGGGAATTTCACAGAGAAATTGCGGAGAAAACCGGAGAAAAACGCAAAAGAAATAAATAAAAGCGAAAAACGTTGCCAAAAGTCACAGACAAAGCTCTGAATTCATTCCTGGTGAAAACCCTATTGAGATGTGTGAATACTGGCATGCAAAACTTCAACAGGATTCAACCGGAGCACAATTTACTTCAAATAGGGCATTATTTATTCAATAAATAATTAAATAAAAATTTCTCGCAGACAAAACTTGGCGGAGGGATAAAATGAGTTTGGGCATCTGGGTATTTGTCGAAATTGGCTCATATGATTCACTGGGAATATCTTAACGTAATACATACATCTTTTGGCAATAAAAACATGAAAAGACCCGTTATTTTAAAAGAACGATTTTGTTTTTCAATGGGTAGTCCCATATTTCGGTGGTGAAACTGGGACACCAGTGGTGAAATCTGGGGACACCAAAGCCATTGGACCCCTAACACGCCTCCCATTGAAATGGCACGAGATGGGGCTATTTAGTAAATAATCTCCCATGGATAGTTGATGCGGGAGCATCATTTAAAAACACAAATTGAGTTAAAACATGATCAGGAGGTCAAGAGAGAGAATTTGAAGAAGATGGAAGACCCTAAGTGGTCATCAAATTTGAAATTTGGTCAAAAAATATGCTTTCCCTCCATCTCTTCAATTCAAAATTTCAAAACTTGTAAAGAACAATAGAAGCTTGTAAATGGTCTTGAGGGTTTCAAGGGGTATAGACATGTCAAGTATTCAAGTGGACATGAGACGATAAAATGTTGTTAAAGAATGTAAAATGCCTTAGTATACATGCATGGGCATATGAAAGGTTATGACGAGTCATCATATGACAGTTAGGGTAAGAATAAGTTACAAATATGGGAAAGAATCAGTGGTAAAGGGATTCATTCAAGGAAGGAGGAGGGGAACTCCTTGAGAATAGAGGAGAAGAAAATCCAAGAAACAAGAATTTCGTATAACTATACTTACTGAGATATAATAACACTGTTTTGTCATTGCATGAAGGTTCTTGAATCTTCTCTCCTTGAAATGGTGAAATTTGCTCTCTGTTTAGGAATTAGGGATAGAATTTTGTTTATCATTCTTGAAATAGTTGACTGAACTCATGGCGATACTTGGAGTTTTGAATTAGTGCTTACCCTGTTCTGAGAATAAACTTTTGCATATAAACTGTGTGTGACTGTGTGACCAAAGGTTTGTTGGTGAATCAATCTTTCAATAATCTCATTATAGGAGAGATCTCAGTGAAATTCCATCACAGAAGTAATGTACTTTTCTCACTTAATGAATATATAAGTCTTGTTTATGCATGTACTATAACTGGGTTTGAGACTGGGAATAATGATTATTTTTCCTTGGAGTTTTAAGTGAAAGTCTTGAGAACATGTGATTAAGACCAAAATTTGCTAAAGTATCTTCAATGGGGTCATTTCCAAGGGTTTGAGAATAAATTTCAAGAAATATCTATTGCATGTAAGTAGTTATTCTTAAGCATTCTGGACTGTGACTGTATTTTAGCAGGGTTTTTGAGGCCATGATCATAAGTGTTTTGAGTGGAGGCTTGCATCACCATATCTTTATGCTGAGGAGAGGTTGGAGACATGTTTGAAATGGTAAGAAGTGATCAGTAGGGGCCTTACTCATTGAATGTTTGAAAACCTTCCAAGAACCAAAAACTGTAACTGTGTGCCTGACAAGAATGATTAGAAATGCCAAGAAAAGTAAATATTGATGAAGAGGTTTGCCTTACTGTTAAACTAAGAATGTAGAGGAGGTCAATACAGACCTACAGCCAAAATTTGGAGCTTTGGAAACTAATACAATTTGTTTTGTGAAAAAAGGCACTCTCTCGGGCTAATACCACCCTGTAGCTAGGGTTTGATCCTTGGAGCTTTAAAACATCGAATTTTGTCATGAAATTGATAAGATATCATTGTGATAGGGTCTATTTTAAGATTTAGAAAGATTTTTTGAATTCCACCGGTTGAGTCTAGAGATTTTCCTATCAGTTTAAAGACTGAGACAAGGATCACAGTTAGAGACCTAACTGTGAAGGTCAAAACGCAAAGGAAGTAGGTATGAATGATAGGATCTTGGAATGGAACGTGGTACACAGAGAAACTAGGAAAATGGGATCCTAAAAATGCTATCTTTGTACATGTAAACCCCTGGCAGTGAAAGATATGCTTGACAAAGTAGCGCAATAGGGCTAGTGGGAGTATTGAAGGACTAGGAAGAAAAGAGAGTTAAAGAGAGTAGTTTGATGAGTCAGGCTATTGAAGGTTTGTTAGCACTTTAGGTATGGTGGAAGACAACTAAAGAAGTTTATACCTCTTTCAGGGTGCCTCTAGAAGATATTAACCTTGGTATTGGTAAGATATATGATCTTGAGAACATGAAGAGCAGTCTTGAGAAGATTTTAAGGAAGATGAGAATTTGTTCATGTTCTTACCAATGTAGTGATTGCTAATACATGGGTTGAGTATGTGAAGCAGGGTAAAAAGGAGCAAAGAGGTCTGTGGATGCAAAAGTACAAACTTTGCCACCAAAAAAAGCTAGTGGAGGTAAGTTGAAGGAACTAAGGGAAATTGAAAGTTTTCATTGAAGTGGGTCAGTCCCTTTAGGATATCTAGCTTCTTATAAGGTATGTAGGGCAGAGTATAATGTTGGTTGAACAATACCTTTCTTAAAAGACTTAAGCTTGCAAGTTTAGCCATCTAAGAAGCTAGAATAAGACTCCAAAAACCAAGTATTGGGACAAAGGACTGAGATTGATTGTTTTGAAGTGAATAATGCAAGCAAATGGTGTGGAGCTCTGCATCAATAGTTTAATCTTATGACACTCTCCTGAATAGTTAACTCTACCTCCATCTGCCACCATGACTTGAAACTCTAGGGTTGGATAAACAAAGCAATTTAAGTGCAAGGCCAACTTATGATTGATGAAGTTGTGAGTACTTCTAGAGTCGATTAATACTATATCCCTTTGTTTTTTATGAAACCAACAACCTTGAGGTCTGCGCGGTGCTAATTCCTGAAATTACATGGCAAGAGATAGTTGGTTGAGATTCTTCAGCCTTGATCTCAGGCACCTCTTCCTCTTCACTGGTTGCTTCATCCTCATCTTCTTCCTCATTAGGCCCTTCAATGTAGAACAATTTCTTCTCAGCACATTTATGTCCCTTGCTCCATTTGCTATCACAACTGTAACATAGACCTTTTGCTCTCTTCTCTTCAATTTTTTGAGGAGTTAATTAGGTAGGTTGGGGAAATGATTGTGCTGGAATCATACGCTCCTTGTGAGTAGTGAGACCCTCCATTTTACCATATCTCTTTCCTCCACCCGATGTAATGCCCCCTTCTCTGGAGCTAGTTCATTTTGAAGACCTTGGGCCCATTCCACTTCCCGTGGGCTTAAAGGAAAAAACAAGGGAAGTATTTAACGTCATAATTGTCAGTTGCTTTTGTAGCTTTATATTATTTTAAAGCAACTTTCTAATTATGACTTAGAAAAGTTAAGTTGGTTCAAAAAAGTGCAAATACCAACTTGAAAAATAAAAAAAAAGACTTATCAAGGACGTCGGTCTTTTTTTGGGGGATCATCTTTTTGGATTTTGGTGCCACCTTTAGCTATATAAAGGTGTTGCTTGGCTTGGGAAAGGACATGTTTGCTTTTGGATTTCATTTTCTTGGAGTTGGAGCACGAAACCGCTTTCTCTCTCTTGCAATTGAGAATGAAAACCCTCTTTGCACTTGTCATTGGTGATCTCATACGGAGGTCACACTTGAGCTACACTCAGATTTTCTTGGGAAATTTGCCATTTTCAGCCTATTGTAAACCCTCTCCTAGGGTGGTGACTTGCATAGTGGTGGAGTTTGGTGATATCTAGTGCACGACACTTCATTCTTTGTTGATATTTGGATTGTTCATAATTTCTAAGGCTGATTGCATTTTCCGGATTGAATTTTGGGCCTTGGAATCTCAACTTCCAACCATTTTTGTAAGTGGGTTCGCTGCTGTTGCAAATTTAATTAAATATACTCCAGCTGAGGGTTTTAAAGCTCATTTCTTGGCTTGTACTTGTTCTAAAATATTTATAAAATTTCCTACATGCTTTGGATGTTGTAAAAGTGGTTTTGGTGGTGAATTATTGCAATTTTCCTCTTGCTGTCATAAGATTTCAGACTGCTGTACCTTGCTGTCCAAAAATTCAGTTAACTGTTATAAATTTCAGTTTGCTTTGAGTTGGGTTTGTGCCATTTCCTTCTTTTTCAGTTTCAGCCTGGAAAGGGACATTACACCGACAAACAACTATCATGGATTTTGCTATTGAACCTAAATTAAGAAGGCGAACATCAAGTTGGATGCTATCCTTAAGACCACCCAAGAACAAATCATTTAGATGATCATTTGAGATGCCATCCACACGTAAGGATAGATTTTGGAATTGTTGGATATAATCTTTGACTATCCCTGTTTGTCGAAGCTTTGCTATCTGGCTGAAATAGTTCTCTGTAACACTTTTCTTGTAATGTATCCTGGAGCTCATCTCGTGAAACATTGACCGTGTGTTAGGGTGACCCTTCTTTTCTTTTACTCGCACACCCATTTATACCAAATGACCTCGCTCGGTTCCAAATACAAGGATGCCAATACCACCATATTGTTGGTGTGTGTATTTTCCACATCATTAGGTGAGTCATCTCACTTAGGTGAGATCGTAGGTCCATGTGTCATTTAGGGGTCATTATGAGATTCCCTTACGCGTTAGTGCGTCAGCGCATCATGCGTCATATGCGTCATTGGGAGTTACACTTCTATTCTGGGAATGTAACTCCCCCTCTCTACTCGAGTTGTCATGATTGCAGCACTGGGGGTTACTCAACACCTCCTATATGTACACCCCATTTGATCTATGAGATAGAGGAGAGTTTTATGGCTTAACCAAGTTCTGCCCGTTTGTCGAATCTTTGCATGCACATTCGGTTGATGCTCGCTCCTCCCGAGATCTCTTCATGCTGCCGTTCGCACGTCCGTTGATGTGCACGTCGTCCCTCGTGATCCTCGCTTGCGGGTTTTAAACCCTCTTTCATGGTATCAGAGCGGATCTTGTGGATCCGTGCACTCATCGGCGTTTCTGTGCGTGTTTTTCGGCTTTTGGCGTGATATTCAGATTCTCGTGCGTGTGTCGTAATGGAAATTTCGACCGTGCTCTACTTCGCAGACCGATTTCGGGGGCGTTTATACCTCCGTTCGGGTTGTTCGTAGGTTTTCGTTTCGTAAGGTGTTCGTGGGTTTTTTTGCCTTCGCATGTGGTTTTGGGGGTGCTTCAGAGTCTCCGTTGCGCTTTGGGCATTTTATAGTGTCGATCCGAGTTTTTCACGTGCGCTTTTTGATCTCATCGAATAATCGCCCAACATTTCTTTTGACTCGACTTCATCAACTCGTGGTGGGTTTGGCATTTTTTTGCTCGTGATATTGCTAATTGTTTTGGAAACATGATAGGTTCTTTTTCTGAACTGCTTCGCATCCCCACACAGCTCTGCGTGAACGGTTCATGGTTTGCCTCGTTTGGTTCGTGACTTGCCATTGAATCAACAAACCTCGCCCGATCTCGGTTTGCCTCTTGGTTCGTGACTTGCCATTGTTTTGGCTCGTGACTCGTGAACTCGGCTTCGCATCCCCACTCCAACTCACCCCCAACATAGCTCTTGTTCAATGCACTTTATTCCTCCTGGTTTGTACTGCGTTGGAATCTAGATCGATGCGTGGAACGGTTTTCGGCGTTTTAGGAACTGCATTTTTGACCTCTGCACAACCGTTTCATCTTCCTCGCCACCGTTTCTCTCAAACTTCTTGCGGCTTTGGAATCAACAAACCTTCATTTTGGAAACCGCTTTCCAAAGACTGCAGCGGCTTCTCCCTTACGCGTGGGCTCTTCCCTTCAAAGTCTGGTGACATTTTTCAAGCACCTCCCAGGTTCATACACATGATGGATAGTTGAACGGTTTCTCCACTCGCTCCAACGCCTGCACAACAAACTCAGCTCAAACAACGGCCTTTACCGACACGTGACTCTGCTGTCCACTCATTCAGCTCGTGGCTTGCCTCTTCCGTAGCTGCGTTTTTTGTTTAATGCACGCACTGCACTGCGCAGCACTCAACACGTGGGCTTACTCCACGGTTTTCATTGCTGTCCATTCGTGTATTGTCCTCCGCCTCGGTCAACGACTCGCAACAGCCTCCAACATAGCATTTTCCTCCAAAATCCTCCTCATGCGACACAACTGGTCGCCTGAGCTTCCTCCGGCCTCAAACTCCAACATAGCGGTTCTTAGCCCAACACAGCAGCTCCGGTCATCAAACTCCAACTCGCGCTTAAACCTCTCCACACGACTCCTACAACGACCTGCAACACAACAACACGTATTGCATGGTTTGACACCTTCCAACGTGGGTCCCCCTCTCATCACCTTCTATTTTGATGTTTTAGGGTGATTATTAAAAAAAAAACATTTCATTCAAGGCATTGTAATTTTTAAAAATTTGGGGTATTTTGGCTTGTTTTATATCCCCTCCTACGCTTGTCGAAGACAGAGGGCGAGGTCCGGGGTTGGCAGGAGGCTAATCCCCCTCAGTCAAAACAAACTATGCCTAAAATTTGATGCCGTTTCCAACGAGTAGTCACACGATACCCTTTGCACCCGTTTCATGCACTTTTTAATGTGTTTGCAGCATCTAGTGTATTTTTCCATCAGTTGCGGGAATTGTATTTATGCCATAACTTTTGACTCGTTGCTCGGATCTGAGCGCTTCTTTAGTCAAAGTTGCATGATTTTTCGCACTTTACGTGATGGCATTGCCAATTTTGTAAACGCACTACTTTTATAAAGTGCCGCATTCTGGGGGGTTACTTGTACTCTTGGGCCTACACACGCAGACGCATTATCGGCCGAGTCCGACGTCTTGCTTTCGTGCACCTTGCATCTTGCATTTTTCATCATGGAGAGTGCTCTTTCTAGACGTGAGCGTCGTAGGATCGCCTTACAGCCTCCGCCACTTCTCACCGGGAGAGAGACCTATTCAGCCTGGCGTGCTTCCATGGAACGTTACTTCGCCCACGAGGGTCTTTTACCCTTCTTGCTTGGGCTAGTTCTTACACCTGCTGATCATCGTCATCTAGAGGAATTCCTCGACACTTGCGACCACATCTTTGGTCACATGATGATGCATGTCTCACGTTCTCTCTGGTTTCACGTGACAGATTCAGATCCACCTCACCGTGTTTGGAGCATTCTTCAATTTTCGCATTACATGGAATCTACAATGGAGACCCTTCACATACTGCCGCCATCGCTGCTTGCCGATTGATTGACTGTCTCCTCCATTTCTTCATGTGATGACAGTTCCACCGACAAAGGCTCGCTTAGTTCCCTTCGATGACAAGGATTGTGCATCCAGTTCGATGTCGAGAGTACTACAGAGGACTCTTCTCCCCTTTCTCTCACTATTCCAAAGAGTGTTGACACTTCCCACATCTCATCGGATATCGAGCAGTCCCTTCTCTCGTCCTCATACATTCATCACACTGCCTCTTTTCCACCTTCAGTGTGTGAGGCCCTTTTCACTCCTCTACCTTCATTGGATGACTCATACCTATCTGACATCGCTCTTCTATTTGTTGAGCCCCCTCATTGGGACGCAGTATCTGCCCCGACCTTAGTCGTCTTTTTCGAGAGTCTACTTGTGATGATCTACTGTGTCCCTCATCCATCTGGTGTTTGAGAGGAGTTCATCATCTTGTTGTTGGGAGTGCCCTTCCGGGACTCTTACCACTTCCACTTTTAGGAGACCTTCATTGATCCACCCTCATTTGTGGATCCTTTTCATTGTGGAGGATGATTTTGTTCCCTTCACATCACTTGGACATCCTTTTACGTGGGTGTTCCTCTTCACTCGGCGATCTACGCACGCATTACGTGGCATTACCTCGGTTCCTTCGACACTCACTCGCTAGACCTATGTCACACTTGATGCACCCGAGTCGAGTTCTTCGTGTTCTTGCCTTGATTTCCTTTGTCAGGAGTGGGCGGACTTCCATCACGTCATTTCTGTCCTTCCTAAGGGCACACACACGCTTTGTTCGGGTGGCTCTTCTTGATCCGAGAGGGAGACGATCTCGTCATCGACATTCTTCCGGGAGACTTCCTAGAGCTGCAAAGTTCAGATCCGTCCATGGCATCTTCTTACGCATTCCTCTTGTCTCCTCTTCTTCTTCTTCTTCTTTCCGAGAGATTGCCTTCTTCATACATGGGTACCCTTTCGAGGCTCGTCATGGCGGGACCCATTTTTGGCATCTTTCTTAGATTAGAGAGTGTTTTGTTCTCTTGTGGTGGATGTTTTTCCCACTGGGTTTTCCTTCACTGCTTGGGACTTCTTTCTTGTACATGGGTACCTCATCAGGCTTTGTGCCGAGACCCATTTCTCGTTTCTAACTTGCCGCCTCATCCTAAGTTACGATGAAGGGGGGGTGTTGGTGTGTGTATTTTCCACATCATCAGGTGAGTCATCTCACTTAGGTGAGATCGTAGGTCCATGTGTCATTTAGGGGTCATTATGAGATTCCCTTACGCGTCAGCGTTAGTGCGTCAAAGACGTCAATGCGTCATATGCATCATTGGGAGTTACACTTCTATTCTGGGAATGTAACTCCCCCTCTCTACTCGAGTTGTCATGATTGCAACACTGGGGGTTACTCAGCACCTCCTATATGTACACCCCATTTGATCTATGAGATAGAGGAGAGTTTTATGGCTTAACCAGGTTCTGCCCGTTTGTCGAATCTTTGCATGCACATTCGGTTGATGCTCGCTCCTCCCGAGATCTCTTCACGCCGTTTGCACGTCCATTGATGTGCACGTCGTCCCTCGTGATCCTCGCCGGGTTTTCGAACCCTCTTTCACATATGTCCACTTCGAATTTGATGCACATCAAAAAAATTCTCCATTTGGTTGATCCAAGTGACCGGATATGTACTATCAAATTCCCTCATCTCCACTTTTGGCATCATGTTCCTACCGCCCATGTTAGAGCAAAATGAGTGATGTGGTTGTGCAAATTAGAGGAGATCTCCCCGTCTCCAACCTCGAGCTCCTTCAAGCCAACTCGTTATCCAACCAAGCTCCTCCTCGAGCGAACTTGGTCTCCAACTCGGGCTCTACAATGTCGTCATAGCTCACCATGTAGAGCAAATATTGTGCTCCTTGAGAAACCCAGGCTTGGTCATCCTGCAACAAGCTCCTATGTGCTACACAACTCAAACAAGAGAGAGCCTTCCGCCATGACTCAAACCCAACAAGATCTAGCACTAATTTGAGAGCTCGTCTTTCACTCTAAAAACAAAGCTTGGATCATCCTTCTCTTGTGTAACACAAGCTATGCCTTTACTTTTGCAACTTGAGCCCGATCGTGAAAAAATCCTTATTCAAGCCCTATAAAGTCTCGTGGTTTCTTGTTTCTTGACTGGAGCCGGTGTGAGACAAGGATCTCGTGTAGCGTGTTCATCTCCCTCGAAGGAAGTACACTCGGATGATGCATAAGGCAAACAATAGGTCACAGTCAAATATTTACAATATGCCATCCTCACATTTCCGGGGAACCCTAAAAGTCCAAATAAAGGATGACTCATTACTAATTGCGGCGCCAAGTAAAAAGGTCGGTACTTGTTTTTAAAAAAGAGTCTTAATTTGAAAATTAAAAGTTAAATATTTGCTTCGCCTAAGATATAGTCGATGAGCTTGTGAGCTCACATGGTCTGGCTAGGCATACGTGAAGTCTCTCAAGAGAGGAAGTGGTGAGGGGTTCAACCTCCAACACACTTGTTTTATGTTACCTATTTAAAATCGAACATAAACTTAACATTAAGCTAACTCATATATTAGTTACCTCTAATTTGTAACCCGATCGACTTGTTCATATTTTATTAGAACATTCATATAACCAAAAAGTAAGGAATTTTGATTCAAGACCCTAAACAAAATTTTTAATAAAGTTTTTTTAAATTTTTTTATTGATATATAATGTTGATTACAAATAAATTTAAATTTATTTTATGAAATAACTTTTTCGATAAAAATGATTTTTTTCCATGTCTCTAGCAAGATTCTTAATCAGATGTGGAATGATCGTTCATGAAATTGGTATTCCATATATGGATAAACGATATCAAGCTGCTGAATTATTACTTTTACAAGATACATGTATAAAGATGTGTGTACCAATACCACGAATTGTGGAAAAACCGGATAATTCGAATCAAATACGAATTGAATTAATTTGGAAAATTTTAATTTATTTTTCTAATCTATTATTTGGTATTACGATTTTTTTCAGTCTTGGATAAATTGTGTTATTTTGAAAAATTAATTCTAGGTTTGATTTTGTTTGAAAAATTCTTTCGAGAAAAACTTTAGAAAAAATATATTTTTGAGTAATTTAATTGTTTGTGGAAATGTTATTTTCAAACAGTTTCAATTTAGATAAATCTCAATTATTTAATGTCAATAACTATGAGTATAAGGAAAATTAGACTCGAGGCCAAAATCACGACCAAAAAAATGTGGGATTTAGTCAATGTAGGCAAGCTATCGCAACTAATATAACTGTTTTTAGTAGAAATCCTACGAAGTTATGTCTATTATCCTCAAGAGCATTGAGGATGAATACTTGCTCCACATCGAGATACCATGAATCTCTAATGAGGCCTAGAAACAACTTGAATCCATGCACGAGGGCACTAGGCACTCCAAAATTATTAAACTCATATTGGAACTCATGATCACTTGAAAGGAGACAAGAAAATTGTAAACTATCTCGCAAAGGTCAAAAACATCAAATCCTAGTTGGATGGTTGGAACTGCAACCTAGTCCAATATAAGCTAATCTATTTCATAATTCAGATGAATATTTACGAGAATTTAAAATCTGTATTTCTATTTTAAATTCAAAATATCAGAATGAAAGTGACATCCGTGATCTGAATACCATATATGTTCTTCTCATTCAGGAACAATAGGTTATGACCAATTTTGATTCAAAAGAAAATGCCTCTCAAGCCCTTCTCTCTAAAAACTAGAATAATTCTCTCCTAAAAACTTTTGAAATCAAAATTTGTAACCTAATTTGAAACCAAAATTTAATCCGTCTAACTATAACAAAAATAAAACAAGCAATACTAAAACAATAATTATAAAGTCCATTTTGATGGTGACTATTCAAAATGCGACAAGTTTGGTCACAAGAATGAAGAGTGTTACAAGAACAATAAAAATTCTTTTAACAAAAGCCATAAAATAGTTGAGAAGTTCAACAATAAAAAATCAAATCAGAACCAAAATCAAAATTCAAATCAAAATAATGAAAAAACCATTGTACTCTACACTGATTTGTGTGCATCTTATAACAAAGAATGGATCCTAGATAGTGGTGCCTCAAGACACGTGACTTACATGTGTGATATCCTCACCAATATCAAAGAATGTCGTGATCAATTTTTTCTAGGTGTTAATTCTATCGTAGAAGCTTAGAGTCAAGGTAGAGCTAAGGTTTTTAATGGTTTCATTAACAATGTTCTATATGTTCCTAAATTGAAAATGAACTTATTATCTTGTTCTCAGTTAACTCAAGATAATTTTAGTGTTATCTTATTGAGAGATAAATGGTTCACAAAAGATCTAACTTTGTTATTGCGAAGGCATTCCGAAGAATGGCTTGTACATTTTGAATGGTTTTTCAGCTGAAACTTTTCTTTCCGATATGTCACGTCTTGATCGGGTAGTTGGTCTTCCCAAAATTAAAACTCATCATCAAGCATGTGAAGGTTGGTTATGTGGTAAGCAACATATTTAACCCTTCCACAAGCAACATGATGCTAACCTCTCTTATCCTTTAGAGTTGGTCCATAGTGATGTTAGAGGACCACTTGAGGTTGCCACCCTAAGGGGTGCTCTATATGTTGTGACTTTCATTGACAACCACACGAGGATGACTCGGTCGTATTATATTTAAAAAAGTCTGGTGCATTTGCAAAATTCAAATAATTTATAGTCCTAGCTGAAAACTCTTCGAACCTAAAAATCAAGAGATTAAGACTCCGACAATGGAAGTGAATATGTTAGTAAAGAGTTTAATGCATCTGCACTTCTGTGGAATTCAACGAGAGTTAACCACTCCTTACTCTCCACAATAAAATGGGATTACTGAGAAAGGAAAAATAAGACTATTCTAGATTTGGTCAAGATTATGTTCCATTTTGTTCAAGTCCCTAAATTTCTGTGGGTAGAAGCTATGAATACGACTATCCATATCTTAAATGGGGTTCCTACAAAACCTTTATATCTAACCACACCTCCAGAAATGTTGTCCAGTAACCAAAATTTTCCCATATGAAAATATTCGATAGCCCTGTTTTGATTTTCATTCCTAAAGTTAAAAGGAAAAAGCTTGATCCTACCTCCTCTTCTTGCATTTTCGTTGGGTATGTAAGATGAACAAAATGATTAGAGCTGTATGATCCATCTAAACATGATATCATTGAAAATAGCAATGTTCATGTCCTTAAATTTTTTTTTGGGTAACCTCCTTTGAACCCTTTTCCGTGTCTTTTAGCAAAGAAACAAATATCTTAGAAGAGGATCATCCTGTTCTAGACTCTTATGTTCCCAAGATTGAGGGGGAGGTCTTGCAACATGTGGTTCCTTCTAAAATTCCTAAATGGGCTCAATCCCTAATTTAAGATTCTTGTTTTGATGCATTGAGAAAAATGACCATAGTTAACACACTTACCATACCTTAATGACCTTATATGAGTGTGAACCCCAATCTTTCGAAGAGGCAAAACAAAATGAAAGTTGCATAAAAGTCATGAAATTCGAGTATGACACACTTATTAAAAATCAGACTTGGGAACTTGTCCCTCATCCATCAAAATGGAGTATTGTTGGGTCTCGGTGGCTATATAAGTTCAAACACAATTCCATAGGTGAAATTTGTTAATTTAAGGCTAGATAAGTGGCTGGTGGGTTTACTTAGAAACCTAGGTTTGATTATGTAGAAATGTTTGCTCTTATATCAATGATGAGTATAGTTAAGATTCTCCTAGTTCTAGCTGCTCAATATGGTTGGGAAATCCACCAGATGGATGTGAAAAACATATTCCTAAATGGCGATCTCAAAGAAAAAATCTATATGATTTGACCTAAAGAATTTGAAGAACCTAGAAACAAATGTATGTTTTTAAACTAAAAATGTTTGTATGGTTAAAACAATCTCCTTACACTTGGTATGCTAAAATTAACAGTTTTTTCAAAGATATTGGTTTCACTAACTGCTCTTCCGAAAATGATTTTCATTGTAAAATTTGAAAATAATCAAATCATTACGCACACGGATTGTCTGATCTCATCAGGAGCACCATTGGGGTTAAACAGGGGTGCCCCTTGTCTCCTACCCTCTTTGGCATTTACATTGATGAGCTGGAATCTTTTCTTCAGGATCACATTCAGGAAGGGGATGGTTGCCTTCTTCACCACGTCTTGATCTCTATTCTCCTATTTGCCAACGATATTGTTCTACTCGCCTCTTCCCGAGGGGCTTCAGAGACAGCTTGATGCACTTGCTTTATTCTGTGATCTTCGGCATTTGACGGTCAATTTGGGTAAGACCAAGGTCATGGTCTTCAATGGGTTGCGGACATCACACCTCCATTTCTTCTTCAAGGGGCAGGAGGTTGAAATTACTAATACATACACCTACCTAGGAGTCCAGTTCTCAGGGCCTAGATTCAGTATGAGGCACGCTCTTCAGCCGAGGGTGAATAAAGGGTATGGGTCTCTTGCCATTCTCGAGAGACAGTGTTTTCGGCACCACTTCCAGGACGTCTCCTCCAAGATGTTTCTTATGAACTCCCTCATCCACCCCACTGTTCTCTATGGGTCTGTTGTCTGGGGGCCCTCCCTTTTGGACACAGATTGGGCTTCCGCTGAGAGGATTCAGACTCTCCTCCTTCATCGTTTCATTAGATGCAAACAGACGGTCCCCCAGCATATTATTTTGGCATAGTTTGGAGACTGAACTTTCCGTCTGGAGACTATATTTGACATATCATCCTTTCTTCACCGTATCAGGAGGTTTGGTGATCTCTCTCGATGAGCAGGACAGGTATCCATATCTCGCCTATTGTTCCTCTGTGAGTATTGCCCAGGTTGTGGGCCGGTGTTGGTTTGCCGAGACTTCTGCCTTGTTGGACTCAGTTGGTATCCAGATTGATCGTCTCCCCCCCTTCCAGTACTCTCTGAATGCTCCCAGTCATCTCTTGCCCACCAAGCAAGTGTTGAACAGGTCCATCCGAGAGGATATCTATAGGAGCTTCATTCAGACTACTTGGGTGAACCCCCCTGGGGGTTTGCGCCCTAAGATGTCCTTTTATGCAGAGCACTTTCTTGAAATCAGAGATGGACTCATCATCCGCCCTCAGTACACCTCTCGTCACTGGGTGCATGTCCTCCGTATACCTCTAGGTCAGTTTCGAGTCGGCTCCCACAGACTTCGGTGCGAGACTGATCACCACATTGATCGGGAGGATAGACTTTGTAGGCTCTGTAGCCTTCATGAGGTGGAGACAGAGACTCATTTCATCTTCCGCTACCCCATATACTATGAGATTAGAGGACGATTTCACTGTCTCTTCAGAGGGATTCAACATCTCCTGGTCTTCTTCAGATATATTGACTAGCGGTGCCTTGCCCTCTACATTCGCGAGTCTTTGTTGTTACGAGACCAGATTCTTCATCCCCCTCCGAGAGGCGTCCCCACGAGACGGATTACAACCTTCTTTCCGGTTCTACCCACTGGTGGAGGTACTAAATGTGATCTTTCGACCCGAGATACAGTGCATAGATTAGTTCGTCCCCGGTTGAACCTTCACACTTCTCTTGATCACCGCCAGCAGAATCAATTACACACGCGTACTAGAGCGCAGTCCAGCTCCATTCGCCCCGGTCGTCGCGTCGCCTCTATCGAGATCTCGGTAGGGAATGAGGTTTTCGTCCCCATCGTCATGTTGCCAATTCATCAGGAGCTTCTTTTCGTCGGCTTCTAATGTTAGGAGGGGTGTGGCTACCATTCTTGATTAGACCATTGGTCCTCGTTTGTCCCCTGCTTCTTTCCCTTCTTTGTTTCCTCGTTTCTCGCCCCGCTTGCTTCATTTTCGCCCTGTGGGGTATTGGCTTCGGGTTTCCTTTCTGTTGTCTTTTCTCTTCTTCTCTTCTTTTGTTTTTGGGAACTCGTTTTGAGTTGTTCCGCTCGCACTTTGTATATTGTTTGGGCTGCAGTCCCATTGACCTACTTTTGTGGTCATTCATGGACATTAATATATTTATCTTATCTTATCTTATCTAATTGTTGCATATGTGGATGATCTTCTTATCACAAGCTATCACATTAGTTTAATTCTTAAAATTAAAACTAAGTTAAAACAATATTTTGAAATGATTGATTTAGGCTTACTCCATTTTTAGGCATGGTAATTTTTCAAGATCGAAGTTGGTATAAAACTTTATCCAAACCTATATGTGTTATAGTAAACCCTATAGTAAACTTTATTCAGCAATTTGGTGGCAATTTAATCTAACTATTACTAGGCTTGATATTTCTTATGCAGTAGGTATTGCTTCTAGATTTATGTAGGATCCATATGAGGATCATTGCAAATTGAATAGAAATATCTTAAAATATATTAAAGGTATTATCAATTATGATTTATATTATTCATGTTCTAATGATGCTCACTTATATGGTTAATGCGATTCTGACCATGTTGGTGATGTGATAAAAATGTGTCCTGGATATGTTTTCAATTTGGTACAAGTGTCAACACTTAGAGCAACAAGAAGCAACCATCAATGTCTATCTCTTCTATTAAGTGTTATGGAAGCAGTTTAAAAGTTATGTGGTTGAAAAGATTATTGAAAGAACTCCACTCCTTTGTGATAGTTAGAGTTGTATAGCTTTTGCGAGCAATCCAATTCAGTATCAACGAACGAAACATATTGAGATTCATTTGCATTTCATTTGAGAAAAAGTCCTCAATGATGATATTGATCCCCATTTCTATCAATGAAAGACCAAGTTGTAAATATTTTCACTAAGCCTGTGTTGTGATGTTTTGCAAGTTTTGAGCAATGTTAGGCCTTTCAGAGTTTTCATTGAGGGGGAGTGTGCATGACAATGCCACCTCCTAATGGCCTTGATACATCTTCCTTTTCTATACTTATTTTATATTGTAAAAACATTGAAAAAAATCACCCTATGCGAGTTCACAAGAGAACCCAAGTAAAGTGTTGTGTTATGGAGATTCCTTGTATTATAAAAGGCTCTAGAAACTCATATAAGACTTCGTGCATGTACTTTTTCTTAGGAAGTTAGAATATTATTTTGTTCCCTTTAACGGGTAGTCTCATATCATCCTATATGATGTGAGACATGTAATTCCTTTTATAGAAAGGTGATAACTGTAAAATCCTTCCATGAGGTGTGTTTGTAATTCCTTCTCTAATAAAAAGGTGATGATGGCATGTATCCTTTTTATAAGAAGGCGATGTTTGTAATTCGTTTTGTAATAAAAGGTGTAAGGCTTGTATCCCCACTAAACATTAAGGGGGAGTGTTGGAGCATGTAACGTTTAGGGGGTACACACCTATTGTGGCCCCGTTGAAAAAAACATACGTTGCATCCACTATTCTAAGTTTTTAAACTTAGAAATATTCATTTTATTAAAACGTATATAACTTAATGTTATTAAGTATATTTAAACTACTTATTAGTTTGAAAGTAGGTGGACCGTTGTAACCCTTCACGGGTATATCAAAATTCCAACTTTATTAATAGGATGTAATGAATATTATGGTCGTGAAATATCACCGTGTTACAAGCAAAATATAGTGAAGTTCATATGGTGGAGAAGAGGAAAGACATACAATGTGATTTGGGTTCTTATTCCTGTTATGAATAAAGTGGATAGTGCATTTTTGTGGTAGTTTTTAGCCTGAAAGGGGTTTCTCCATGTAACTCCATTTTTTGTGTTTTGTGCCATTACTGTTTTTCTGTCATTTTGACAAAAAAACAATTAATTATGGTCTTTATTATTCTTGTACATATGATGCTGATTTATTTAGATATTGTGATGCTAATCATGTTGGTAATACTACAGATAAGATATTCAATTCAAGGCATGTGTTTTTAAGTTTGATATATGTGCTATTACTTGAAGCTACAAAAACAGCCTAACAACCTACAATTCTATTTCATCTACAGAAACTGAGTATAGAAGTGCTATGAAAGCTTTGAAATAAGTACTGTGGCTGAGAAGATTGTTGGAAGAACTCTATGAGTGTCAATAAAAGTACAACACTTCTCTGTAATAGTCGAAGTTGCATAACTTCGGCAAAAATCCAGTTCAGTATTAAATGAATTATATGCATTATTGTGTGAAAGTGTAAAAGATGATACAAGATATCAAGTGGATATGCAGCCACACCAAAGTGTGTGTGTGTGTGAGCAATATCAAGTAGATATGCAACCACTCTAAAGTGTGTGCATGTGCAATATCAAATGGATATGCTCCACACCAAAGTGTGTGCATAAGTAATATTAATAGATGCCCATCGTTTGATAGTTGGGGATGGCCATCTTGTCAATATAGGAGATGTCCAATAATGAATTGCATCCAACTGTATTTTGTAGGTTGTAAAATCAGAAGAAAACATATTGAAGTACGTATACACTTTATCAGAAAAATGTTATCGATCCTCAATTCTGTCCTACCAAAGATCAAGTTGCAAATACCTTCACCAAACCTCTGTGTTGTGAAGTATTGCAAATTAAATGCAATGGTAGGCCTTTTAGAGCTGCCATTGAGGGGGAGTGTGCATGACAATGCCACCTACAAGGAATTTTATACTAATATATTGTAAAAATCATTGTAAAAAATCATCTTATGTGATTAAACTATAAAAATCAATGTAAAAGATTATCCTATATGAATTTACAAAGAACACAAAGAAGCATTGTGCTATGGAGATTCCTTGTTTTATAAAAGACGTCAAAAACTCATATAAGGCTTTAAGTATGCACTTATCCAGAAGAACTTGGGTATGTCATCTGTTAGATAATCCTGTTGACATGCTAGCCTAAAATAATCGTATATGTTTAAAGATAGTAAATCCTTTTGTATAAAAAAAGGTAATTTTGGCGTGTATCCCCACTAATCATTAAGGTGGAGTGTTGGAGCTTGTAATGTTTGTGGAAACAACCTTTTTGTGCCCCAACTATAACAAACACATTTTCATATTAAAAGTTTATTAAAGGTAAGGTACGAACTTTATATACTTTAAATATAAAGTTGACCAAGTAATATAATTAGTTAGGAAGAGTGATTTGGTACAACCTTTCGGTTGTCACTAATCACACACCTTTATAAAGGTGATTTCCCTTGTGTGGAAAATTAACCGAGAAATATTGAAGACAATTGACATTGAAATTATTGTGTAAGAAGTGAGAAGAAATATATTGTTGGGTTCTTGGCCTGTAAATGTCGAGCAGGTCTGAAATTGTCAAACAACTATTTGTGAGTTCTTGAATGATTAATACAATTACATAAGTGCACTTTCACAGGGTTTTTACTTTTATGGTTTTCCCTACGTTACATCTTGTGTTCAGTGTTCAATTTAATTTCAGTTTACTACTATTTTACTACTCTTTATCTTAAAACTAATCCTTTTGAAATTCATTAAACAAAAATTATTCATTGACCCTACATAATCTGACAAAGCATTGGTTTTATTCTGCAATGTTTCTTGCATTAGTAAGTCTTCATTAACATTTGAGTTCAAGACAATTGCCTTAAAGTATATTATGGGTGCTATACCCACAATTCATGTGTATCCAGCAGGCTATCATTCTTGAACATCCAACTGTGCGATTAAGTTGTATTCTTCCTATGATAATGATTTGTATGTTGTGGTCCAAGTGGTCTTTAAATTAAGATATAAAATTCTTTGAAATGCGCCTAATCCATGGAGTGGATGACATGCTTATTGTAGTTCTGCTTGACGATGGAGCATAAAAATGGCAGCAATGATGAAGCAACAAAGTGTCAACAATCCTTCGATCACGTCATATTTTAGTGTATTTGACATGAGGACTATTTTGCCAAAGATGAGAAATGGGAAATGTGATGGCAATGATAACATGATAAATGGGGTTGGGGAAGGTTTGACACAAGAAACATATAAATAACTATATATACGAAATTGACAAACTTTTTGGAGATTCATTAATTATGCACATTGCTAATGGTTCAAGATAAATATCGAACACAGCTATTATGATTCAGAAAGCAACAAGGATACGGTTCATAAGGCTAGGTAAAAATCAAGACATGGCGGGAAACAGTAAGGAATAACTAGCAAACCGTCTAAAATGACAAGAAACAACTGTGTTTTGCACATTGTTGCAGCCAATATTTTTGCATCAAGAAACATGACAGATAGTGGTGAAATTGTCATTTGCTATGTGTTTATTGGTGCAAGAAACCATATTGGGGCTGAAATGTTGTATTTATCACAACTGGGCTTGGGGATATGATTTTGCAACTTGGTGTGTCTATCTTGGGATTTGCATGTTACACCCATCTACAACACCCTTTATGCACATCTATTGGTGCCTGGTTACTATTTGCATTATAGCTTGTTACTGTCTTGGGAATCCATGTGTACTCTGAGTCTTTAGAACCTTATTGAAGACTGATGTGGGAATCACATTATTGTCATATGAACATAACACACACAATGTGGCAGAAATATTGGTATTGGTATTGTATGTGTTCTTTAATGTACAGTCTACTGCATCACAAAGCTTGCCAACCATATGTTACAGCTTCACATTTCCTTATGTATCCCCTCTTGTTTGTGGGAATTCTTGTCTATGGATTTCATGGAGCTGCTTACGATAGAGCAAGGGTGTATACGTGGTTATCAACAGGTTCTCTAAAATGAAATTCCTGTGCCGTGTAGGAAGACCATCATTGCACCAGAAGTTACCAAATTGTCAATTGATTTTCACCACGGCAATGTAAAGTTCAAATTTCTGACATCTATCTTTTATAACTGTGATTTGTAAGTTTATTCAACTGTTTTGGAATATATTGGGGCAATGGTGGATGCTTGTCTTGGAGATATTGTTAACCTTCTATGAAAGACGTATGGGCTATCAGAATTTTTCAGTTTGGGCTATACAACAATTCGTTTGGATGTACATTCCCATTATCTAGCATATGCTATGAGAACCTTCTTTTCTTCTATCATTGTTATGATGAAGCTATTTACATCCCCATTGGATGCAATCCATTTGGACTTACCTCAGTTTCCAATTGATGACACCTATTGGTATTTTCTACTCCATTCCTAGAACTCTGTCTACATCTCAAGCAAAACAAGAATGAGTTAAAGCAGAGTTGTTTATGGAATGGATGCAAAGCATCCACACACAATTATAGTATCCTCCGATCCCAAACAGCATGAGGAAAATTTGGTTATCACACTTTCAAGATTAATTAGAGTTTGGCTGCACATCAAAATGAAAATATTTTGAGGCACACCAATCACGGCCGCTTGACTATGACCCATATGCCATCATTAAAAACTTGATCAAATTTTTCTTTGTTCTCAACATTCCACTCTACCTTAGTGTTCAATTTACATTGTTGATTGTATTCCTAATAGTCATTATTTCTTTTGAATTTGCATTAGGCAATCCTCTTGTATATAAACTTCTAATACTGTATTAGTAGCTGCCATTTTGTCACTTATGGACATTAGAAAATATTTCTTTCTTTTATAAGCAACTTGGCTTATCTCACTATCCAAGCTTTGTAATAAGAGTTATTCAGGTTAATGTTGGAAATATTGTCATTGATGTCAAAGGCTTAATCATTGATGTATTTGGTTAATGGAAATGTGTAACGGAAGTTGACGGAAATATTGACGGATGTTGACAACGGAAGTTGATGGAACTATTGACGGATGTTGACGGAAATGGTAGAAAGTAATGGAAATAACCAGCAGTATAGAAAGGCTGAAAACGAAAGTTTAACTACATGAAAAGAAGTATTGTTACATGGTATAAGCGAGATATACACAACTGTACATATGAGAAAGATATCAGCATTTTAAGGCGTTCATATGCCATGTTTCATGGTGAAAAAGAAGATTTAATGATGGCTGGCAGCGATTTAATGATGACAGCAATTTTATTAAAGAAAGGGCCAACGCATTTAATGGAGTATATTGCATTGTTTAATGTGCATTTAATAATTTTTATGGGCTGCATTAATTACTTTTGGTTTTAAGCCGACTAATGCACTTAATTAAGTTGTGTTAATTAAATAATGGAAAGGTTGTGTTGGTTAGAATGATGTGTCTTTTCGAAAGGATGTGAGAAGGATATATAAGGAGATAGAATCATTTGATTTAAAAAAAAGCACACATATTGAATATTTTGTGTGAAGAGAGAAAAGGAAGAGCAGAATATGAAATAAAAAGGAGTGAAGGGAAGATTTATTTTTGATGAAAAGTTGCAGCGATTTATTTATGTGAAGGGACTGAAATAAATAAAAAAGGATATTCTGAGCAGCAGTTTTGTTCTATCACTTGTTGAAGCAACAACAACATAAAAGATAGAAAAGAGTTTGTTTTTTTTGTGAGGAAGGTTGGTGCCTTCATATTTGAAGAGATAGGTGTCTCTTGCTGAGTTGGTGCTTAGCAAAAAGGGGTTGGTGCTCCTGTAGGTTGGTGCCTACAAAAATTGTAATTTGGGGATTGGTGTCTCCGTAGGTTGGTGCCTACAAACATTTGAGAAATATAATAAAGAAGATTTTCTCCGTGGTTTTCTCCCGAAAGGGTTTCCACGTAAATTTGTGTCTATTTGCAGTGTGTTGGTTTGCTTTGCATTCATTGATTGCTTTGATATATTCTCTGTGAAACTGATTAATTGTGATTACGGATCTGAGATTAAGTGTTAAATTTAAAAGAATATCATAATACTGATTCACCCCCTCTCAGTATTATCTGTATTCCTAATAGTCATTATTTCTTTTGAATTTGCATTAGGCAATCCTCTTGTATATGAACTTCTAATACTGTATTAGTAGCTGCCATTTTTGTCACTTATGCACATTAGAAAATATTTCTTTCTTTTATAAGCAACTTGGCTTATCTCACTATCCAAGCTTTGTAATAAGAGTTATTCAGGTTAAGATTTGGTTAGATCTTCCATTTACGTGTGTAGACAAATCATGAATTATTGAGATACCAGCAATGCAGCATTAGGCCCCCTGGAGCTATCACTTGAATTTTTGAATATCCTTTAAATTGCCCTCCATGCAAATTCTTGTGTTCACTTGTAAGTTGATTTCTTGTATTTACATAAAACATATTAATTACCTATACACGTGCCGGTGACTATAAGAGACTATTTCATACAAGGCCAATGACCAAGACCACATCAAAGGGGATACATGTGTTGAGTGCAAGACATAACTTGTGCCATATCACACCAAGAAGATAGAGGTGCCCATGGCCTAAGGCTTGATGTTGAACTGACAAATATCTTTCCTTCAATGGTTCAATTTCCTCAAATCTCATTTAAACCCATGACTTATGTTGAATGATTCGAAGGCATCTAATTGAACAATACCAATCTAAATTAGAGGATTTGTTCCTAATTTGATGTTTATAGTTGGTGTTAGCTTTAAAGTGAATTTCTAATTTCTGATGGATTATGGTATTTTGCTTTTCTATGCAGTGCATTGAATTGCATAGAACCATAGATGGTGAATTGGTGAAATTGATGTTATAGTTGGTGTTAGCTTCAAAGTGAGTTTCTAACTTCTGATTGATTATGGTATTTTGATTTTCTATGCAGTGCATTGAATTGCATAAAACCATAGATGGTGAATTGGTGAAAGGTTTATATTCGCTGGAAATGACTCCAGACACTGAACCAGAGATTAAACATCCTCATGTTGTTGCTTTTGAGGATCGTGGAGACGCTAAAAACTTTTGCTATACCCTAGGACCAAGTCTAGAAAATGGCTTTGCCCGTGTCATACCATGTATTCCGAAGGTAAGCTCACATTTCCATTCATGGATTGCCATATTCATATAGAAATTAGTTATTTTCTCTTTTTTATTTTATTATAGGGTGATCCTTCTTATTTTCAGCTTTGGGTTTAATATAGTAGCAGAATTGCAGATAGGTAACTATCCTAGAGCATTTGTTAATCCCTCTTCTTTCAACTATTTTGATTAGAAAAGCATAGTAGAAAATCAACATCATAAGTTCAAATAACAAACAATTTTTTGTTTTTAGGGGTTGCTCTTGAAGTTGATTGTTAAAAGTTGCTACTATTCTATGTTTAGTATCAGTGATTTGTTGTAAACAGAAAAAGTAAGGAATATTGCACTAATGGCGGCCTATCTATAATTTTGAGATTCTAATTTGGTAATCTAGGGAAATGGTCAAATGGATCTTATATTTTAATAAATCCAGTTCCACAAACTGTCCTGCTACTTACATGTACATATTCAGTTAAATAATTTAAAGACTATCATGTTTTTATTGTTCCCCTTTATCTGTTTTCATGCACTAACATTAATGCAGAACAAACAGAGCTTTACAAAAAACTAAGGGTTACTGGATTCTTTTGAAATTAATCTTTGCATCAAAATTGGAGCTTACCAAAAGCAAGATCCTTGGATGTCCTTATGGGACATAAAAGTGATCAAAATATCAAGTGGCAACATTTCAGGCAAGCAAGGGGTCAATGTGTGCAAGATTATACCATGGAGTTCCGTACACAAGCCATATTGATGAGCTTGGACTTGGGGGATGGAGACTACCAAATACTTGGGAGGTCTCCCCACATGCCTAAGGAGATGGGTCAAAGGAAAATCAGCCCCACAAGTAGGCTCAAGAAAGAGCAAAATCAGCCTTACAAGAAGGGTACGTGGAAAGATAAGAGAAATGCTATTGCTTTATACAATTATAAGGATTTAAAAGCTATTATACTTGTTGTGGTATAGATAGACATATTGACACTAAGTATTGGATATTGCATCTGGAATTGCTTCAAATAATTGTTCCAAAGAGGACTCCAAGAAGTCCATGGCATCTTTGAGAGAAAAATCAAGGAGATAAAAGGACAATGTTTGTGGATACTATGTCTCAATCCAATTTGATTTGAGATGGAGTTGTTATTAAGATTGTTTTGCAAACATATGATCATCCTTATCCATATCTTTTGGGTTTGGTGATGAAGGGTGTAAAAATTCAAGTAACTAAGAAATACAAATTGAAATTTGGGATTAGCCCACAATACATTGATGAGGTAGAAGTAGATGTAATTCTTCTCGATGCATTTGATGTGGTGTTTGGCAGTCCTTATCTGTATCATAGGATGCTATCTTCATGAGGGGGGGCTAACAAATTCATTTTTACTAATTTCTTTCTTCACATGCACCATTGGTGCATCCTCTCCAGTGATATATTTGGGGATATCATCAACATTGGGGTGGGATGGTTAGTGGCGGTACTTGTGAGAGAGCTTTGATGTGCAGTCTATGATACCTTAGATACCCTACCCTTTACATCTCCCAATCATCCTATTATGGCCTCCTATGACATCACATTGCCATCCTCTTATGATCACCTCCATATCCACTACAACACACTCATACTTCTGTCATATCACTTTTTATTAGCTCCGGATTCTTCCTTCATTTCTTAAGCCTTCCTTCTAGGACCTGATTATAAGATATTATCTAGAGCCTACAGCATTAACCATGGTTGATATTGTCCGAATTTCAGTCTGACACATGGTCAATGTTGTTGGCTATAGGGAATGTAATTGCTAATCACATCGTCATCGGTCATTTGGTCTCCTTGTGCTTGCCAAGCTACTCGAGAGGTCCTAAAGGTTTATTAGTTGGTCTTGCTTATCTTTTGGAGTTTACTCTTGGAGCATTGAGTCTAGGACACTCAAGAATAGGAGCTGCACTTACTATGGTCTACTAAGCCTTTGGAGTCACCAACAAATGGTTTACCTAGGCCTTCTTCCTATCTGTCTTATGATTTTCCACATCAACTCTCTCATAAGGTGATGCTAACCTTGATCCCCCAATGGTGACTACATGAAGGTTAGTATATCTAACCTCTCTTTTCCTTTATGCTATTTTAGATTTGATTGGTCATACACATAAATTAGAATAGAGTAGCATACACTAAATCGATTGCATTATTATCAATTAATCCCTACCTTATAATCCACCCTTTGGGCTTTATAACAAAGCCATCCCTACAATCCATGTTTGCAACCCTAGCTTAGGTATCTTTATCTTGTTTATAATCCTTACAACCTATTTACAATTAGGATACTAGTAAGACACCACCCCTATCCTTAAGCTTTGGAACCCTACATCTTTGATAGAGTGTCGACTACCATTTTCTAGATCCACAACTCTAGCACCTTACAACCCTCTTATGTGTGGCCCTAGAATTGTCCCCTTCTTATCCTAATCTATATTTTCGAGAAGAAAAAAGGATATTCGATAAACCATTCTTAACTTTCATACATTTTGGTGAACCGATGTGAATCTTACTCCACCCTTTGAGTGAGTCATTTTCATGTCGTAAATTCTCGAATCTTCATAAAAATCTCTTTATAATCTTCAATCTTATATTATGATCATGTCTTCTCCACTTAGGGTTTTTAGAGGGATCCTTAACCCATGTAGATTCTATATGGGTCACTCCTTGCTCCCGTGTCTACCATTGAAAGAAACTATTCATTATGTACTTTTTCACAATCACAACCAACTTCAACCATTCAATGCGATATTGTCCAAATAGGAGACTTAGATCCAAATCTTCTCTTTAAGGACTTGGACACCGAGAATCATGCCACTCCTAACAAGGATAACACCCTTGTCCAAGTTCCTCAAACAAGAGAACCCTTAGAATTAACCTCTTATAGATACTCTAGAAATCCCTTTTCAAATCACCTAACACTACCTCTAAAAATCATCGTGAAAATCTGTTGAAATTTCTCCTTCAATACTAATGAATATCACTATCAACTATCTTCTCGCTACTAGCCAAACTCCAGTGACACTAACGTCGTGATGGTTTAACTGTTGGGGCAAATGGCTCATGCGATAATAACTAATCAAACCATGAATCAAATGCAAAACCGAATTCTGCAAATGGCATCTCAACCACCACAAATCATCGTAGGACCTAATAATCCCTCTTTTATACCTTCATTGCTTTTGGGAACCCAACTCCCTAACCTCCAATCCATGATAAGGTTTTACAAATCACACAAACGAACCCTAGCTTCATACATCGCTTTGATATATTTAGGGGGACTTCACCATCTATTTCTTAGGCTAACTTCACCCTTCATCTCAAGGTTTTTGGAAACCTCTATAAGGAATGGATCTAAAACATAACTTTGTGCACAAACACTAATGGGCGAGGCTTTAAAATGGTATAATCAACTTCCCCAACATTCAATCACCGAATTGGAAGATCTAGTTAATCCTTTAATAAAGGAATTCCAATAACTAGAACTTCCCTAAAAATCTCATTTATTAGTTTGTTAACATGAAACAATCTCCTAATGAATCAGCACACGATTTCATAAAGAGGTGGAAAATCATGGGAAACAAATCTAATCATACCCTCCATAACCAACATCTCTTTTAAACACTTTCTCCAAGCCGGAATCCCACTCTTCAATATAAGGTTCTATCTTTCTCCCGACATATCGGAGGAGACCTTGAAGAAGATAAGAGGCAAGACTACCTTATGAGGGAATTTGAGCCACCTTCAAAACCAATCAAAAATTCTCTCAAATTAACGATTAGTGCCATCAAACCTTCTCAAAATTAAGTTCCTTCTAAGGGAATATCTATCATGTTTTCTTCTTCTTCCAATTCTAATCCAAGTTCTTCAAACTTCCCATCAAACCTGACCACCCACCCTTGAGTTATCAAGAATTACAACAAATCATGCCTATTACGAAAATCTCTCATATTGATTCTTCCAAAACTCTACCCACTTTGAAAAACCCCAACCTTTTACTGTTGATGGCATGCTAACACGAGGCATTCTCACAAAAACTGGCGTGATCTTTATAAAGCTGCATTCAACTTCTTTTTAGGCCCTAACTTTGATCTTAAAGTTATCATAAAAGAACGTTATGAAAAATATAAATCTCTTCGTAAATCTCATTAAAATCATCAATAATGAAACTCTAGATCGTTTCGTAACCCCAAAAATACACCCATGAACAACTTTGTGGGCACCAATGAAAGGTACTATGGTCATAAGATTATCAATTCCCAATATGTGAATGTGTCCAAAGTCAACTATCGATTAAAGCCCGCATATAAGAATTTGGTCCAAAAGTCTTCTCAAACCAAGATGACATCTAAGGATACTTCTAACAATCAACCAACTACTAGTGAACCCACTCCACAATGGACCCTCAACCTAATGAAAAGACGATAAAATGCCTTTAACTATCAAATATCCAACCAACTATAACTCATCTCAGCCTAAGTACTGTTATGGATCTTACCAAAAGGCACAATGGAACTTCCTTGATGAACTCAATGTCATGCCTTGCAAGATTCCTTATTCAATAACTTAAAGCCTTAGAGGATTCTTCGGAAACCACTGAAGAAAACCCTTCTCTTCAACCTCCTATTTTCGCAATCCACACTAAAGAATCGTTGCTCCTCCACCTAACAAGGCAATTGCAATTGAGTTTCCCGAGGATGACATGGTAAATGATGAAATCCTCCGCGTCGATGATTTCCCTTTTCTTATTAGTGTCCTTATACGAGATGCCCACGTAAGGAAGGCCATAATGGATGAAGGCTCTAGAATTAACGTCACATCTAATTGGTTAATCAAAACTCTCGGATTTCCCTCACACGACCTTAAACGACCACGACTCGTTTGTCGTGGCTTTGCCAAAACTCAGCAAAAGCTCCTTGGTTGCCTTGGGCTCCCCATCATCGTTGGACCAAAAACCATGCACACTAAGGTCATATTCTTAGATCCACCACTATCTTACAACCTTCTTTTGGGCTGACCATGGATGCATTGCATGAGAGAAGTTGTCTTGTTTGCAAGCCAATGCCTTAAATTCATCCACAATAATAAAAATACAAAGATGAGGCTGATCCCAATCCCTCATTCTAACAAACCCTCCATATTCCTACCACATCAAGTATGTAGTGTCCCACATTTCGAATTCTACAATTATAGACCTAAATTTAACGTTGTGGTCGTTGAGTCCAACGATGATGAACCTAATGAACTCCAAAATACATGTAACAAAAACATGTTACCATCTTTGCATAATGGATTGGTTCCCACCATCTCTCGTACCTTGCGGTTTATTTTCACCTATTCTTGAACCCAAGTTTGAGAAAGAACCCCTTGTAATGTTAATGGCGCTCTCTTACAAACTTGAGGACGATCTCTATGAATGCAATGAGTTTGGAATCGCTAAAATATTCCAAGAGCATCCAACTCTCTCACTCCTAGATCCTTTAGAACCTTTGTGTCACTTTGTGAAGGAAGCATCTACCTCTTCCTACCATGGTGACACCCAAGGATGTACCATCTTTCTTATGATGATGATTACATCATATCCCATCTTTTGCAAAGAAGACATCTCGATGTGCTCCATTATCAAAAGAGCCTCGCTTAAATGCATGCTTTCGACTATGGAGCTACCATGATCACCATTTCTTACGATTTGATCCTCTCAATTATGACACCAAATGACAAGGTAGAGGAAACCTTATTTTCTTCCTCTATATAATGCACCACTCGAAAAAACCAATTGGATCATCAAGTCTCGGGCTTCATTTCTAAACAAAAACCTGAAAATTTTGCTAATTTTGATCGAATCAACCTTGATCTCGAGAAAGCCCGATGCCATTTTACCGTGCGCTTGTCATCACCAATTACATTGGCCAATTTGATCTCAACATTGTTAATGCCGTTCAAAATCCCCCACCCCTTCTTTTGAGCCAATAACAATCACCCTCGATGCTTGAGTCATATATGTTAGGTAAATCCGATCCCAACAATGATGTAACAAAAGAAAAGGTACGCGGGGCTTGAAATTGATGTCGAATGTAACGGTCCCTTACCTACGTTCAACAATGACGAGGCCGTTGGAGTATCTCTTAGAGGACCAATTATCTCGCCAACATTATAAATTTGGTAACTTTACCAAGACATCGCCCCTCTTAGACAATCTTGTAGCCACCGTTGACCCTCTCGGCGATGAAATCTCCAAAGTACCCGAAGCCCCTATCATTTCCACCTCGACAATAATGACGACTCCCACATCATTATGATAGGTAACTGCTTCCCTCATCTCCGTGCACAACGCCACAAGGTTCTTAAGATCTAGTAGATCTTCGCTTGGGGTTATTGCGACATCCTTGGAATCAATACTAAGGTGGTTGTGCATAACATTGTCACTTATGTTGCACTCCTGTTTGACAAGATGACGAAACATCTCATATCTAACGTGGGATGCCTTTATACCTCTCTAGTTTGACTTCACATATAGTTACATATTTGGGTTCCTTCACTCCTTGATGTCGAAAACTCTTGTTCTTGCCAATCAGATTAGTGTGTCTTGATTTTGGTAAAGAACTTGTTTTTGCCTTGGTGGTGCCCCCTTTCCCCTCCCATTACATCATTATATTCCTTTGTCAGGACATGCTAGATTCTAAGCCTTGGTGGTACCCATCTTTTCCCTCCTTTACATCATTATATTCCCTTGTTGGATATGGTAGATTCTAAGTCTTTCCATCGTTTTTGCATCCTTTTCTCCTGCTCTTTTGAGTCATGTCAGCATTGTGACAGGCATCGGGGTTTAATGACATTCCCTTATACCATCCCTACTTGAGTATCTTTTGCATCTCTTGGCTTTCATGATGTTCTCTCTCGATCATTGCTATCTTCTCTCTCGGATTTCTCCTAGTTACCTTAAGGATTCTAAGTATTATATTTTGCGAGTATTATTTACAAGCCTCTTAGTTGTGTTGATTCCTCTTCCAACTAACATTTTACATCCTATATTTACAACCGACGATTAGTAGGGGTTTCTTGGCTACCCCTTTACGTCCTATTTATTTACTGAGCCAATTGGTATGGTTTTCTCGACTTACCCCTTACATCTTATATTATTTACATGCTTGTTAATTTGGTTGTTTCTTTTTCCCAACTAACATCATACATCCTACTTATTTACAAGCTAGTTAGTATGGCTTTCTTGACTATCCCCTTACATCTTATTTATTGACATGCTGGTTGATAAGAACCTTGCATATAATAAATATCAATATATGCAGAAGATAACACAACACCAGATATATGTGAGGCCAAGATGCCCAAATATGCAGAATAATACCCTTAAGGTAGGGTGACACCATACAATGCTCCTTAAGGAAGGAGTAACTCCACAATCTCCCAAGATGGGAATCCACTTCGAGGGGGACACCTCCAATATACCTCTACCAAGTAGAAGAATCAACTCATACATACATTCATGACCTCTTCATAATGATACTCACATCCTTTAAATAGGATGGGTAACACCTAATCCCAATGTAGGCTGACCCATTACCCAATATAATTAATTCCTATGTGAGCCCATATAACTAACTAAGGGGATGTGTGCCACATGTCGGCATCTCCATCAACCCATATACATTATATTATCATATCCCAAGGTACATAACATTGCCTCCCTCTTTGACATGTTTCGTCCTCAAAACATAAGAAGAAGCCATATAATGAGTGTGCTTTAAATTATTGCACACTTGTCGCCAAGCTCGATCATCCAACCACCCATATGAAATCCTAGTGGGTGATGCTGCTCCAAACCTGATTCCATATTCCATTGTGCTTATCTGATTCCATCCTGGTCCATATGTGTTCCTCCTCGGCATCCATGCATATCCATAATGATTATTCCTGTGATTCCATGTCATACAATTATTGTTCCATTGATTCCATGTATAGCCAAAATTATTACTCCTCCAATTCCCTGTATATCCATATAGATTGCTGACCTCATGTGTCCGAGCATGTCTCCATGATGTTTTCCTCTCATGATGATATGGGTGTCTATATGGTGCAACCTTAGTATGTGCAACCTTATCAATCTTTTCCTCTACTTTCTTTTCCTCTTCAAACTTGTTTGTTATTTCTTTTTTCTCTTGAGTAGAGAAATTATTTTTTTCTTTTTCATCATCCTCTCCTTCTGATTCATCCTTATTCCCTTCTGCACCATCTTCATGATCCAATTTTACATTTTTTTCCTTGCTAAGTGTGATATCTTGCAATGTAATTTTCTTTCGCTTGTACCATAATTTCATGAATTTCTTTTGCACATTAATATTAATTGTTCCCAATGTCTCTAACCAAGGATATCCAAGAACAATATCCATACCATCCATATCTAAAGCATAAAAATCTGAATGTAAAACATATTTATCCATAGAAAGCTTTAAATCTTCAAAAACTTGAATTTTCTTACCATCCATTTGAGATTCCTTGATATGCTTTGTTTGCACATGTAGATTGTGAGCTACATCCATATTGATGAAGTTATATTGGCTGCTAGGGTTTATGGAAACAATTACCTTTTTTCTTTGAATGCACCCTTCAAACTGAAATATTGAAGCTTCCTTCCTTGGAGATGCACTATCCTGTGTAGCAGCTTCATCATCAACATCTTCTTCTTCTTCTTCTTCTTCTTGATGTTGCTTCTGCTTCTACTTCTTCTTCTTCTTCTTCTTCGCTTCATCTTCTTCTTCTTTTGTTGCCCATCTGTCCATGAAAACTTGTTCCAGTTCCTCCAAAGACCAATTAGACTTTTCCTTTTCTAACTCAGAAAACCAAATCTGTGCAGGGCCACTAATCCACAACTTGAATAACCAAATATCTGATGGTTTAGAGAATTTAACCCTAAATTTGTTCCACCATTCTCTAGCATCAATCCTGCCATCTCCAAAAAAAGCTACCATCCCCATGATCCACAAAACTAGGGTTTTAGGAATAGACCCTTTTGATCAAAACTTTTTCTAACCCTTTCGGCTAAAGTTCAGCCAAAAATCAGAAATCACAGAACACAAACCCCAATTTAATTTTTGAGAGGTTTCCGAAAATGTAAGAAATTTAGGAAAATTCCTCAAATTGCGGCCTATGGAGCAAAATAGTGAAAAAAATAAAAATGAAATAACTCTAACAAAATAGATCCAAAAATTCTGAAATTTCAGTGGTATCACCTTTGAATATATTACCATCAACCCAAAAAAAATTGTTTCCTAATTCGTCATTATTCAGAAGATATAGACAAAACCGTAGAATTAGGGTTTCAACCCTAAAACGGACACAACTTTTGCAAAACAACTCCAAAAAATCTGAAATTCGGAGGGAAGATCACTTGAACTATGTATCCACTCCCCCACAAAAAAATATCTGAAAATTCCAAGTCAATCTCAAGATATAGATGAATCACCAACATTAGGGTTTCATCCCACAAATTGCCGGATCACTGCTCTGATACCACTTGATAAGAACCTTGCATATAATAAATATCAATATATGCAAAAGATAACACAACACGGATATATGTGGGGCCAAGATGCCCAAATATGTAGAATAATACCCTTAAGGTAGGGCGACACCATGCAATGCTCCTTAAGGAAGGAGTAACTCCACAATCTCCCAAGATGGGAATCCACTTTAAGGGGGACACCTCCAATATACCTCTACCAAGTAGAAGAATCAACTCATACATACATTCATGACCTCCTCATAATGATACTCGCATCCTTTAAATAGGATGGGTAACACTTAATCCCAATGTAGGTGACCCATTACCCAATATAATTAATTCCTATGTGAGCCCATATAACTAACTAATGGGATGTGTGCCACATGTCGGCATCTCCATCAACCCATATACATTATATGGAAAAAATTATGATATACGGTTTTTTTGGCTACCCCTTTACATCCTAAATTACCTTGAGACCCACTAGATTGGTTGATTAATTTCCCTACTAGTACCTTATTATCTTGTATGAGCTTTCTTTCCCTAGTTTTTGTATACCTACCTATGGACTACATGCGTACACTTGCATTGTTATCCTCTCCTTGTTAGTTTTGTGACTTTATGGTTCCTTAGCGAATTTTTGCTTGCCACAGTCAAGACAAGAGATCACATGCACCCTGTAGTTATGGAAAGGTAAGTATGTGGCAAGCATATTTCATTTGGGTTGAATTCATATGATTATAACTTATGTTGCTGCTTCCTTTCAGTCATTTTGATTTTGGTGTTGCATTTTCTTTTGCTGTAGACCATCTCATGTACACCTTTTACGACACATGATCTTTTGGGAATATGTGTACACTTTATTTATCACATTTACTAGTTTCTTTCTTCACAGGCAACATTGGTGCATTAACCTCCCTTAAGTGATATCTTTTAGGATATTTGATGTGCACTCGGTGGGTTGGTTAGTGGCTGTAATTGCGAGAGAGCTTTGATGTGCACTTGGTGATACCTTTAATACTCTATCCTTTATGTACTCCAGTCATCCTCAACCTCCTATGACATCGCTTTACTATCATCTTATGATCACCTCCATATCCACATACAAAAGCTTATGCCTCCATCAAATCACTTTTTTCATTTGTAAAGTCCCTACTCCATATCTCGAGCCTTCCTTCTAGGACTCCATGACATGCTTATTACTAGAGCCGACGATTAATTATGGTCGATACCGTCCGTTTTCATTCTTGAGCGCTGATCGCATCGACCATGACAAATGTCGTCATAGGGAATTGTAATAACCGATCGCGTTTCCTATTTATAGGCGGTATTTGAATGCATTTAACATCACATCATCATTGGTCATTCGGTTTGCTTTCGCCGCCAAATTGTTCTTAAAGTCTTATATATTTAGAAATTGGTCTTGTTTATTGTTTGGAGGCCACTCTTGGAGCATTGGGTCTAGGAAACTCAAGAATAGGAGTTGCACTTACTATGGTCTCTAAGCCTTTGGGGTCCCCAACAACTGGTTTGCCTAGGTCTTTTTGTAGTCATCTTATGGTTCTCTACATCATCTCTCTCGTAAGATGTTGCTAACCCCGTGGGGAAGTTAATGCACTAATGTTGTCTGCATGAAGGTTAATATTTCTAACCTCTCTTTTCCTTTATTTTATTTCATATTTGATTGATTGTTTGATTGGTCATGCACATAAATTAGAATAGAGTAGCATATTTTGAATCTATTATATTATTACTTATCGATTCCTACCTTACAATCTACTCTTTGGGCTTCTACAAACTATCGATCCCGATAATCCATCTTTACAACCCTAGCTTAGGTATCTTTATCTTGTTTAAAATCCTTGCAACCTATTTACAATTAGGATCTGGTAAGGCACCATCCCCTATATCCTAGAGTTAGGCTTTGGAACCCCGCATCTTTGATAAAGTGTGGGCTACCATCTTCTACATCTATGGCTCCAACACCTCACAATCCATTTGTGTGTGGCCCTAGAATGGTCCCCTTCTTATCTTAATCTATGTTATCGAGAAGAGAAAGCTGATATTCTATAGACCATTCTAAGGTTGCATGCAAAATGTAGGTGGGTCAAGTATGGGATCAACTATAACATCAAGGCACATCAAAGCTAGCCCAAGCTTTGCCTAGTAATTGCCAAGTAAAACAACTCATTTAGGATAATAAGCAATTTTGTTTACTTCTTTTGAAAAATGAGTAAAATGATGCTTTAGGAATTTTAGAGATTGATTGTGCTAACAAAGGACTGAAATATTTGGATAGTTTGCTGCAATCTTTTGGAGTGTTCCAAATTTCCAAGGGCTTAAAAAAGGGAAATAAAACATAAGAATTCAATTGCTGCTCGAATCTTCTTTACCTAATGTTGGTTTATATAGACAATCTCTCGTAGAGAGTCATGATGTTAAGAAACAAATTCGAGGTTGTTAGAACAAGGGTTTATTCGCCCATGTATTTCACCATGTGGCTTACCCATTGTGGTGGTGCAAAAGAAAGATGGCTCATGGAGAGTGTGCAAAGACTAAAGACCCTTAAACAAGATCACCAAAAAGAGCCGATAGCCACTTCCTCGGATTGATGCCTTGTTGCACCAAGTTGAGCATGCTAAGTTCTTTAAAAAGATGAATCTCAAATCTTGGTACTATCAAGTTCGTATAAAAGAAGATGGTGTATGGAAGACAACTTCAATGATAAAACAAGGTTTTTATGAATGGTTGGTACTTCCTTTTAGTTTATGTAATGCATTTACTACATTTATGAGATTGACAAATGATATATTGATACCTTTCATAGGTATATGTCATGTCCCTTTTTCGAGCCAATTCCAATTGAAGACCTTGGCCCATTTTCCTTCCTCATGGGTCCAAGCAAACAAGCTAGAGGAAGCTAACAATGTCATCATGTGCTTCATTTCATGTTCATTTCTTAATTGGCATTGTAATTGTTGGTGAGCCTAGCGCCCAACAATAAATTAGAAATAAAAAGCTATTGGTGAGCATGTAGGCTCCCAAAAATACCAATTAGAAATTAGAAAGTACTTTTCTTAAGAGGTCAGCCATCATTTACATTATAAGCACCCCTTATGGTTATAAAAGGGAGGTCGCTTGGCCATTAGAGGATTATGTTATGTGGATTTCTCATTTTTGGTAAAGGATTGCTTGTTAAGCATCTTTTCCTCTCTCTCAAGGACGAAAACCCTTGATTGAGGCATTCCCAAAGGATGAAAACCCTTGTGGAGAAGTAGTGTGGACGAAACCCCACACTACCCTTTGGTGGATTTCTCTCTATTGCTGGTTATAACAGATTTCTGCCCTAAGCGACTTGTTTGGAGGTGTGTTTTCAAGGATATTACTGGTTTTTATGTGATCTCTTTGCATGGTTGGACTCCCTATGATTTATAAAGGTGAAATCTTCCATTTTATCAATTGTTTGGGTGCAAATTATATTTAATTTCAAGTGGAGCGACCTATGTGGATATGGCTTATTGGTAAATCTGAAATTATCATCTCATTCTCCCTAATTTATTAAGCCAATATCTTGAGTTTGGGGATTTTTGATGATGTTCTACTATTTTTGACACCTTGGGAATGTTCGCTGGTTAGGGTTTCGTAAATAATTAAATTCACAAGAAAATCTGATTTCTAACAACTACAATTGGTTAATAAGGGTTTTCTATTAATTTTGGCACAAGTTTGGAAGCATTTATGCAAAGTTTAACCCTATTTTGAAGGACTGTTATCACCTAGGAAGGTCGCTGCCCTAGGACGGGTTTGAGATCAGTTTTTGAAGGTTTATAACAGCAAATGCTCATGAAGCTGATTTGAGAGTTTTTGGTCATTTCTAGAGGTCCCCTCAAAAGGGACATTACAGTGGTATCAGAGCTCTTTCCTCCTAGCCTGTGAAGTATGGAAAAATTGGAGAGGATCATGAAGAACCAAGAAGGAATAAAGGAGGTATTGAGTAGGTTTACCCTAGCCATCCAAAACTTGCAAGGTGGTGGTTCGGCCAAAGGAGAAGAGTCTTCCTACAACCCCGATTCGTGGCTAAGGAGGAAGTCGCTCCACAAGGAGCCCTAGACAAGCTCATGGCTACATCACATTGCTTGAAGAATACCGAGAAATGTCGGAGGAGTTTTGGGAGGCAATGTCTCTCACGGATTTCATCAGATTGAGGATGGAAGGACATTATCGACAAAGAACCCTAGTGCAAAGGAAGAAGTACAACATGCCAAGAAGATGAATGTTTCAGCCCTAGGGAGAAGAGGTCCTTCCATCGGGATGAAGGAAGTTAAGGAGCATGCCATCCAAGGTAAAAACCCTTTTGTGCTTAATGATGAATTGATGACACCTAGTGGTTGCAATGAACTAACAATTGTCAATGAAGAACCCTTGATAGAAAAAGATATACTTTTGAAGGAACCAAATGTTGATATTAGATAGGAGAAGAAATTCATATATGCAAGCGCGGAGGATGTAATGGAAACTCAAAAAAGTGTGAGGAGTGGCAAAGAAGAGCTAGGGCTGCTAGATTGATAGCTGCTCAAGGAAAACAACACTTACGAGAGTATAGGGCAAATATCTCTTCATTATTGACAAGGAAAAAGGAAGCAATTGTGAAGCATGGGGCAAGGGAAAAAGAAGCGTTTGATGAAAAGAAGAAATTTGGAGTTGAAGTCAAATTTCAAGGTGAAATTAATGATTTTCAGCTTGCTGGTCTGTCCCAAACAGCCACCACCAAGGAGCCAATCAATGAAGATATCAACAAGAAACAATCCCGATTTTGTCATCATCCAAAGAAAGGTAAAAGTCCTTTGTTGTTCTATGATAATTTATTGAATTTGAATCGTTACACAGGACATTCACATGATGAAATCAAATTGGTTTTACTAAGGGCCTATAAGGATGACATTTCGCATGAGATAAAGGCACCGTTGGATAATTTTTCGAGTGCTGTTCCTAACTTCGAAATTCTGAGTCAAGAGAGCGTCAAAGACAGCCCATGGTATGAAGAAATCTCCATCTTATTGCTTGCTGATTTGACACTGCTGATATGTTACCCTCACACACAGCTGGTTGGAGAAGGTGATCAGATTTTATGCTTGTTATGTCCTCTTATATCACCGCTGATTGGGCATCCTTATGCACCTCATACTCCACGAAATAATGAGGTAAGAAGTGTCTCTTGTTGTATGGATTCTTGGCCTCAAATTCAAAATTGTTTCCGCATAAGAAATATAGGTGCTATGATGAGTTCTACAAAAAGAAGAATGTCTGATTTCAAAATCAGTATGGAGGGAAATTTTATCATGACGTGTGGGGCATCAAAGGCATGATGATAGTTCTGATTTTCTGTTTCATATGTGGTTAACCCATGGTTCCATGAATATGGAAGAACTAGAAAAATGTGGTGGAAGAGCAACACCCTTTCTTCAATGTGTGGCACACCTACTTCTCATCCATTCAGGGTGAAGGGTTTTCTTTATAACCAAGGGGTCACTAGGCTTGTTGAGAGTGCACCAAGAAAATGGAACACCTATCACTTCTCCTAGGAAAAGATGAGGTATGTGATGGATTCTTTGTGATTAAGTTAGTTGATGATGAAGTAGTTCTTGGAATTCAATGGCTGCAATCTTTGAGGGAATTCACCCTCAATTGTCATGATAAAGAATTGAAAGTCTATGACGAAGACAGAAATCAGAATTCAAGGTATTAAGGATGAAGGGAGTACATTGGAAAATGCTTGGAATTCACATTGTGGTTTGCTTTCTATCATAACAGCTGATTGGAAAAATATTGTTACAACTGAGTATGTCAAAAATCAGCTTGCTAGTAACATCATGGAAGAAGTTTGCATGAACAACATAGGATATATGTTTTGGGACAGCGGGTAAGGCACTTGCAATCAGGAAATTATCCACATCAAAGGTTACTCACACTTGTCACCAAGTGGATTTTGATCACACAGAAGTGTTCTTCTTCTTCTAGCGACATGGATAAGGTAAGGGTAACTCTCATAAGATGTTTTTTAGCCACTTCACTTTTGAACTTGCAATGCTACAACTAAGATGAGGTGTTTCTCCCAATTTTGTTTGTTGGGTTGTGGATATCTTCTTGGGGAAGCAATAGAGGGGCAGATTTGAAGACATTCTTTTTATGCAAAATGATGGGTAAGAGGGTTCACTCATATTTGGGACAAAATTCCGGGCATGGTATGGCTGTTATACTTACATACCAGCACTCATGAGTTATGATCCAAGCCAAATTTTGAAAAGATTGGTTTGGGGCAGCTTGGAAGCATCTTTTGGAGGCCAAGGTAATCATCATGACAGCTGTTATATCTTTGTTTTATATGCTGTCTGTATTAATTCCAGCTCTCTACCCATTCTTTTGACAATGAGGGAGGAGTACCCAGCCATGAGGATGAAGGGTTTGCAGTCTATTATCATTGTTGATGTGTTTTCAACTGTTATAAGAAAGATCCCAACCCCTATCCTTCTGATTTTAGGGAACAAAATACATGATTACAGTTGTGTTTGGGACAACAGGAGGGAAATTGGGAACAACCAATGTTTGGATGGTAATTATGAGGCCTTGGCAAGCAAAGAAGAAGAGCTGGTCATCATAGCCACAAAGCAAGAAGGGATGAAGAAGGGGACACACTTTTTCTTTAATGAGTTTGCTTCATGTGCAGGTACATCAAAGAAGGAATAGCTGAGATTTATTTGGGATCTAGGAACTTGCAATTGCTTGGGGACAAGCAATCTTGAGAGGGAGGACTGTCATGTCCCTTTTTCGAGCCAATTCCAATTAAAGACCTTGGCCCATTTTCCTTCTTCATGGGTCCAAGCAAACAAGCTAGGAGAAAGCTAACAATGTCATCATGTGCTTCATTTCATGTTCATTTCTTAATTGGCATTGTAATTGTTGGTGAGCCTAGCGCCCAACAATAAATTAGAAATAAAAAGCTATTGGTGAGCATGTAGGCTCCCAAAAATACCAATTAGAAATTATTTTTCTTAAGAAGTCAGCCATCATTTACATTATAAGCACCGCTTATGGTTATAAAAAGGAGGTCGCTTGGCCATTAGAGGATTATGTTATGTGGATTTCTCATTTTTGGTAAAGGATTGTTTGTTAAGCATCTTTTTCTCTCTCTCAAGGACGAAAACCCTTGATTGAGGCACTCCCAAGGATGAAAACCCTTGTGGAGAAGTGGTGTGGACGAAACCCCACACTACCCTTTGGTGGATTTCTCTCTATTGCTGGTTATAACAGATTTCTGCCCTAAGTGACTTGCTTGGAGGTGTGTTTTCAAGGATATTGCTGGTTTTTATGTGATCTCTTTGCATGGTTGGACTCCCTATGATTTATAAAGGTGAAATCTTCCATTTTATCAGTTGTTTGGGTGCAAATATATTTAATTTCAAGTGGAGCGACCTATATGGATATGGTAAATTGGTGGATTATTGGTAAATCTGAAATTATCATCTTATTCTCCCTATTTTATTAAGCGAATATCTTGAGTTTGGGGATTTTTGATGATGTTCTGCTATTTTTGACACCTTGGGAATGTTCGCTGGTTAGGGTTCTGTAAATAATTAAATTCACAAGAAAATCTGATTTCTAACAACTGCAATTGGTTGATAAGTGTTTTCTATCAATTTTGGCACAAATTTGGAAGCGTTTATGTAAAGTTTAACCCTATTTTGAAGGGCTGTTATCACCTAGGAAAGTCGCTGCCGTAGGAACGGTTTGAGATTAGTTTTTATAGGTTTATAACAGTAGTGCTCATAAAGCTGATTTGAGAGTTTTTGGCCATTTCTTGAGGTCCCCCAAAAAGGGACATTACAATATACGTGTCATAGTGTATGTAGATGATATTTTGGTTTCCATTGCTAGATGGGAGAACATCTAACTCATTTGAGACAAGTCTTGCATGTGTTGTAAGAATAATAACTGTTGTGCAATATGAAGAAATGTGAGTTTGCGAAGCAATCACTAATCTATTTTGGGAATGTGGTTGGAAGAGAGTTGAAAGTGGATCCTGCAAGGGTTGGGACCATCATGAATTGGCCCACACCTAGGAGTGTGATGCAAAGGCTAAGACCAAGAACTGTTCCTAGACCACTAGCCTTGTTTTGACTCATTTTTGGATGTGGGACCCACATTAGGGGCAATCTTGAATGAGTGTAGGCATTTTCAGGTACCCTTTAAGGCCATTTGAATGCCTTTATCCCTTTCGAGCTCACGGAAGATCACTATTTTTTCAAAAATTCAAAATTTCAGGGTTTTTTAGGCCTAATTAAGTTTGCAGAATGTGTTTTTGGGTTTTGTGCCCCTCCCACGTGCCAAAACTTCTTCAAACTACTGGAATCACTTAGACAACATGAAAACACACAAGAATACCAATTTTGATGATTTTTGAATGGTTCGTTTTCCCAAAAATGATTTTTTCTCTTGAAACCCTGGACAGGGTTTTAGCAGGCTGAGAGACTGGCTATTCCTTATGCTCCTGACCTTCCATTTACCCCTGTTGGCTTACCATTTATTCTTCTTGCCTCTCATGACCCTTCACCTTCTCAATTTTGTCTTCATTCCTAGGTTTTGACCAAGATGGTCCAATACAAGACAAATGAGGACATGAGAGTCCTTACAAACACGTGTATCAACTTCCTAAGACTCCTACATGAGGTCCTACATCATTACATTACATCACAACATGAGAAAGTTCCCCAAAATGCCTTTACAAGTTCAAAATTTCAAATTTGGCAGTTTTGGTGGAAAAACTAAAAACACACTTCTACAAGCCAAAATTTGAATTCTAAAACTACTCACACATTCTACAAGCTAACACACACTCTTTTGCACCTATTTACACTTAAAAATTGAATCTCTAGGATGCTCTTGCATCAGAGTGTCACCGAGGCTATAAGTTTTTATTGGAGCAGTATGGTACATGTGGAAGTTTATTCCATCTTTCTTCACTATTTTGTTGTTACCGAGGCTATAAGTATTTCTTGGAGTAGTACGGTACATGAGGAAGTTTATTCTAGCTTTCTCCACTATTGCAACAACTCTACATACTATTAGAACAAGTGGTAAGAGTTTCCATTGGGGTAGGGAACATGAAAGTGCTTTTGATTCATTCAATATAAAATCAGGCACACTCTGGTATCACTTTTCCTAATTTGTAGCAGCCTTTCGAAATTGAAACAAATACTAGTATGCTATGGGGGCAATTTTGTTGCAAGGAGGTAAGCCAATTTGTTATTGTTCAAAGATACTTCAATAGTTTGTTTTACTCAATTTTTTTGTGTCGTTAAAATCTCCTAAAGTCACGTCCACCATGTTTGTCACTATAAATATGAATTTTTGCCTAAAGGAGTGTGTTGAAAGTCAATTCTGGGTGTTTAAAAGGGTAGGTACATTTTTCCGGTAGAGGTGGAAGTGCGAAAAAGAGACTCACTTTGCATAAATGGTTTGAAAAGCTTGCCTTTGGGCTGAAAAGAATGAGAAGGAAAGAGTGCTGAAAAGTGTGCTCGAGAAGCATCATGAAGCATAAAGAGAAGTTCTGTTTGGGAAGCCAAATCATCTCTAGTGCGCTTACCTTATAAAGGCATGATCTCATACACAAGGCACCATTTTCAGATCCTCATGGTCGTTAAAATCTCTTCTTAGACAGTCAACAGAGAGGTTAAAGCTTTAGTAGATGACAAAGATTCAAAAGCCATTCTGTTAAACAATTTTCCTTCTTCATATAGCAATGTAATTTTTACTCACAGTCAGATGCCTTCACAAAGCTTTGGAAAATATGCTTTCAACATTCTTGGTCGAAGAAAAGAGAACTGTGGACGATATAAAAAGTGATTCTTCATATGAAAGTGCACTATAATCCCACCTGAGAAATAATCACAAAAAATAAGATAAATACACTAGGTAAGTTGAATGTTATTATTGCATGAAAAGAGGCCATACAACATGGAATTGTTGCATTCGAGCTAATGATGTTCTCAAAGGAAAACTCAAAGATAATTTGAAAGAAGTAAATGTGGCTTTTGTTGATAATCAACTAGATGCTGAAGTCTTTATTGATGAAGAAGAAGATGAACACATACTCTAAAAAAGTCGGTGGGTTTGATAACAAAAGGGATCTAGTGTAGGTAAAACTTGGCTTGGATGGTTGTACAAATAGTTGGGGAGTTTGTGGATCTCGGGAATTTACCCTTACCAAGGTCATAGGACAACTTGATGGAGCATTGTAGGAGTATCCCAACATGGAGGGTTGTCAACAATTTAGGAGATTTTGTAATTCGGGAGTTCGGAGAAGTGGAATTCTGGAATTTAACTCGAGAACTACACCTTTACGAGGGTTAGGGAGGCAACTTGATGGAGTTCTACTTGGTCCAAGAACTGTTGTTCAAAACAAAAACTTTTAAAGATTGTAATTCTATCTTCTTTTTATAGCGAGTCTTTAGAGAGGTAAGCTCTAATAGGCACGAGTATCCAGGGCTCCTATTTCTATATATGCATAAATGTCTCTCCTCTCCTCATGGCCCTACGATATCGATATAGGCAGCCATATCTATATAGAACCTCCCCTTCCCTCTATATATGGCCCAATACAATATAGAATAGATATGGGGTCCCTATTTATACTAGAGAGAGATGGCCCGGCTAGTCGGATACGAGATAGATATGGCGGGTCCAGTCCAACGCGCCAATATCTAATATATATAGGGTGGGGCCTATATAGATAGATATGACAATTCCTAACATTGCCATGTCTATCTATCTTATATCTGGTTTATGATACAACTAATCGTCAATCAAATCATGTATATAATAGACTTATACACCGATTGATGGATGATGCCTTGAATAAAAGTTCAAGGGGGTTCTATCATCGATCGACATTGCACATCACCATTTGGCTGTTGCAAATTACCCCCATATTTTTTTGCGGTTTATATCATGTGAGTTATGATAGGCCATGGGAATTCGTTTGGTGCCTTGGAGTTGTCATCTCCCCATTCATGATTGGATGCTTCCACAAGACATGCACTACCTCGGGGTCAAATGAGCTTTCAGGGAGCTATGGTAATTACAAGCTCAACATTCGCCATACCTATAGTGGGAGATACGACAATGACTTGGCCATGGGGTTATGAAAATATAAGACATAATTTAGTAGTTGGATAATATTAGTTAAATATTAACTAATAAATGGTTGTAACCATGTCAACCATTTTGTAACCATCTCTCTCATAACAAAACTACGGAATTTGTAATGTCCCCTTTTTTCAATTGAAGGCCTAAAAATGAACTTCTTACCATTCCCTTTTCGTGGCAAAGAAGCATGATTGAGCAAGGAAAGGAATTGCATTTTTAGGTCAATTTTCTTTATTAGATTTAATGTTTTCTTTTAGTGTTTCCCTTTATAAGCGAGACCTGATTTGTGATTGGGAGATTCATAAAAGGCAAATTAAAAGATAAAAGAAGCTTCAAGAGGTCGGTCCACTTCTATTTGGCCTTTGGTGCCAAACAAGAGCTATAAAAGGAGATATATGACTTCATTTGCATCTATCTTTGGTGCATTTTATCTATACTTGGTTTTTGGGCAAAGTGCTCATTAACTATCCACTTGAGGATGAAACCCCTCTTGTGTTGTATTTGAAGGAAGACGAAAACTTTCCTTGTGTCTTGTTGAAGGACAGAAACCCTCCATTGTGGGTGATTTGAAGACATCTATTGAAGACTTTTTGCAGATTTGGATCTAGGGCATCAAGGAAAATATCTACAAAGGCTTTGCATGCATTTTAGAGCTCTCCCTAAAGGGAGAGACTAGGGTTTGGTGTTAGTTGGGTGCCTTCTGGGGCACATACAATTTTATTTGATATTCTAATTCAGCACAATTTCTAAGGTTGGAATCTATCTTTCTTTGTGGTTATCGGGGTTTGAAAACCTCTCTTTTCATTATTTTCATGGGCTGTACTTCTGTTCAAAACTAAATTTCCAGCTAAGTGTGTAATTAGATATAATGATAAAAAGTGTTTTAAATACTTCCTAAAATATTTATCTATATTTTGGTTAAGTTATTTGAGTGATTTTCTCTATTTCTGGACTGTTATAAAAATCGGATTGCAGATTTCTAGCTGTTAGAAAACTTAGTTCTGATTTAAAAATATGAATTTAATCTATTGGGGTTTGTGTGGTTTACTACTTTTTGAGTTTCAGTCCCAAAAGGGACATTACAGTGGTATCAAAGCTCCGATCTTCCCATCCTAGGGTTTTCATGAAAGAGGGCAACAAGGGTTTCCTCTACTATCATAGGAGAGAAAGGAAAGTGGACCAGCCAAGAGGGGAGGTGGTGTCACTCAGATTTCACCCCGAAATCTGTGACTACCCAATTCGAAAATTTTTCGTACTTTTAAAATAGTGGGTCATTTGTTGTTTTTATTGCCTGAAAGTTCTGTATTGCGTCAAGATAATCCCAAAGAGCCATATTAGCCCTTTTCGCCAAATACCCAGATGCCCAAAATTGTTTTATTCTGTCGTCGGGATTTGTCTGCGGGAAATTTGTATTTAATTATTTTGAGCCCCGTATGAGGCTATTTGCGCTCCGTTTCAACTCTGTTATAAGCGAATATGTTATTATTCCTATATACCAGAAGGATTTTAACTTATTTTAAGTTTTGGGCTTTATTTGTAACTTTTGGCAATTTTTCGTGTTTTTGTGGTGTCCCGTTCTGTTTTCTGTAAAATTTCTCTGGAACAACTCCTTCGCCGGGTAAGCCCGATTTTTGGCCTGGAGCAGCTGGAAAACATACACGCACATTTTGCCCGGAGGAAGTCATCATCGGAGGTCTGGATCACTGGGAAAAAGCGAAGTCGTGCATGAGAAAAGCCCCTGTGAGGATGGACGCCTTTTGGAAAACAAAGGATTTAAGCTGCGATTGGGAAAAATATAAGCCGCAGCGGGATGGGAATTATATGCACTGCTGGCAGGTACTTTTCCGTGTTATAAAAGTCACTTAAGGCTGCAGTGGGAAAAATAGAGGTGCGGCGGTGGGAATTTATTGCCTGCCTTGCAGGTAAAAATTCCCATGATATAATAAAAGGAAAGTGACTTAAGTGAAATCATGGGATTTTAGTGTGCCGCCTTGCGCAGGTAAAGAATCCCATTGCAAAAGTCAAATCACTTAAGTGGATCATGGGATTTTGGTGCCTGCCTGGCAGGGTAAAGAATCCCATTATGAAAAAATTCTTAAAAATAGAATTACATGTGCAAAAAAGTGCGCCCCCTTTGGTGATGGATTAAAGTGATTAAATTGATTATTTTTAATAATCTTTCTCCTTGGAAAAAGTGCGCCCAAGCTTGAGGAGGTCAAAAAGTCAAAGGAAGAATAAAAGAAAGGAATTAAATTAATTAAATTTAATTTATTTAGTGGCTGCCCCTCTCCTTGGAAAAAGTGCGCCCCATTTAGGAGTTATTTAATGATTTTAAATGCATTAAATCATTAAATTAATTTCTATTTTCAGTGGCTATGGTCAAAGCACACTGTGAGGCTAAAGTTAAGTGCTGTGTGAAGGATTAAATTGGATTAATTTAATTTATTGGATGGCTGTCCTTAAACATGCAATTTTTAAAAGAGAAAAGCATGATTTTTAATTAATTAATTGCCTTTAATTGTTAGGGCAATTATTAATTATAGAATTGTGAAGGTTATATAAGCATGGGCAGCCATATGGATGAATTATTCAACACACAGGTAAAGAATTGCAGCTAGGAGAAAAAGTGCGCCCCCATTAGAGGAAGGATTTTGCACAGACAAAGTGCTAACAAAGGCTAAAAGCTTCCAGATTTGGCGCATGCTTTGGAGAAGGTTGATCTTCGTCGGCATAGTTGTTTTCACAGGTGTAACAGGAGCTCAGGTGTTGATTGAAAGGATTCATGCTCTCTTTATGTGCAAATTAAACACCAATTTTTGGGGCAGCAGGCTTGAAAAGTGCAGATTTTTATAATTTAAATTCACTATTCATGCTCCGGTGGCCATTTTTGTCTGAATAAATTTGCAGAATTCATTACACGGGTGCTTTATAAAAGAAAAGGAGTTTTATCAATGTCCAATACATTGCAAATATCCTCCGAATCTGAAGAATTGTCCAGATCTGCACCAGTATTGAAGAAATCCGGCCAAATTAGAAGAAAAAGAATTATTCAGACAAAGATTGATAAAGCCATGGCAAAAGGAGATGAAAAAGAGAGCACGATGGATTCATGCATTGCTTCTAAACTTTCGGACATAGGAGACACGGATTTAGGCCAGAACCTCTTTCGATTTGATTGTGAGATCAGTGGAAAGACTTCACTCATGCGTGCGGTCAAAAGTAGTGGAATTATTCGAGCTGCAGCTTTCCCATGTACAGCCCAATTGCCAGAGTTTGTGATGGAGTGTGCTAGATCTTATCATCCTTCATCCAGATCAGTGCGTGATGTTGCGGGAAAGACAATAATTCGTTTGGATGCGGAATTCTTCGATTATTGTTTGAAGATTCCAGTACGAAAGGTGGTGACTTCTATTAGCATTCAGGATGCTGACAGTAGGTGGGAAAAGCATAGAGCTGATTGTGTGAGCATCATGAATAGCCGGTTCATGAAGAAGCCTAGATCCCCTTCCAAGTTCCCGAGAACTCTTCCACGATCCAATTTGGTGCAGGAGGCGGATGATATTGTCAAATTGCTATGCAGGTTGAATGGTGAAGCGAATGCCTACACTTTCCGGACATGGATGTATGCTTTCATCAGGACCATTGAAATCAACAAGGTTGATTCTATAATCAGTTGGTCAGAAATTATTAGCAGCAACATCGGTGAGCAACTGCGGAACGTAAAGCGTACCTTCAGCTTCAAGATGACTTCATACTTGGTATATCTTTTTGACTTCACAGGGTGTCTTTTCCAAGCTGGATAGATGTGGTATTCTTTCCAAGGATCCCATTTTCGAGTGCTACCCACAGCTTACTGCACCTGCGTGCGAGAAGGACTTCAAAGTGATCAACGATGGTTTCTTCTACGATTTCATCTGCAGGTTAGACAAAGACTTGAAGACTCACAGGGTAAGCAAGGAAGCATGGGAAGCAGTGTCCAAGATTGGCAGTGTATTCATCCAGTTTGCAGATTTCACATACATCAGGGTTACGAGCTTTTCAGGTGAACCAACAAAGATGCCAAGGTACCCGAGTGACAGATTGATTGCCATGGAGCTGAGCAGGCAACTTGTGGAGTTACACGACCTTCAGTCGAAGCGGCACAAGTCTACGGGCTTCTTCCCACTCACTGTGGGATATTACAGTTGCATCAGCATTCACAGAGCTCGAGGAATGGAAGCACAGATGTTGTCCGAGTATGAGCAAGAGTTCTTCCCTGCACGGCTTAATTTCGATCCATTTGGAATAGCCAGGAAGACAATCTCCCAGGAGTACGCACATGTGCCTTCGTTAGAAGATTTCTGGATGAAGTGCAGAAGTGAGTACGAGGTCAGAAAGAAAGATTTCAGCAGGCTGTCGGCAAAGCAAGTATTTGACTTTGGACTAGCGCGGATACCTGCGGATCTTAAAGATGATGGGAACGTGGTACTTGACACTTACCATCAAATGGGAGGAGATAAAGCTCTACTGCAGGATAGCAATGGCGGCTGCAGCACAATAGAAGAAAGATCTGGAGCTGTGTTGGTGAGTACTTCGAGCTGGTTGTTAACGAAGGGATACCGCCTTGATGAAGTATTGATGAACCAAATCACAGGCAACTTCGGCACAGGAGATTCCCTCAAGCGAAAGCATGAAGAAGGAGAGCAGCGAGAAGGTCGAGAAGTTGAAAGTACGTAGAAGATCTCAAGAGAAAGAGAAGACCACTTCTACGACCATAGCTTTGACTCCGACTTCTCCAGTACCTAGTGGATCACCAACTATCGCACCACAGCAGCAGGATGCTTCCATGCCTTCATTAAAACCAGCAACGTTCATCTTCTCTCCGCAGCCACTTCGTTCAGCACCCGTTCCAGAGGAGATGTTGAAGCTGCAGATGACGGAGTTCGAAAGAGCTTTGTCCTTGGATGTTTCAGAGGATGGCAGCCATGATACTGTGACACTTTCTGATGGAGAGGATGCAGAGCGGGAAATGGTAGTGCACTCAGTGACTTCTCACTCTCCGAGAAGTAATTTCTCGGAATGGTTAGCTTTGCAGTTGGTTCCGGAAGCAAGAGTAGAGATGAACTTAGAGGAACATGACTTGCAGCTACTTCAGGATCTGAGTAGAAGAGACAGAAGGCCTAAAGTTGCTAAAGCAACTTCTAGGTTGATCATCGAGGATTCGGGAGAGAAGTTTGCTGAGATATCAATCCCGGCGGAAGGAAAGGTAGAAGAGGAACTCACGGCAGAAGATGTGACGGTGACCAAAATACCACTCGGTCAAGCTACCACTGAAGGATTGAAGCAGGACACGCAGACGTTCTTTGGATGCTTTGTTCTTAGGCAGCGGTGAAAAGGCGGAGAAAGAAGAGCTGCAGAAGCAAATATCTCAATTATGTGAGATCATAGCCAAGGTTGCTAAACCTTCCGTTCAGCCCATTTCAGCGCAGGTGAGTGATCATCTTATGCAGGAAATGGAAGATGCAAGCAATCAAGTAAAGGCTATTGACGAATGGAAGGATCTGATTATTCGTCAAGCTTTCGCAATGCAACTTGGGAAGTGCCAGCCCGCGTAAAGGTTATGAACGATGCAGCAAATCAACTAAAGCAACTGATAGAAAGCATAGAAGGAATAAATACAGTTGCAGAGAGTAACCTGAGTATTTTGGCCGAGATCAACAAGCTGCCGGGAGATGTATTGGTTGCAGAACAAATTGTGCCGGATGGATCAGTCGAGAAGGGGAAGCAGCTAGAGTTTGCAGTATCTTTCCGTTTGGAGATCTGCAGAGTTTTGCTGAAGAGGATGCAGGCGCTTGAGAGTAGAACATCAGATTTGCCGGACAGTATTATTTCTTTCACTGAGGAAAGAGTGGATGGAGGTATTACTTCATACGTGCGGATTGTTTCTAACGAGGTGCATGATTCCCTGGAGGGTTCTCTTCTGATGGTGCAAAAGAGGATTGACAAAGCCACCAAGCCTTTCACGATGAACTCTATCAGTAGGCTGGTGACACTGCAGGCAGACATTGCGAGATTTGGGCCAAGTTTGGAAGAAGTGGAAGCATGCAAAGAAAGTGTTGAATGAAGGATTGCTGCTGCAATTCGGGGACAGAAAGGAAGCGTAGCTAAAAGATGGAAAGATGCTGAACTATATGTTCGACAAGTATATCAGATATCAGAACAAGAAGAAGATGTAGATGTTACAGCTGGCATGACTTCTTCTATTTCTTTCTTCTTCTACTTTCTATGTTCCCGGATGAAATTGTAAACTTCTAAGTTATTGGTTTTGCAACCATTACTTGAAGTCATGTGGAACCTTTCTATTAGTTAAGTGATACATGTGTCACTTAAGAAGAAGTTAGTTGAGGATGATTGCCAAATGTCATCTTTACTTGTTGTTCATACTTTAGTTCAGTTTGAGTCTTCTATTTGTACTTTCCCTCCTACATTCTATAAGTAGGAGAAGAACCTACGGGTTAATCATCGATCAGAATTTGTAAGAAGCAATCTTGTGTTCTAGACTTTGTGCTGAACCCTGAGAGCCACTTGTTGCAGAGGAATAGAAAGAAGTAGGTTTCCGGAGAACTTTGTGTCACGGCGTATTGTGTTTCTTGCTTTTAAATCTTAAATCTTTAAAGTAAACTTTGTGTTATTTTAGATCTGGATCTAGAACTACCTTTGCTTTAGAATTCTGTGTGTTCAAATCTATTAAGTTTCTTCTATGTGCATGCAATTAGCTCTGATATCTACTGATTGGGATGCACATCTTCCTTACTTTTCTCTCGTAATTCCTCTACTTCCTTCTTCTATAATTTTCCTTTCTTAAACAGTTGCTTACTTGCTGCAGAACTCCTTAGTTATGGTTCATGAACTAAGTGGTTAAAGTAAAACCCCTGATAGATAAAAACACATTTATATTGACAAATTTGACACGGGAGCCTCATCGGTTAAATGAGGGAGATTTATCTCATGATTGCCTAGGTTTGATGCTATGAGAAAATCTAGCCAACAGGAGTGTAAGATGGCTGACCGAGGATCATATAGTACATTGCTATCGAGCTCCGATCTTCCCATCCTAGGGTTTTTTCATGAAAGAGGGCAACATGGGTTTCCTCTACTATCATAGGAGAGAAAGGAAAGCGGACCAGGAAGAGAGGGGAGGGTAATATGGTTGACAGGATCCTCGAAGCTAAGATAGATAATCTTATTGTAGGGCAAGAGCGATTGACGAGATACCATGGATTTCCTAGCCCTATCACTTCAGAGGATTAATGAACCTAGGGTTCATAATGGAGATGGTAGCTCATCCGGAGCTAATACTGCATGATGACCCTTGGGATCAGCTCATGGATCAACCACGAGGTCTATTTTTCTTCCAAGGGAAGAAGTCATTTGGAGGTGGGAACAAGGCCCTCTATGGGGCAAAGCATTGCCAGCGAGTTATGAAGAATATATGGAACTTCCAAGGGAGATGCGTGAGGCCATTTCACTTGCCGAGTTCATTGGCGTGAGAAAAGGGAGGTCTAGGCCAGAGCCAAGACAACACATGCCACAGAAGGCGATACAAAATGTGTTGGAGAAGATGACTTTCTCCACTTTTGATGGATCCATAGGAACTACTAGGGCTTAGATTTAGAAGCTAGATACATGTTTGTCCCCTGAAGCCTATGATGGAGGATGATCTTATCAAAGTTCGCAACCCTTCACCTTGAAGGGATTGCTCATGAGTGGTGGTTTCACGGGTTAGTAAATGAAGGGCACAATGAGTTACATTCTATGATGAGTTTTGTAGAAGGCCTATTGATAGATTTGATAGAGTTGATCCGGAAGTTCACTTTCGTGAACTTGCTCAATTGAGGCAACATGGCACGGTAGATGAATATGTGGTGGAATTTCAAAGGCTTTTTGTGATGATTACAGATGTCACAGAAAGGAGACTTGTATTTCTCTTCATTGAGGGTTTGACCGAACCACTCAGAGGTTTGGTTAGAGCCTTTGATCCCTTGTCTCTTCAAGAGGCAATCAAAAAGGCTTTGGACCTTGAAGGAGCTGCCCCAAAAACAACAACAATCAGCGGACATTCCAAGGTTACTTCAAGTGGGGGACAACCCAAAGGACCCATGACACAACCTAAAACCCTCCCTTGGACCAACCAAGGAAGCCCTTCCAAAGGATGCCTACTACTCACAAGGAGCTGCCCAAAACCAACAATGAAGGAGAGTCTAGAAACGATTTATGAAAGAAGAATTTGTGCTTCTCTTGCAAGGATCCATGGACTCCGGCCACCATTGTTTGGGTAAAGGTAAAGTACATTATATTGAAGTATTTTCAGATTGTGAGGATGATGAAAACAATGTTAATGAAGCCACACATGATAGTGTTTCGGAAGAGGATCCAGAAAAATTAGATGACACTCTTACTACGATGTCTGGAGCACCTAGATATCACCCATTCCGGGTGAAGGGTGACCTACATGGGCATGGGGTCACGGTTTTGATTGATAGTGGAGCCACACATAATTTTGTTGATGAAAGCTTGGTTAAAAGATTAAAGTTGAAGGCTGAAAATTTCAAGGGTTTTAATGTCACGGTGGCGGATGGCTTCATACTTCCATGCACAAAAACAATACCTCAGCTAACACTCACTTTGGGAGGACATAAGGTAAGAGATGATTTTTATGTCATTAGCATTCCTTGAGTGAATTCTCTCAAAACTACCAAAATATGGAGCTGAAATTTAAGGTAGAAGGCAAGGAGGTTGTATTGCATGGTATGAAAGGTGGAACTCCTCAAGTTGTGACCGCTAAGAGCATGGAAAGGACTTTCAAAAGAGGGCAGGTTGCTTGGGCTGCTCATTGCTTGGTAAGGTCTAATTCTTCTATTTCCATTCAACAATCTTTTCATGATGATATTCAGCCCATACTTAACAAGCATGCCAAAGTTTTCAATGAATTACCTCATGGGCTGCCACTGGATAGAGGATTCCAACATGTTATTGAGTTAGAACCGGGTACCAAACCGGTAATAACTACTCCTTACTGTCACCCAAGGATCTACAAGGAAGAAATTGAAAGAACCATCAAAGAATTGTTGGAAATGGGGTTGATTAGGCCTAGTTCCAGCCCATTTGCTTCTTCCGTAGTGCTTGTGAAGAAGGATGACACCCTAAGGATGTGTGTGGACTACAGACACTATACAAGAGAACAATCAAGAACAAGTACCCAATACCAAGGATTGATGAGCTAATGGATGAGCTACATGGAGCGGTCTACTTCTCCAAAATTGATTTAAGATCTAGGTACCACCAAATAAGAGTAAGGGATGAAGATGTACACAAGACCACTTTTAGATGTCACTTTGGGCATTTTGAGTTCCTTGTCATGCCATTTGGGTTAACCAATGCTCCGGCCACCTTCCAATCATGCATGAATCACATTTTCAGTAAGTATTTGAGGAAATTTGTGCTGGTTTTCTTTGATGACATTTTGGTTTATAGCAAAACATGGGAAGAGCACCTCCAACACTTGGATAAGGTGCTGGAAATTTTAGAACAGCAGTCACTTTATGCAAAGAAATCAAAATGTGAGTTTGGAATGGTTGAAATTTTGTACTTGGGGCATGTTATCAATGCACATGGGGTTCATGTGGATCAACACAAGATCCAAGCCATCATGGATTGGCCAACTCCAACCAACATTACACAATTGAGAGGATTTTTGGGTTTATGTTCTTACTACCGAAGATTTGTGAAGGGATTTTCCCAACTTGCAGCCCATTGACTTCTCTAATGAAGAAAGGAGCTTTCAGCTGGTCAAAAACAACCCAAATAGCTTTTGAAGAACTAAAAAAGGTGATGTGTTCTTGCCCAGTTCTTGCTGTTCCAGATTTTTCTATGCCATTTGTACTTGAATGTGATGCTTCCGGTGAGGGTATAGGGGCTGTTTTGATGCAAGACAAGCACCCCATTGCATATGAGAGCCGGAAATTGAAGGATCATGAGAAGAAGTTTTCCATCTATGACAAGGAAATGTTAGCCATCATGCATGCATTGACCAAGTTCCAACAATACTTGATTTGTTGAAGGTTTGTGGTCAAAACCAACCACAATAGTTTGAGATTCTTTCTCCATCAAAAGGAATTAAATGACATGAGACAACAAAAATGGGTGAGTAGACTCCAAGCATTTGATTTTGATATTGAATATGTCAAGGAAAACACAATGTGGTAGCGGATGCCTTATCAAGGAAGCCACCTCCTACTTCATTTGGGGATGCGGAACTACATGATGGAAAGAAAGAAGAAATCAAGACAACAAATCCATTGAATTTGCAATTGCTTGGGGACAAACAATTTCGGGAAGGGAGGACTCTAATGTCCCCTTTTTCGAATTGAAGGCCTAAAAATGGACTTCTTGCCATTCCCTTTCCATGGAAAAGAAGCATGATTGAGCAAGGGAAGGAATTGCATTTTTATTTCAGTTTTCTTTATTAGATTTAATGTTTTCTTTTAGTGTTTCCCTTTATAAGGTAGGTCGGCTGTGATTGAGAGATTCATAAAGGAAAATTAAAAGATAAAAGAAGCTTAAAGAGGTCGGTCCACTTTTATTTGGCCTTTGGCGCCAAACATGAGCTATAAAGGGAGATATATGACTTCATTTACATTTATGTTTGGCACATTTAACCTATATTTGATTTTTTGGGCAAAGTGCTCATTAACTATCCACTTGAGGACGAAACCCCTCTTGTGTGGCATTCCAAGGAAGACGAAAACCTTCCTTGTGGCTTGGTGGAGGACGGAAACCCTCCATTGTGGGTGATTTGAAGACATCTATTGAAGACTTCTTGCAGATTTGGATCTAGGGCATCAAGGAAAATATCTACAAAGGCTTTGCATGCATTTTGGAGCTCTCCCTAAAGGGAGCGACTAGGGTTTGGTGTTAGTTGGGTGCCTTCTAGGGCACATACTTCAGATTTTATTTGATATTTTGATTTGACATAATTTCTAAGGCTGAAATCTTTCTTTGTGGTTATCGGGGTTTGGAAACCTCTCTTTTCATTATTTTCATGGGTTGTACTTCTGTTGTTCATAATTAAATTTCCAGCTAAGTGTGTGATCAGATTTGATGATAAAAGTGTCTTAAATACTATCTATATTTTGGTTAAGTTATTTGATGATATTTGAGTGATTTTCCTCTATTTCCGGACTACTGTTATAAAAATCAGACTGCTGATTTCCAGCTGTTAGAAAAATCAGTTTGCTGATTTAAAAATCTGAATTTAATCTATTGGGGTTTGTGTGGTTTCCTACTTTTTCAGTTTCAGTCCCAAAAAGGGACATTACAAACCCATTATAATGCCCCTTAATTGGGAAAATTTAGAAAATACTGAAAATTTACAAGAGCCCTTACTGCTGGAAATAAAATACTGGAATTACCTTTAATTTCTGAATTTCTAAACAACACAATTTATGATATCAACCGAAAATTTTATTTTATTTAATTTGCTAACTAGGTTGAATTTAAAAAAATCCATCTCGAAACCCTAGCTAGATTTACAATTTATTTTGTAAAAATAGAAGCCCTAGCTAATTAATAGAAAACCACACAAAAACCAACCTAGAAGATGCCCTGGATATCAAATGGCAAACAATTGAAATTTCCAAGGGTGGCATCCAAGCTAGAAAGGGCTGGAAATGATGATGTCAGCCCTAGGAAAGCCCTCAAAGTGTGACGTTAGCCTTCGAGGAGGCTTTCCAACCAATAAAATTATGCCTTGGTTTTGGAAAGTCTGATCTCTCTTGAGATGCTCGATTTATTCATGAATTCTAAAATCTAGTTTGTAGTCTTTTATTTACCCAATATTCAGCTAGGTGCGCTGGCACTTCATCTAGACAAGTCTAGAAGCTCACCCGAAGCGTGCACAACCTCCATGCCCCTCCTTTGTTTGCTTATCAAGATGTTAACATGCATATTCATAATCATAACCATTCATACAAGAAGATACATCATGGCATAGCAATTGACAACACATAATAAGGAAGCTTAATCATCATATATAATAACCAATAACACTTGAATTGCCAAAATACCATAGTCAGATGTAGTCACCTTAGCTACCCAAACACAATTATCCATTACAACCACAACTCATTACGTAACAAGAAGCTGATTACATCCTTATTGTTTACAGCAAGGCGTTGGACCATGCATGTTCACAGAGACTCCAAGAGTCACATAGTCAATACTCAGAGCTCAAAAGACTAACTAGTACCAGTACTACTAGAACACAGAAGAACTAGTCAAAACAAGGAATATATATATATATATATAAACACACACACACACACGGTGGCGACTTGCCCTTCGCCGCCTTCATGCAACTCCTAATAATAGGCATGCTCTAATAATAACTTGCATGCTTTTCTAACTTGCTTTACAATAGTTCAAGCTATAAATAGCTTACTTTAACCATGCTTTAATTCCTATTATTAGCATACTTTCATGCATCTCTATTCTTGTTTGCTTGTGCTTTCTTATTTATAACCTTTGTGTGCGCCTTACGTTGTCCTGCTTTTCTCTATTCTTAGCCAATGCTTCAAAAATGGCTAAGTCCTAGTATTTTGCATGCATGCGCGCAACCTTGCACTTTGACCTTTCCTTCGTGGTGCGCTCACCTCCACGCACTTCCTTGTCTTACTTTCCTTCTTGTGCGCGCACTTCCCGCACGGTCCATCAAACCTGTAAGACTCTGTTTATACCACTGTGCGTGTCTTCCCGCGCACGAGTCCTTCGTGCATAATTGACACTTAGTCATTTTTGTGACCAACATTACCCCACACTAGGGATATTGTCCGTCCTTAGCAATATTGCAAGCAACATGTCTCTCAAATAATCATTGAAGAATGAAAGAATAAAGAATCCAAGAAAGAATATGGGTTTCCACCCCAAGAATCAAAGAATTAGAATTTGTTATCTCGCACGCGTCAATACTCAGGCCTTCTAGGGTGGAATGAGTTTTGGAAATTCGTTATCTATTGTATTTTCTAACTCCTTCCAGCCATGTAGCTCCCTTGTTGCTTTTCCAGGCGCGGTCTCTCTGATAGTAGTTTCTTGCGGGAGTCAATTCATCTATCTTCTCCTTGAGCTCTTTAACTATCACACCAAGGTCTGATGCCACACTTTCCAACACATCCATCCTATGCGTAACCAAAGGGAAGAGCTCCTTGAGCCTTACCCTAAGTGTGTCCTTCATGGCCTTAATCAAATCTCTCTTTCCCTCGACCTCGGCCATTGCCTTTTCGCACTTCGCAGAGTCAATTCTCCTATCTTCACCTTGAGCTCTTTAACTATCCCACTAAGGTCTGGTGCCACGGTTTCCAACGCATCCATCCTATGCGTAACCAAAGGAAGAGCTCCTTGAGCCTTACCCCAAGTGTGTCCTTCATGGCCTTAATCAAATCTCTCTTTCCCTCGACCTCGGCCATTACCTTTTCGCGTTTGGCCCCTGTTGTTCTTTACATTGACTTTGTATTTGCTTCAATTCTGCCTCCTCATTGGTAGTGGCCGTGCTCAAAATTGGAACAAAATCTTGACAGTGATCAAAAACAAATTTTGCCTTTTGCGCGGTTTCTTTAACCTCTCCGTTAGTGCTTCAAATGCTGCGTAATGTGGTTTTCCACTTGCTTTTATTACTATTCTCTTACATTGCGTAGTTAACTCTTTTTCCATTGGTCTTGATCCATACTTCTTCTCATGCAACAACATTCGCACCAAGTCTTCTAAGTAACGTAAATCACGCGTAGGATACTCATCTTGGGCATTATCGACAAGAGTGCAGGTGCGCGGTTGTAATGTCGTTTACTATGTTTTCCTCCTTATTGTACGCCGCATATGTTCGGTCCCTTTCTTCCTTCAAACTCGCTCAAGCCTCTTAATCTTTTGGTCTTTGCGCTCTTCGTCGTCCCGCATCCTCCTAATGGCGGCATCCTTATCAAAAATTCTTAATCCTACCTCCATGACCATCTTATTAAGCGCATTGCACGCTTGTTCATCATTGCTTGCAGTTGGGAGTTGACAATGGGAAAGGTTTCCCCCGACATAGACTTTAATCGCGTCTTAGAGAGCGATTTCTTATTTACTCGAACTCAGACTCTTCCATATGTGCTTGATAATTCCAGGAGAGCATTTTCTTTGTGCGCGGTAGGGCTTCATTTTTGTTGAACATTCCCCAACAAAATAATGCTTATGTGGGTACTGAATTTTTATACTTGGCCCTTAACATCTTCGTGGGGTCATCAATGTACTGCATTTGGGGGCCTTGTTGAGGCTGCTTTCGCGTTCTCCCCTTCTCGTGTTGTTTCTTGACACCTCCTTTGCAATAGTAAACCGCACGCCGCCGCTTGTTTCTCCCGCGCTTGTATCCTCCCGATGCCTTTGTCATCATCTTTCTTTTCCTCCTTGCGCTCAACCTTGCGCTCTTCCTCATGCTCCTTGTTTTCTCCACATGCATCTTCTTGAGTTGGCTCACCATCGCCTCCTTCCTCTTCTCCATCCTTCCTTGGTTCTTCGTTATGCGCATTGTGCACCTCCTCCTCATCATCATCATCCAAGTTATGGATGATTGGGGGCTCCTCTCTTGCACCACCTCCTCTTCATCCACATTCTTCTCTAAGTTCCCTTCATCTTCTTCGTTGGAAACCACCCTTGGCTTCTTCTTCCTTGGTCTTGTCTTCTTCCTCGGACTTGGTTTTACCAAAGCATGACTATAGGTGACTTCTTGGGCGCCTCATAAGTACTTGCGCCTTTCCTTTTCTCTCTGCGCTCTTGCTGCTTCTTTTGCCTTAGACTTTGTCAAGCGTAGTTTCTTCTTCCTCCTCATTCCCTTCATCTTCTTCATTCTCTTCTTGAGGAGTCTCCTTGCGCATTCTCTTAGTGCCCACGCTTGCTTCCTCTATGGGGCTGTTGGAGATGAATATATCTTAGTGCCCACATTCAACTTCCTACTTGCAAAGTATATAGGGTGATCAACATTTCCTTCACTGGGTGCATTAACACCTTGCTCTAATTACCATACCGGATTCATCTACACGTATATGGAAAGGATTTTTACAAGAAGGGAAATGTAGGATAGGTGTGGTTGTTAGTTTCTCCTTCAAGGTCTCAAACGCTTGCTATTGCGCATCACCCCAATAAAACTTTCCTTTGGCCTTGAGCAATTCTTCCAAGGGCGCGACAATCTTGGCATAAACCTTAATGAACTTCTGTACTAATCAGTATGCCCCAAGAAATTGCACACTTCACTCTGATTGGTAGGTTCTTCCAGCCCCAAAATGACTGCAATCTAGTTGGGTCTACCAATAATCCTTCTTTGCAAATAATGTGCCCAAGGAAAGTGCCAATAGGGGTGGCAAATATACATTTCTTGATGTTCGAAGAGATTGTAAGGTTCTTGCATCTCTCAAACATCAATATTAGGTTATCACAATGATCTTTCACCAGCCCATAAATGGTCCAATCATCCAAGTAGACCTACAAAAACTTATGAATAAAGTCCTGGAATGCTTGAACAACTATGCGCGAGAATATTATTGGTGCATTCTTTAATCTAAAGGGCATGACAATGTATGCAAAACTTCCCCATTCAGTTGCAAAAGTGGTCTTCTCTTGATCCTTGCGCGCCATGCATACCTGATGGTATTGAGAGAATCCATCTGTGAATGAATAGGTCTCGCGCCTTGCTACGCCTTGAAGGATTTCCTTTGTGAATGGTGTAGGAAAGGATCTATCACACATGATGCATTAAGGACCGTAGTCAACACAAATCCTTATCCACCCATCCTTTTTGATACTAATCACCATGGGGTTGATCCATTCAGATTCCTCAATAGGTTCAATGATGCCTGACTTGAGGATCTTGTCAATCTCCACTTTTAATTTTACGCTCATGTTTGGATTCATCCTATGAGGCCTCTTCCGAAGGCGCACACCATCTTTCAGCTTAATTTTCATCTCTCCCAACGAAGGATGTACACCCTTCAATTCATGATATCCCTTGGCAAATAAATCTTGGAAGTCACACAACAACTCAATAATCTTCGCAATTTCGATTCGACTAGTAATCTTTAATAATAGCCTCCTTAGGTGCATCCTTAGCCCCAATGTTCACCTTCTTAGTCTTCAAGGGCACATGGTATGTGCGTGCACTGCTCATACGCAGAGTCCATTACCTCGCATTTGGTGTCACTCAGATTTCACCCGAAACTGTGGATCGCCTTAATCCGAAAATTTTCGTACTTTTAAAATAGTGGGTCATTTGTTGTTTTTATTGCCTGAAAGTTCCTGTATTGCGTCAAAATAATCCTAAAGAGCCATATTAGCCTTTTTCGCCAAATACCCAGATGCCCAAAATTGTTTTATTCTGTCGTCGGGATTTGTCTGCGGGAAATTTGTATTTAATTATTTTGAGCCCCGTATGAGGCTATTTGCGCTCTGTTTTAACTCCATTATAAGCGAATATGTTATTATTCCTATGTACCAGAAGGATTTTAACTTATTTTAAGTTTTGGGCTTTATTTGTAACTTTTGGCAATTTTTCGTGTTTTTGTGGTGTCCCGTTCTGTTTTCTGTAAAATTTCTCTGGAACAACTCCTTTGCCGGGTAAGCCCGATTTTTGGCCTGGAGCAGCTAGAAAACATATACGCACATTATGCCCGGAGGAAGTCGCCATCGGAGGTCTGGATCACTGGGAAAAAGTGAAGTCGTGCACAGAAAAGCCCCTGCGGGGATGGGCGCATTTTTGGAAAACAAAGGATTTAAGCTGCGATGGGAAAAATATAAGCCGCAGGCAGGGTGGGAATTTTATACCTGCCTGGCAGGGTACTTTTTCCCGTGTTATAAAAATCACTTAAGTGGATCACGGGGTTTTGGTGCCTGCCTGGCAGGGTAAAGCATCCCGTTATCAAAAAATTCTTAAAAATAGAATTACATGTGCAAAAAAGTGCGCCCCCTTTGGTGAGAGATTAAAAGAATTAAAATTGATTATTTTTATTAATCTTTCTTCTCAAAAAGTGCGCCCAAGCTTGGAGGAGGTCAACAAGTCAAAGATGAAATAAAAGAAAGGAGTCAAATGCATTAAATTTAATTTATTTAATGGCTGCCCTCTTCCTCTCAAAAAGTGCGCCCCATTTGGGTATTATTTAATGTTTTTTAAGGCATTAAAACATTAAATTAATTTCTATTTTCAGTGGCTATGGTCAAAGCACACTGTGGGGCTTGAGTGAAGTGCTGTGTGAAGGATTAAATTGGATTAATTTAATTTATTGGATGGCTGTCCTTAAACATGCTATTTTTAAAAGAGAAAAACATGATTTTTAATTAATTAATTGCCTTTAATTGTTAGGGCAATTATTAATTATAGAATTGTGAAGGTTATATAAGCATGGGCAGCCATATGGGTGAATAATTTAACACGGAGTAAAGAATTGCAGCTAGGAGGAAAAGTGCGCCCCATTAGAGGAAGGATTTTGTTCGAGACAAAGTGCTAACAAAGGCTAAAAGCTTCAGATTTGGCGCATGCTTTGGAGAAGGTTGATCTTCGTCTGCATAGTTGTTTTCACAGGTGTTACAGGAGCTCGGTGTTGATTGAAAGGATTCATGCTCTCTTTATGTGCAAATTAAACACCAATTTTTGGGGCAGCAGGCTTGAAAAGTGCAGATTTTTATAATTTAAATTCACTATTCATGCTCCGGTGGCCATTTTTGTCTGAATAAATTGCAGGAATTCATTACAGGTGCTTTACAAAAGAAAAGGAGTTTTTATCAATGTCCAATACATTGCAAATATCCTCCGAATCTGAAGAATTGTCCAGATCTGCACCAGTATTGAAGAAATCCGGCCAAGTTAGAAGAAAAAGAATTATTCAGACAAAGATAGACAAAGCCATGGTGAAAGGAGATGAAAAAGAGAGCACGATGGATTCATGCATTGCTTCCAAACTTTCAGACATAGGAGACACGGATCTAGGCCCAGAACCTCTTTCTGATTTGATTGATAGATCCAGAGCTGGAAAGACTTCACTCATGCGTGCGGTCAAAAGTAGCGGAATTATCCGAGCTGCAGCTTTCCCATGTACAACCCAATTGCCAGAGTTCGTGATGGAGTGTGCTAGATCTTATCATCCTTCATCCAGATCAGTGCGTGATGTTGCGGGAAAGACAATAATTCGTTTGGATGCGGAATTCATCAATTATTGTCTGAAGATTCCAGTGCGAAAGGTGGTGACTTCTATTAGCATTCAGGATGCTGACAGTAGATGGGAGAAACATAGAGTTGATTGCGTGAGCATAATGAACAGCCGGTTCATGAAGAAGCCTAGATCCCCTTCAAAGTTCCCGAGAACTCTTCCACGGTCCAATTTGGTGCAGGAGGCAGATGATGTCGTCAAATTGCTATGCAGGTTGAATGGCGAAGCGAATGCCTACACTTTCCGTACATGGATGTATGCTTTCATCAGGACCATTGAAATCAACAAGGTTGATTCTATAATCAATTGGTCGGAAATTATTAGCAGCAACATCGGTGAGCAACTTCGGAACGTGAAGCGTACTTTCAGCTTCAAGATGACTTCGTACTTGGTATATGCTGCAGCTTCACAGGGTGTCTTTTCCAAGCTGGATAGATGTGGTGTTCTTTCCAAGGACCCCATTTTCGAGTGCTACCCACAGCTTACTGTACCTGCGTGCGAGAAGGACTTCAAAGTGATCAACGATGACTTCTTCTACGATTTCATCTGCAGGCTAGACAAAGACTTGAAGACTCACAGGGTAAGCAAGGAAGCGTGGGAAGCAGTGTCCAAGATTGGCAGTTTATTCATCCAGTTTGTAGATTTCACATACCTCAGGGTTACGGGCTTTTCTGGAGAACCTATAAAGATGCCCAGGTATCCAAGTGATAGAGTGATCGCCATGGAGCTGAGCAGGCAACTCGTAGAGTTACACGACCTTCAGTTGAAACGGCACAAGTCTACGGGCTTCTTCCCAATCACTGTGGGATATTACAGTTGCATCAGCATTCACAGAGCTCGAGGGATGGAAGCGCAAATGTTATCCGAGTATGAGCAAGAGTTCTTCCCTGCACGGCTTAACTTCGATCCATTTGGAGTAGCCAGGAAGACAATCTCCCAGGAGTACGCACATGTGCCTTCGTTAGAAGATTTCTGGATGAAGTGCAGAAGTGAGTACGAGGTTAGAAAGAAAGATTTCAGCAGGCTATCAGCAAAGCAAGTGTTCGACTTTGGACTAGCGCGGATACCTGCGGATCTTAAAGATGATGGGAACGTGGTACTTGACACTTACCATCAAATGGGAGGAGATAAAGCTATACTGCAGGATAACATTGGAGGCTGCCATTCAATTGAAGAAAGATCTGGAGCTGTGTTGGTGAATACTTCGAACTGGCTGCTAACGAAGGGATACTGCCTTGATGAAGTATTGATGAATCAAATCACGGGCAACTTCGGCGCAGGAGATTCCCTCAAACGAAAGCATGAAGGAGAAAGCAGCAGAAGGTCCGAGAAGTTGAAAGTACCCAGAAGATCACCAACTATTGCACCGCAGCAGCAGGATGCTTCCATGCCTTCATTGAAACCGGCGACGTTCGTTTTCTCTCCGCAGCCACTTCGTTCAGCACCCGTTCCAGAGGAGATGTTGAAGCTGCAGATGACGGAGTTCGAAAGAGCTTTGTCCTTGGATGTTTCAGAAGATGGCAGCCATGACACTGTGGCACTTTCTGACGGAGAGGATGCAGAGCGGGAGATGGTAGTGCACTCAGTGACTTCTTACTCCCCGAGAAATAACTTCTCGGGATGGTTAGCTTTGCAGTTGGTTCCGGAAGCAAGAGTAGAGATGAACTTAGAGGAGCATGACTTGCAGCTACTTCAGGATCTGAGCAGAAGAGACAGAAGGCCTAAAGTTGCTAAAGCAACTTCTAGGTTGATCATCAAAGATTCGGGAGAGAAGTTTGCTGAGATATCAATTCCGGCGGAAGGAAAGATAGAAGAGGAGCTCATGGCAGAAGATGTGACGGTGACCAAAATACCACTCGGTCAAGCTACCACTGAAGGATTGAAGCAGGACACGCAAACGTTGCTGGATGCTTTGTTCCTTAGGCTTGACAGTGAAAAGGCGGAGAAAGAAGAGCTGCAGAAGCAAATATCTCAATTATGTGAGATCATAGCCAAGGTTGCTAAACCTTCCATTCAGCCCATTTCAGAGCAGGTGAGTGATCATCTTATGCAGGAAATGGAAGATGCAAGCAATCAAGTAAAGGCTATTGACGAATGGAAGGATTTGATTATTCGTCAAGCTTCTGTACAACTTGGGGAAGTGCCAGCCCGCCTAAAGGTTATGAAAGATGCAACAAATCAACTAAAGCAACTGATGGAAAGCATAGAAGGCATGAATACAGTTGCAGAGAGTAACCTGAGTATTTTGGCCGAGATCAACAAGCTGCCGGGAGATGTATTGGTTGCAGAACAAATTGTACCGGATGGATCAGTCGAGAAGGGGAAGCAGCTAGAGTTTGCAGTATCTTTCCGTTTGGAGATCTGCAGAGTTTTGCTGAAAAGGATGCAGGTGCTTGAGAGTAGAACATCAGATTTACCAGACAGTAGCGTTTCTTTCACTGAGGAAAGAGTGGATGGAGGTGTTACTTCATACGTGCGGATTGTTTCTAACGAGGTGCATGATTCCCTGGAAGGTTCTCTTCTGATGGTGCAAAAGAGAATTGATAAAGCTACCAAGCCTTTCACGATGAATTCTATCAGTAGATTGGTGGCGCTGCAGGCAGACATTGCGAGGTTCGGGCCGAGTTTGGAAGAGGTGGAAGCATGCAGCAAAGTGTTGAATGAAGGGTTGCTGCAATTCAGGACAGAGAAGGAAGCAGTGGCTAAAACAGATGGAAGGATGCTGAATTATATGTTCGACAAGTATATCAGATATCAGAACAAGAAGATGTAAACATTACAGCTGGCATGACTTCTTCTATTCTTTCTTCTTCTATTTTCTATGTTCCCGGATGAAATTGTAAAACTTCTAAGTTATTGGTTTTGCAACCATTACTTGAAGTCATGTGGAACCATTCTATTAGTTAAGTGATACATGTGTCACTTAAGAAGAAGTTAGTTGAGGATGATTGCCAAATGTCATCTTTACTTGTTGTTCATACTTTAGTTCAGTTTGAGTCTTCTATTTGTACTTTCCCTCCTACATTCTATAAGTAGGAGAAGAACCTCCGGGTTAATCATCGATCAGAATTTGTAAGAAGCAATCTTGTGTTCTAGACTTTGTGCTGAACCCCTGAGAGCCACTTGTTGCAGAGGAATACAAAGAAGCAAGTTTCCGGAGAACTTTGTGTCACGGCGTCTTTGTGTTTCTTGCTTTTAAATCTTTTGATCTTTTAAGTAAACTATGTTATTGTAGATCCGGATGTAGAGTTGCCTTTGCTTTATAATTTTGTGTGTTCAAATCTATTAAGTTTCTTCTATGTGCATGCAATTAGCTTTGCTTATCTGCTAATTGGGATGCACATCTTCCTTACTTCTCTGTAATACCTTTACTTTCTTTCGTCTATAATTTTCCTTTCTTTACAAACTACTTACTTACTGCCGCAGTAACTTTTTAGTTATGGTTCATGAACTAAGCGGTTAAAGTAAAACCCCGATAGATAAAAACACATTTATATTGACAAATCGACACGGGAGCCTCACCTGTTAAATGAGGGAGATTTATCTCATGACTCTCTAGGTTTGATGCTATGCGAGAAAATCTAGCCAACACGTGCATCCTCTCGTATGCTTAATGTCCAAGTCTTCAACTTCCTCATCATCTATGAGGTACACCATCTTTCCTTTTTCTTTCTCTTTCCATGCACGCCTAACCTGGACTTGTTTCTATCACATCCTCGCGCGCCTTTGTCTTAGGTTCCCCTAATAGCTGAATCATAAGTTCTTGTGCCTTTGCACTATCTCTTAACGTGATGCGTTCCATAATCTGCAAGGCTTCATGAACTAGAGGCTTAGTAGAAAAATAATCAAAGGTGTGAACAATACCTTCAGTTAGGTTGCGCTAGTTTGGTGTCTCTTGCGTTAATTCAGCATGCACATACCAAGCATGCACGTAGGCGTGCAAAGTGGAGTAGAACTTGTGTACCCAAAGAGATGGTGGTATAACTTCTTTCCTTGTGCCCAATGTCTCTCACAATTGTGGATATGCACCAAAGTAGGGGTCTTATCATCATAGTCATGTACTAATGAAGGAAAATTGCTCCGAGTAAACCTTGTTAGGAAGGCTACTCTTATCCCAATAGATTTTCTCTATGTGTCGCACACCAGCACGCTCTAGTATCGTGCAATGTATAGACCATCATGTCCCGAGATATCTCCCTCGTTTCGTCATTGGTCTTCCATCACGTGCAAGGAGTCAGGTTTCTCTTCTTCAGTGTACCTTGGTAATTTAGCTTTGCCTAAACGCCTAATCATGCGCGGCCTAATCACCTTGACAACTCTTCCCTTGACCTCGCGACCTACCATCTCATAAGTGTCATGCACCCAATTGTCACAAGCAACACTGGTAGTATCATTGAGAGATTGCACATATTCCCAATGAAGTACGCCTTCCTTTGATGGCTCCATATTCTTAGGGTCGTGCACCGTATGTGTGTAGATTCTATTGAGCTCCTCATTTATAGGCTCCGTATAAGGCGCAACCTTCACATCATCGAGGGGTATGACAACGCGCTCCTCCTTGTTCTCAAAACTGATACATCCCTTGTTGAAGCGCAAGTTTGCATTATTAGCATATCACCAAGGATGTCCAAGCAATACTGGGAAATTATCTGCCTCTGCAAGCTCAAGCATCTCAAAATCACCTCTAAATTTAGCACCTTGAATAGTGATTGAAGCATCTTTCAGCACCCTAATGGACATGGCCCTTGTTTTATTTTCCACGTACAACACTATTGGCGAGAAAATTTGTCCGGTAGACAAATTGGTGCTTATCTTGCCAACGCTATGGGACTATAGGTCCTTGTACTTAGATGGTGCAGCTCCATTTTTGTGAGTGGACCAAAAGGGAAATTTGTTGATGCCCAACAGTGCCGGGGATCCAACAAGCACACTCCCTCTCCCCACCATTCAACAAATTCCTCCCTTGGAATTGTTGGCGAGAAAATTTGTCGGGTAGTGACAAACAAATTGGCGGGTATCTTGCGAACGCTCACGGGACTTTAGGTCCATTTGTCTAGATGGTGTAACTCCATTTATTGTGAGTGAACTAAAAGAGAAATTTGTTGATGGCCAAGAGGTCGGGTATCCAACAAGCACACTCCACTTGTACTTCTTGCGGCAAATGCTTGCTTAGGAATTGCAAGGGAGGAATTTGCTTTGAATGATGGGGAGAGGGAGTGAGAAATTAGGAAGGGAAGATTAGCTTTGCAAGTAGAAAATCAGATTCTTGCCAAAGATAATCAGAAGTATCACATACACAACTTATAGGAAAGAAACAACTATGCTTATAACATCAACGATGAGAGGAAACCATGCACACAAAGTTGCATCATGAAAAGAAGAAACTCCTTTCTTTATTGACATCTTCACAAGTTGTACAATGCTAGAGAATGGAAAAAAATAGATAGGGAAAATGGAAGAATGCTATCTCTTTTGCCTTTCTCAAATAGATCTCTCTCTTGAGTGCACAAAATTGACAACCCTTAAGAAAGAGGGTGTCATTACATTATATAGACCAAGAAATGACTCTTCGCCTACCCCCATGTGTCTTTTCACTTGCCTTTTCCACTTGTGACTCTTGGCATTCCTAGGAAAGAACATTAAGTCCCCTTTTATAAAATAAGGGTGACTTATTACATTTTTAGACTATAGTCACATTAATGAATAAGACAAAAGTGAATAAGACGAAAACAAAAAGTGCAACCCCCCAACGAAGAATTAGAATGGGAATGAAGAAGGGGAGGGGGAGAAGAGAGGAAGAAGGAAGAAGAGAGATAAGATAAGATAAGATAATTTTATTAATGTCCAACAAATGACCACAAAAGTAGGTCAATGGGACTGTAGAGTACAAAGCCAATGGAACCAACAAGAGGACCCAAACGGGTTGCCTGAAACACAAGGAAAGAAAGGAGAAGAGAAGGAAGCAACAAGTGCCGAGAATCCAGAAAAGAAGAAGAAGAGGATGACGGTGTGGGGGAGCGGAAGAAGGAGCAACACCCCCAACAACATCACCTAACATTCAAGACCGGCTGGAAGTAACTCGCGATCCGTCGATGTCCAATAACTGAATTTGTGGAATGGTTAGAAGGCCAATGTCCGGGAGGGAGATGGTGCCGTGCGTAAACTTCTTTGGATCTCTGTTTATGTGGGGGGGCCCCGAGATGCTTCTAAGGCAAGGAGCCTCTGGTGAAGGAAGTGGAGTTTTGAGTCCTGACAGATCTGAACTGGGGGTCCATACTCGTGTCAAGATGCCGCTTGGTGCCCCTCTCGGGAGAGCACCAAGAAGAATGAGGTGATCTGTCTAGTATCCATTCATCTGGGAGGAGGGTGAAGGAGCCTGTCCCGAAGCTTGAGGGCCTCCTGTAGATAAAGAGCAAGACATCTTTGATCATGGTATCTGAAGAAAGCTGCGAAGGATGGATGCTCACGAATGCATAATGAAATCTCCCCCTAATCTCGTAGTAAACAGGACACCGAAAAATGAAGTGTTCTTCAGTTTCAACCTCCTGGAGAGAGCAAAGCAGGCAAGTCTGCTCCGAGTGGTCTAATTGATGGTCAGTCTCCACACGGAGTCGATGTGAGCCCACTCTGAACTGACCAAGGGAGATATGAAGAACTGTAACCAATGTTGGGAGATGTACATGGGTCGATTATAAACCTTGGATGCGGTGCAACATCAACAGAAGGCTGAAGATAGTCTCCAATCTAAAAGGGCGAGCCCCAAACTCAGCAAGAATAATGTTATGAGGAACAATCTCTTTGCACCTGATGATACGCCTGAGCATGAGGATCTAGACACACTCAATAGTAGCCCAATCCGAGTCCAAAAGGGAGGGACCCCAAATTTCCGAACCGTACAAAACCGTGGGCCTAACCAGGGAGTCAGAGAGAGACATCTTGGAAAGGATGTCCTGAAAGTGATGGCGGAAGCACTGTCTCTCAAGAATCGCCAAAGAACCATACCCCTTATTAACACTTTGGGTTGGAGAGTAGGATGGAGGCTAAAACGTGGTCTAGAGAACAAAATCCCCAGGTATGTATAAGAACAGGTGATCTCAATCTCCTCTCCCGAAAGAAGAAGTGGAAGTCCGAAGTCTTCAGACAATTGAAAACCATAACTTTGGTTTTCCCAAGGTTCACTGTCAGCTTCTGTGATCACAAAAGAGGGCTAAGGCATCCAATGCCTCTGGAGTCCCTCCGCAGAGGAAGCAAGGAGAACTACGTCATCTGCAAAGAGGAGGATGTAGATCAGAACATGGTGCAGAAGACAGCCATCCCCCTCTGGATGTGATCCCTGAGAAAATCCTCAAGCTCATCGATGTAGATACCAAACAGGGTAGGAGAGAGGGGGCAGCCCTGTTTGACTCCAATAGTACTCCTGATGAAGTCGGACAAGCTGCAGAGGTGCGAAGACGGCCCAGGACCTCCTCATATAAGCGCATAATGGCTGTAAGAAGAGTCTCAGAAATACCAATATCTCTGAGCCTGTGGAAAAGTGCTTCCCGTGGTACTGAATCAAAAGCTTTCCGAAAATCCACAAAACAATAGAAAACTCTAGAGCGGTGACGAGCCTCCTCGATAATAGCCCGAAGAGTGAGGATGTGATCAATGGTCTGGTAGGTCGGTCGGAAACCCACTGTCCCCTAGCTCTGCAATGGTACTGATCGAGGAACTCGGAAAGCTGCAAATGAAGAACTGTGGCATAGAGCTTGGAGAACGTGTGGCCCACCATGATAGTCTCTGTAATTGTTGGGGTCGGAAGTAGGCCCCGACTTGTGGATGGGGTGGATAATGTGGTGGGACCAAGACTCTGGGAAACCTGTACAAACCACTTGATTGAAGAGGTCCACAAGGTAACTGAGGAGCGTCTTCCGCCCTTGTTTGAAAAGTTCCACTTGGAAACCTTCCTCATCCCCTGCTTTGCTGCAACTCATAGCTAGAATGGCATTCCTCACGTTGGTGTGGGTGAAAATATGGCAATATGAGGGAGGGGAAACAACCTGGATCCGAGGCTGGCAGAGATGTCATAAAGAGTGGAGGTGTGAGTAAACATGGAGTTGGGATCTAAGTCCAGGGGTAAAGGCGAATGACGGGGAAGAATGGTGCGCAAAAATGTTTGGGGGAGTGGATAAGTGACAGACGAAGCTCGGCGTCTATGAGAAATAAAGGTGCGTTTCTTATGATGAAGGAGACGACGATAGGCTGATTTCAGGGAAGGGAAGGAGGAAGGGAGTGCAAAAAGGAAAAATGGAGTTTCCAATGAAAGGCTTTGCATTCCTCGTCATACCATTTGTTCATAGGGCAGGTACCACGATGCAGGGTGGAAAGGGTGACGTGGGGAAAGGAGCTCGTGGCCGCCTCATGGATAGCACAAGAGAGGGTATTAAACATCTGGTCCGAGGTAAGAGAGGTAAAATGGGGAATGGGGGAGAAGTAGACGAAGGTGAAAGGAGAAAGTGTCGGGATCCCCTTTGTCAAATTTCCAAATAGTACGTGGGGGACCAGGGGAGGTGAGGTCATGGGGGGTAACTTGAAGGGAAAAGGAGAGGGTCGCATGATCAACAAGAGGGATGGGGGAGACACATAAGTGGTGGATGTAGGGAATCAAGTCGGGAGTAGCCATGACGTAATCAACCACACTGGCCCCACCACAAAAAGGTCTGCAGGTAAAGTACCGAGAGTCAGGAAAACGAGGAATGCCATTCAGAATCAGCAGGTCATGAGATTCCCCAATGGAGAAGATGCCGACATATGATGTCAGGGGCCCCGTCGTGTCCTCCGAATCTCGCTGGAAGCCAACCAACTCTGGATCCACCTCTGAAGTGCAAAGCGCATCGCGATCTGTCGTGCCCTCGGAACACGAAGACTTACGGTATGTGCATTAAAGTCCCCAAAATGATGACCTCTCCAGAACCCGAGAACTGGGAGATACCAACATAAAGGTCAAAGAAGGGGTCTCCGTCTGGGCCGCTATGAATAGCAAATGAGGAAGCTGGAGGGAAATATCAGACTGCGCAATGAAGATGTCCCTGAGGTGGGAGGAATTACGTTTGATCCGAATCCATAGAAAACGGGCAAACTCATCCTCAACAACAATAGAAATCCTGCTCTGAAGAGTGTCCCTGACCAAACAAGCCACCCCACCAGACCCTCTAACACCTCCGAACTCCAAGTCTCCTATCTGCAAACAAAACCAGTAGTAACCACTGATATCCGGGAGAGGGCGAACTGGGCTCGCATGTGTCTCCGTGACAAAGAGAAGGTCAGAGAATCCTAAAGCATCATGCAAGAGGCTGGAGAAGACCAAAAGGACCCATTTCCATTCCAACATGCGATGGAGATGCCCTTCTTTCGAGCCCTCTTCTCGCCGGAACCGTCATCTAGAACTGGAATTGGATCCGGGAGCCCAGCCAAGGGGGAAGGAATCCCGAACCACTGGCCTGAGGTTACGAATCACTGCCCATTTCCCTTTTTCCTGGCTGCCATGACAATTTCCTGAGATTTTTTGAGTTTGGCAACTTGCTCTCTAGTAAGATCTTCATCAAGGAAGACCTTATTGGGTAGAGAAAAAAGCTTCCGTTTGGCTCTGAGAGCCTTAAGCCGGTCATCAGCTGATTTGAAGCGGAGAAAAAGAGTAGAGTCTAGACCAAACCAAGCTCTATCTAACTGCACCTCAGGCAGCCCCAAGTTTCCTGTGAGGAACTCCGAAGCAATGGCCAAGGGATCAGAAGAGGGAGGAGTGGGCAATCCTCTTTAAGATTCAGCTCCCTGGCACGTCTGACTCTTTCTTCCACCAATTTGGCTTGAACCACTTCTTCTACTGCTGTTAAAGGAGGATTTTTATCCTTACCCTTAACCACTTGGGCCCAAGTATCTATTTGTTTTTGAAGATTTTCCTGTTGAGTTCTGATTTCCTCTTGCTTGTGTTTTAAATCTGATATCTCAGCCTGTAAATGATCATTAACAGCAGTAGGTTTTGTGTATGCATTGGAATCTGCGAGTTGTCTTCGCAAAGAAATATTGTTAGCTTCAACCTTTTCAACCCGAGAAGTTAATTCAAAAACCTCGGTTCGAAGGGTTCTGTTGGAGGATTCCAGAGTCTCTAATCTGCTGAGCAGCTCTGCAATAATGTTTGGAAGGCTGCCTTCCTGTTGACCCTGTTCATTCGACCCAAGGCTGGAAACCATCTGCGTTGCGGGGGTGGAGGGAGACATCATGGATGGGTATACTGCTTGGAGAGGTGATACGATTAGAGGAGTGGCGGTAGAGTCTCCAAATCCCCCTATTCGAGTTACCCTGTGCATAGAAGATCAAAGTTGGTTAGGGAAGGACCGAGGTAGGAACCAATGGCAGCGAGCAAGGGCAGCAAAAAAGCCCCACAAATCTCTGAAAATCATGGCAGAGAGAGCCATGAAATACAGAAAATCGTCCCAGGAAAGCCACAAATTGCAGGAGCACGAGCCTGGGCCAGCGAGTCAAGGGCCACAAAAGACAGCCCACAAAGCAGCCTACAAATCTCAAGAGTCACAAAACAGTTTGAAAATCGTGGCAGAAATGAGCTTGATAACCACCAACAGTTTCGTGTCAGCTGCTTAAGGTGCTTCGAGCCTAAACCAGTGCCAGGAAATATGCCTCGAGCAATGAAACAACCTTAAAACCTAAGCAACGAGCCACAAATTGAAGGGAGAAACATGAAAGGGCAGGATGGAGAGCCATGAATACAGACGCAAGAGGTAAAGCTGGGCCACGAACACAATAGATGTTGAGCTACGATGTCATTCGAGCCAAGATCTCAATGAAGACCCATGATCTCAGTGGACGCCATTCTTGTCTATGATTACAGTCGATGCCATTCTTGTTTATGATTACAGTCGACGCCATTCATGTCCATGATCTATAGTCGACCAAAAGTAGATGATGCAAATGAGGTCCTTGATCTCTAGCGAGAGAAGAATTTCAATATATTGCTAGTTTGGTGTTTTTCAGATGCTTTGGTTGTGAGGTACTTGTCAGAGAATGAGACTTAGTTTTCGATGGAATATTTCTCTGTCTTTTATCAATAAACCCTCAAATGCTTGGCGCTACCTCTGAAAATGGATGAATTTCTGATCACAAACCCTTGGCTGATCCAAACACTGACCCTTGTGGCTGTTCCACACTCAGAATTGCTAAAAATCAGATCTGCAGTAGAAACCCTAGCTGAAAGTGCATGAAAACTGAAAATGCATGAAGACTGAAAATGCATGAAGGAAATTTGATTGTAGCCCAATGCGATCTCTAAAGTGAGACCAGCCATGCAGATTTAGATGAAGATTCTGCCACTGACAGACTCCTGGTGAGCTCTACAGGTGAAATCTTGATGCCTTTGAATTGTTTGCTGAACCTTGCTGCCGCAGATGCCAGCTTTTGTTCTCGAGGGACGTGAATGAAACCAAGTGACTTGATCTAGTTCTCCGCGAGAGAGTTGATGTTCCTGCACTCTGAATACCAAGACTGGTGACCTTTCACGTTGTTGGAAATGATTGCCCTTATCTCTGCCAGAGACTCTAATGTGTCTTCGTTGAACGAGAATGGGTCTCCGGCCTCCCTTTTGACTAAATCTTCGAAAGCCTTCAATAGATCATCTATTGAAGTATCTAAGTTCACGGCTGGCACTCCAAGCTTCTGTACTTAAGCATCGACATCCTTTTGCATTTTTTCAACCTCCTCTTCATATGAATCAAGCTCATCAATAACATGCTTTATCAATTCATACCGAGCAAACAGAGTTTGAGCCCAGACTTGAGACAAGTCATCCGATGCCGAAGAGAATACACCTTTGGCTATCAAGAGGGATGATTTGACTTTGCCCATTTCCATGACCAATGGATACACCTGATCCCAGTGGTCTTTCTCCGCATCAACTGCTTCCCGTGTTGTGAGTATCTTCATGGCTGTGGCATCCATGTACTTGTACAATGTCAGCATCTTAGGTAGCAACAACTTCCCTTTCTCAAGAATCATATTCACCCACTTGTCATTTTCCTTTCCTTGCATGGTGAATCCTTGCATTTTCCTGATGGACTCAGGATCGATGCTACTCACTGGAGTGACTTCCTCAGCTGGGAGAGCATTAGCAGCATTCGGATCCAGGAGCACTTGAACATATGAAGTGAGGTTCGAATGTGGTCTTCTGCTTGATCTAGCTTCTCTTTGTATTCTTGAATTCTCGCAACAAGGCGAGTGGAAGACTCTTGGAACAAGTGAACGTCACCCTCGTGTGTTGCTGGACCCAGGGAATTGTGCTCGTCTCGTAATCAGCCAGGGTCATTTCCTCAATGGGCTTGATAACCTTTGGCTTGACTACTTCTATATATTGGTTCCCAAGGCACCACTTAAGAATCAAGAAGCCGCTTGAGCCAATCTTCCTTTCTTTTGTTTGACCGTTGAGGTGATAGACGAGAATTTTGGAATGGTCACTTGTTGCACCGTGCAGGTTTCTGTTGTGATCATCTCCTGCACCCAGGGGAAGATCTCATTGTTCTCTGGCTCAACACTTGACAACATCGCAACTTCTTGCTCCAACTGGGAAGGGGTATCCCGCGCGGATGGGGTTGGTACAACAGCAAGAGACGAGACTTGGAGACAATTGTGGGGCAGCGAGATGAGCTGGATCACTTTCCCTTGTTCAAGGTCAACTACAGGTTCTTCCACCGTTTTTGCTTTCTTATGTAGTCTCCTGTTGCAGATGAGCCTCAAGTTCCTCCGGTTTCCTCTTGAGCTTTCTCTGAGTGACTTGAGCCGAGGGCCTTGCCCTTGGCCTTGGAGGAGTGGTAGGATGCTTGTCTTTGGAAGGACAAGAAGTTACCTGATGTGATGAGATCAGCTCTCTTTCTTTTGAAGCATTCTTTGGACCTTTTGATCACCACCTTTGTGTGTTGTTTGATGTCTCTCGGACTCACGAACACTCCAAACCACCTAGGGAAGAGGAGAAGCCTTCACTGCAGGATACTCTGGATCAAACATTTCTGAGCCATCTTCTTGGACACCATCTTCATACCAATCAAATTTGAACTCCCTCATTTGATCCACTGTCATCCTTTTATGGTCATGTTCACGGACCTCATATTCATCAACACATTTCCCAGAAATCTTCAATTTGGGGGACATGGCACAAGTCGGGCATGTGAAATGTGTATGGATCTTCTCTAATGTCAAAATATGCCCTAGAAGTGTATGAGTGCATATTTATAGGGGCTAGGGCAGCTTCAATGTTGGCAACGTCGTGGGCACTCTTGCAAGTGAAAATCCCTAATGAGATAGGGAAAGGAATCTGCTTCTTCTTCTTGTTCCTCAGCTTACTATTCACGTGCACCAATTGTCTGCATAATTCCATCAACAAGACCCCCGCCGTAAAAAAGCGACAAAATCTCGTGGAGCAAGATCAAAGCTTGACACTCTGATGTAAGAGAACGTTGAAAATTGAATGAAGTATGAACCAGACCTCTTGACTTGGGCTGCGGCTTGTGAAGACATCCTCAAATGCTGATTTCCTTCTAACAACTTGATCATATATATTGTGAATGTATCATTCACCTTGGCAAAGTGTTGGTTACACTCCTTCAAGACCAATTGCAGGTATTTCTCGAATGCAGGAGCCTTTTGAGATACATTCTGAGCAGGTGTCAGTCCCCTGAATGGTCTTTTGTTCGCCAAGGCGTAGACCAGATATGAGGTCATGAAGAACTTCTTAGAAGCATGTACCTGGAGCAATTGGTGATGCAAGTTGTCGTTGATGAGCTGCCCCCAATCAATCACCTGCTTGCCTTTGAGGATCATGAGGATGAAAAGTGCCATCTAGTCATGGAAATTCTTTGTGTTCTCTTCTCCCATTACTCGGCTTAAGAGAATGATGGCATCAGAGAAGCCCTCATGGAATTCATTGCGGGAAAGAGTCTTCAGTGCATGAGAGGGATTTCTCTCATGCTTCAACTAGAGCCAAGAGCGAGGCCTTGAAGATAGGAATCAGTCTTGGACCACTCTCTAGATGCAACTCTTTGGTAATCATGACTGTGTTCTTCTTGGTGGGGATTTGCATATCTTGAGATATAGCTTTGGGGTGAGCACTACTAAGATTGAATTGTTGTCAATCCCGATTGTTTTGGTGTCTGGTTCATAGTGTTGGGAACATGTCAACACTAACTTGATGTTTTGTAAGGACATGGGATGACCACCCTCGTGTACAATCCGCTTGCGAAAATCTTTTCCACGATTGGTTCTCTCGGTCCGCCCAACATTTCGTTCTTAAGACCTCTAGGTCCATGTGAACAACATTGTTGTCACCCACACTCAGGAACTCTGATGTGAGAGCCGAAACGAGCTTTGGGCTGGTGAATTTGAACTTCGTGATGGCAAAAAGCAACAATATGAGTCACAACAGAGGTGATAGCAACTTCTTGCACTTGAAACCGAAAACTGCTATTTTTAGATTCGGGTTTAGGAGTTGCTATTTCGGGAAGGGTTGCTTTTTTGCCTTGATATCGTCTTTGAGGGTTCTAATCATGTTAAGAGCATTTCCATAGATGCTTTATGGCCAATTGTAAGCACTTTCTATTTTAAGAAAGTTGCTTTTTGCTTTTTTGCCTGTGTGCCCTAGTTTTCCATTTCGGTGATTTTCGGATTTTGTTTCTTTGAAGGTTTTTCTTTGTAAATAGTAAGCGTGAACCGACGACACTTACTCTTTTTAGAAGCTGGTCACCCTCCTTGGTTTGATGAAAAATCTCCATTTTTGTTCTGGGTTTTCTCTATGGATGCTCCGTGCAAAATTTCAGCTTCACCCGCTTCTCGTATCAATGGCAAATTGCGGTGCGAACAAGGGTCTAGGGCATAAATTTTGAAAACGTTGCCATTAATGATCGAGGCACCTTTGCAATTTCTATTTTTTGCAGCATCAAGGCGCCTGGGAGAGGAAGAGAAGCCCAAAATTTCATTGGAATCCGCCTTGCGGTTTGTGAGATACAAGTATTTTGGTGTTTCTGCTCATGGAAGTTTTTGGCAAAATTTCGGCATGGTGATGGCTGAAAAAACAATGACTTGGTGTGATAGTAGCAATGGAGGATGAGGAATGAATGTGCAAGGAGAAATGGTGGTGATGGAAGTAAAGAACAATGGAGGATAAAAAATTTCCTGCGGTTGAGGGTTTGAGCGTGGAAGCAAAGAAGGAAAGTTAAAAAACTTAGTTTTTTCACAACCTTGGCATGGGCACACTTTTTTGTCCCAAGCGTCCCAAACGTTTGGGATGGTTGGTGCATGAAAAAAAGTGGGCCCCTCCCTCATTGGTCTAAGTGGCATTCAAATTGATTTGTTGTTGGGAAAATGTGAGAAAAGCACTTAGAGCACCTGGGGCCTAAAGCTGGGTCATATGGGTGACCAGGAAGGGGCTGAGCATGGGTGGAGAAAAGTTTCCCAACCGTCCCAAACGTTTGGGACGGTTGGTGCAAAAAAGTGCGCCCCTCTCTCATTGGTCCAAGTGGTGGAGCATGATTTGCTGAGGTGGAGAGGTGAGGGGCTAGAAAAATGGTGCACGGGGCTTAACTGGGCTATTTGGGCTCAAAGGAGGTCACATCATGGTCCAGGGGCTACATGGGGGTTGGGCGCACTTTTGTGTCCCAAACGTCCCAAACGTTTGGGACGCTTGGTGCAAAAAATTGTGCCACCATCTGGGCTTGACATGTGTCCACCCAGAAATTTGACTAACTCCTTGATCTTACCTTGGGGAGCAACTTGACGGAGGCGTAACTTGGGCGTATGGAGGTCTTTTCTTGCACTTATTTATATGAAATTGACTAGAAATGGCCTTTTGAAAACAATGGGAGGGGTCTCATACCTTGATTCTGCCTGCAACCTCCTAAAAAATAGTATTTTCTTTCGGGCTCATAGGTTGTGTATCTTGAAATCAAACTGTGAGCAAAAATGTTTGTGTCTTGTGAAAGATTTGAAACCACCGTCCTCTAGAGCTTTGAAATACCTTTCCAACGATGTTTCATTTGACCTCCAAGTCTTCACAGAGCTCTCAGAATCACTTCCTAAAGCTCAGGAGCTGTTTGTACACTACAAGCTGCTTCACCCTCCAGACCCGCTTTTGCTAAAACTGCCCTAAAACCTATGAAACTTTGCAGAATCTCCCAAAACTAGTTGCACAATGTTCTTAGCTCTCGATACACCTCCTTGATGAATTTAAGCCTTTCACTCCACTCTCGAGGGGGTGTGTGCCAACTTTAGAAAGACCAAAAGTAGCCTTTCTTAAGCTTCTCAAAGAGCCTGTCTTGAAGGATCTTGACTTGGAAGTGCTTGAATGGACTTGATATCCCTAAATCACCTATAGACCAGGTTGACACAACACATATGACCACTTAGAAGGATAGGATAGGACTGATACGGGGGTTAGGATGATCTAGAGGAGGGCTTGGGATGACTTTCAAGCAAATTTTTTTACAGTAGGGTATGGTTGTCATGCTTTCAAGTTTGAATTTTTCCCTTGTAAAAACTCATGACAACAAGCACATTAGAAGATGGCTGCAATGGAGGCATTCCTATCTGGTTCCAAGCATCCAATGTCAAAACATTGACCAAGCGTTTGTATTAGTAAGAATGTTACTCACCAACCAACCATCTATTACGCATCCAGTGTGATCTCTTTATCATACTCATGGTTCTGTGGTGGTAAATTTGCATGAAGGATCTGACACTCTCTCTCAATCCCGTGTACGGTATCTTCTCGCACAACCATTCTCCCAACAAAGGGATGTTGTTCTCTTGTCGCAACATCCTTCATACTTCTATCAAATCATCAATATCCTTTTGAGGAAGTTCAACACTCTTCACACATTCCCTCTTGCGCACTTGTTCTTTTGGTCTTTGGATCTCCCCTTGTAGCTCTCTCACGATGCCCATAGTTTCTTGAAAGACTTCCTTCTACGCTAAATAGTTTCTAGATATTTAGCATGTACATCTTCCTCTCTCCGATAAGGGATTTTGTTTTAATAATCTTCTTTGCTTACGTGCGTGTAGTTACTAATATCGATTGAAGTTCGGGATCAAGTGTCTTCTTGGTGCCCATTGCTCATGGTTTGTGCGCTCCACCTTAATCATAGCCCCGCCATGGTCCTTGTTATTCTTACACATATGGGCATAGAGGTCCTGGACAATCCTCAACCTTGTACGCCTTCCCACAATACACGCATACTTGATTCTTAGGACATTCACACTGGTAATGATTAGGTGATCCACAAGTATAACATATCCCACACGCAAACCTTCCCACGGCCGCCCCGACCTCTACTACTCGAATCCACCTCTAAAGCCTCCATTCCCATTGTTGCGAACCTCACTGAGTCTGTCCTTTTTGCTCAGGAGAGTCGTTTGCGAATGGTCTAGTGGCAACCCGGTCTCACATGCCTCATGAATATGATCGATCAAATGACAATCAACAAAGTGTCACGGTTATGGGCATCACAAATCTTGCAATACATGGAGCGCTTTTACGTATCGCGCGTTGCAAAAGTGGACAATTGCGGACATCATGATTCTTGTGGCAAATCTCACAAGAAGTCAACAACGCGTGCACATTCTTGTGCGGACAACTATCCTTTGTATGTCCTTCCACTTCATAATCAGTACACCATATCCCACTGCACGTCTCACGAGCTGAATTAGCGATTTGATTTTCCGGTGAGAGGCCATTGCGCAATCTAAGCCTCGAGAAAGGGCTTACCCTTGTATCCACACTTCCAACTGCTTTTGCGTGCAATGTTACCCCAACGCCTCGCGTGGATCGGTGCATGTCTTATGTGACAATGCTCTTTGAAAAGGAGTCAAGAAGGTCCCAGATTTCACCCTAAAATCTAGGACTACCCATTTGAAATTTTTTCGTTCTTTTTAAAATAACGGGTCTTTTCGTGTTTTATTGCCAAAAGATGTTTGTATTACGTTAAGATATTCCCAGTGAATCATATGAGCCAATTTCGACAAATACCCAGATGTTAAAACTCATTTTATCCCTCCGCCAAGTTTTGTCTGCGGGAAATTTTTATTTAATTATTTATTAAATAAATAAAGCCCGTTGAAGTAAATTGTGCTTCGGTTGAATCATGTTGAAGTTTTGCATGCCAGTATTCACACATCTCAATAGGATTTTCACTAGGAATGAATTCAGAGCATTGTCTGCAACTTCTGGCAATGTTTTTTGTTTTTATTTATTCTTTTGTGTTTTTCTCCGGTTTTCTTCGCAGTTTGTCTATTAAATTCCCTTGGTCCGTTCTTTGTTCTATATAGTCTGTTTAATTGCCTGGAGCATCTGGAGATCATTTATGGCCTCAGCACCAGAAGGAATCAGCCTCAGAAGGCAAACTTATGACCAAAAAAGATGAAGTCATGCACAAAAAGCCTCTCCTAGGCAAGTCACACTTTTTGGAATGAATGGGTCTAAGCTACAATGGGATTTTTGGTAGTGGCAGGCAGGTGGGAATTTCTTACCTGCCTTGCAGGGTACTTTTTCCCATGAAGTCAAAGTCACTTAAGCTGCAATGGGAATATTAGAGGTGGCAGACAGGTGGGAATTTCTTACCTGCCTTGTAGGGTAAAAATTCCCATTATAAAATAAAAAAAAATCACTTAAAGCACCGATGGGAATTTTCTGCCTGCCTGAGGCTAACTTTTCCCATCAAAGAGGTTTATTCACCCATGCAAGTCGCACTTTATCAAAGAAGGCTATTTTTATACAAGTCGCACTTTTTGGGAGATTTAATTTGCCAGTGGGAATTTTGGTAGTGGCAGGTAGGCGAGAATTTCTTACCTGCCTTGCAGGGTAAAAATTCCCATTATGAAAGTCAAATAACTTAAGTGGAAGAGGGGATTTTTGGAGCTGCAGTGCAGGGTAGAAATTCCCATCAAAGTTGACTTCTTATTTTTAGAAATTACCCTTGCCAAAAAGTGCGACCCACCTTGGCATTAAACAATGTATTTAATGATATTTATTTATGGTTTTTTCACCCAATTTTGGTGCCATGTATGGAAGAAAAGTCAATGCAAGAAGACAAGCCAAAGAGAACTGAAGGATGAATGCTAAAAATAAATAAAATAAATTTATTTAAAAGCAACCAGCAACATGCATAATTGGGCGCCAATTTGGGTGAATAGACATGATTAGTTATTAATTAAATTGCTAGAAATAGGAAGGACAATTATTAAAAATAGTATGTTGAGGGCTATATAAGCATGGGCTGCCATAATGAAGAAGCGATTAATTCTTTTTGCTAAGGATTGCAGCCCAGACATTTTTTGCGCCAAGGGAAGGAGGTTTTGTGCATTAAAAATGTTTTCATTGCCGGGAGGCTTGAGGTTTGGCGCCTAGGGTTGGAATAGGTTGATTTTTGCTATGATAATTATCTGCATATTGGTATAAGTGCCCAGGTGAATTTAAAAATATTTATGCTTGCTTTACATGAAAACAAAGCCTCAAATTTTAGGGCAACAAACTTTATATACAAATTTTGGTGATAGAAATCAAGTATTCATGCCCTGAACTCCATCTTTGTCTAAAATTATTGCAAGTATTCATTACAGGTGTTCATACAAGTGAAAGGGAGTTCAAATCAATGTCAGGTACATTGAATATATCTTCGAATCTGAAGAAATTGCTAGATCTGCACAAATTGATCCAATTGCAAGGAATTCCGGCAAGATTAAAAGAAAAAGAACTCAGACAAAGATTGCTCCAATCATGATGAAGCGTGATGAAAGAGAAGGATCAACAGAGTCATGCATAGCTTCTAGATTTGTTGATATCAATCAATAACACGAGACATAGGCCCCTGAACCCATCTCGAATTAATTGTGAGATCTAGGGCGGAAGGACATCTCTCATCGGGCGATAAAAAGCGGTGAAATTATTCAAGCATCAGCGTTTATAGTCTGGCTCGAGTTGCTGAATTTGTTATGGAGTGTGCAAGGTCATATCATCCTCTTTCCAGAACAATTCGGGATGCTGCGGGAAAGACAATAATCAAGCTGGATGCACAATTTATTAATTATTGTCTGAAGATTCCGACACGACCTGTGGTGATTGCAATTAGCATCGTTGGATGTTGGCAACAGATGGGAGAAACACAAAGCAGATTGCGTGGGCATAATGAATAGCAGATATATGAAGAAGCCCAGGTCTCCATCAAAGTTCCCGAGGACTCTTCCGCGATCCAATTTGGTGCAGGAAGTGGATGATATTACTAAATTGCTTTGCAGGTTAAGTGGAGAAGCCAATACTCTGACTTCCGCTCATGGATGTATGCTTTCGTGAGAACCATTGAGATCAGCGAGCTGATTCGATAATCGGTGGGCGGAGATCATCAGTGACAACATCGGTGAGCAGCTCGAAGTGTGAGGCGGACGTTTAACTTCAAAATGACTTCATACCTGGTATATGCAGCAACCTCGCAAGGTATATTTTCCAAATTGGATAGACGGGGCATATTGTGAAAGATCCTATTTTTGAGTGCTTCCCATAATTGACAGTTCCTGAATGCCACAAAGATTACAAGGTGGTCAACGATGGGTTCTTCTGGATTCATCTGCAAATTAAATAGTGATTTGAAGACCAGTAGGGTAAGCAAAGAAGCTTGGGAAGTTGTATCCCAGCATGGCTGTATTTTCATCCAGTTTGCAGACTTCACGTATCTCAGGGTAACCGGCTTTTCGGGAGAACCAGTTAAGTTGCCGAGGTATCCAAGCGACAAGTGGGTCATCATGGAGTTGTGTGCAGACAACTTGTGGAGATGCATGACTTACAATCAAAGTGGCACAAGTCTACGAGTTTCTTTCGGTCACGGTGGGTTATTACAGCTTTCTTCCAGAGCATCCACAAAGCTAGAGGAATCGAAGCCGAAATGTTTTCCGAATATGAGCATGAGTTCTTCCCAACACGACTGAACTTTGATCCATATGGGGTAGCGAAGAAGACAATCTCCCAGGAATACTCACATGTACCTTCGTTGGAAGACTTTTGGATGAAGTGCAAAAGCGAGTATGAAGTCAGGAAGAAAGACTTTCAGTTATCGGCAACAAGTGTCTGATTATGGTTTAGCACGGATACCTGCAGATCTCGCGGATGATGGGCATGTGATACTTGACACATATCATCAGATGGGAGGGGATAGAGCTGCTCTTCAGGAAAACATTGGTGGCTGCCAGACGATTGAGGAAAGATCTTTTGCGGTTCTGGTTAACACCTCAAACTGGTTGTTGACAAAGGGGTATTGCCTGGATGAAGCTTTGATGAATCAGATCACAGGTAACTTTACCGCAAGAGACTCCAACAAAAGAAAGCACGAAGGTGAAAGTAGCAGAAGGCCAGAGAAACTTAAAGTACACAAGAAGTCTCACATACAAGAGAAGGCCAATCTACAGCTATCGTGCTAGTTCCAGCTTCTCCAACATCAACTCATAGCACTTCAGCAACCCCGGAACCCCAGAGAGATCTTGTCGTTCCTCCGTTGAATCCAACGTCATTTGTATTTTCTCCTCAACCACTCAGATCTTCACCTCTCCTGCGGAAAAGTTGAAAGCACAGATGACAGAGTTTGAAAAAGCATTGTCTTTGGACAATTCAGAGGGTGGCAGTCACAACACTGTGGCAAATTCGGATAGAGCAGAATCGGAGCATGAGATGGTGGTGCACTCAGTGACTTCTCATTCCCCGAGAAGCAATTTTTCATCGTGGTTGGCTTTGCAGACAATCCCAGAAGCCAGAGAGGAGATCAACCTGGAGGAACACGACTTGCAGTTGCTCCTGAGTTTGGGCGGAAAAGATAGAAGACCTAAAGTTGCCAAAATAACTTCTAGGTTGATTATTGAAGAATCAGGACAAAAGTTCGCTGAGTTATCGGTTCCAGAAAAAGGAAAGCACAAGGGAGAACTCACGGCAGTTGATATAGTAGTGACAAAGTGCGATAAGTCAAACTACCACGGAAGGATTAAGCGGGATACAGACACTAATGAGAACGCTTTATTCCTCAAGCTTGACAAAGAAGCGTTGAGAAAGCCAAGATTCAAAAGAAGGTTTCTCAGCTATGTGAGATCATTGCTAAGGTTGCCAAACCTTCCTCTCAGCCCATTCTAGCACATGAGCAGGTGAGTAATCATTTGATTAAAGAGGTGGAAGATGCAGGGGACCAGTCAAAGCTATTGCTCAATGGAAAGAGCAAATCATTCACCAAGCTTTAGAACAGTTCGAAAGAATACCAGCTGAATTGGAGAATATGCATAGGGCAATATCTCAGCTAAAGGAACTAATGACACAGATAGAAGATGAGAACATAGTTGTTGAAAGTCATCTGGATACTTTAGCTAAGATACATTCGTTACCAGAGGATGTGCTAATTGCAGAGCAAATTGTACCTAGTGGATTGATGGAAAAGGGGAAGCAGTTAGAAATTTCAGTTTCCTTCCGCGTAGAGATCCTCAAGCTTATGCTGAAAAGGATGCAGTTGCTGGAAAATAAGATGGGAGAAGTGCCGGAGAGCATTCAGATGAATTACTTGCTTCTGTGAAGAATTTATTACAGTTGATGCGAAAAAAATTGATGAAGCCGTCATACCTTTCACGATAGATTCAATTGGCAGACTCATAAAGCTTCAGGCAGATGTTGAGGGGTATGGGCTTGGTTTAGAGAAGGTAAAGGCTAACACTGCTTGCTTTGTCTAGAGGGTTGCTGCAGTTCAGAACCGAGAGAGAGGCTATTGTTAAAACAGATGGGAAAATGTTGAATTACATGTTTGACAAGTATATTCAATATCAGAACAAAAAGAAAGTGTAGGTGTTACGTTGCAAATCTTCTTTCTTCTCCTCTTTCTTCTCTTATTTCTTATGTTCCCGGATGAAAATGTAAGATTAAAGTTATTGGTTTAAAAACCATTACTTTAAGTTATTTGGAAAGATTCTTTAAGATAAGTGACAGATGTGCACAATTTTGGCTTAAACTCTGATCGTATTCTTAAGAGAGGAATTCTAGGAAGATGATTGTAGATGTTCCCTTTACTACTTCTTCATGTTCTAGTTCAGTTGTAGTTTCCCATTTGTAATTTTCCCTCTACACACTATAAGTAGAGGAAGAACCTACGGGTTAAATCATTAGAATTTGTAATCAACATTCTTGTGTTCCAGACTTTGAGTTGAAACCCTTGATAACTTTTTGAAAGTGGAGGAATAGAGAGGAGGCATATTTCCAGGAGAACTTTGTGTCAACGGTGCATTTGTTTCTTATTTCTTTTTAGATCTTTGCATAAACTTTGTGTTGTCTTAGATCTAGATCGAAAATTTTCTTTGCTTCAAATTCTGCATTTCAAGATCTATTTGTTTCATCTATGTGCATGTGATCAACTCTATCAACTATTGGTTAGGTTGCACATCTCCTTTCCTTTCTTCTCGTATTTAATTATTTCCCTTTCCTGCACATATTGCTTACAGTTGCTTACTTGTTGCAAAATTGCCTAGTTATGGTTCATGAGCTACGCAATTAAAGTAAAACCAACATAGATAGATATTAGGAAATATAATTGACAAAATTTTATTGCACATCGAGCTTATTGTGCTAGTTCCCATGAACTCTCAACCTAGTGAATGCCGTTTATTCGATCTGTCAAGGAAGGAAGGACTGATCATTCCTACAGTTGCAAGAGCAATTCAATTTCAATCATCCTCAAGTTAGAAGCCGCATGAGATCTAGTCTTTCGCCGGGAAAAAGAGTGCAAACTCCTCTAGATCCGGATCATCTTCAGCATAATCCAGCAATGGAATTATCTATTAAGCCTACTCTCGGAGAAGACGTTCTCCGTTCATCATGCTGAACTGGAACCAACCGCTACCAGAAGTGGGGCAAGACCCTGAACCTGAACCTCCACCAAGATTTCATTGCGCGGTGGCTATTCCGAACTTGCTGAGCCTCCTGTCGTGACCTATGGCCATATAGACGAGCTATCATGCATCCCAATAGTTGTGCTAAACTGGACATCAACCGTCTGTGCTATTGCTGCACTTATGGAATTACTTCCAACGGGTTGCGTGCCAACGCTTTGTCTTGATGACGCGCCTGCAAAATTTCCTCCAAAAATACTCTGCCCAAGCACGAGCGCTTGTTGCGTTGCCATGTACGTGTCCTTAATTTATTGCACCTCACGAGATAATGTTAAAATGTGCCTACCTGTATCTCCTATCCAACGTGGTGATACCTGATTACCTTCCTGCTCACCTTCACTATGATGCTCTTCTAGAACAACCTTTGGATTCTGAACACCTTGCACAAGGGCTAGGGGTCCGAGGCAGGTCAAATGCGCGCCAATGGTTCTCATTTTCTCCTCGAGACTCATTCTCATTAGATGCTGAAAGGGATCTCCCACTACGCTTTCCTAATGTAGAGAGGACATGATCCTGCGGTCCCTCGCCTTCTGCAGGGTTCTCATCACTTCCGTCAGTCATCATTCTTCTCGATCTCAACATTTCCTCAATCGCCCTCATCGTGCATCATTATACCTAAGTCGCCTTTCCTCTCATTCTCTTTCCTTTGCTTGGGCAGCTCTGCTATCCTTCCCACACACTGCTTTCGCCCTTGCGCACGGTGGGGGTTTAGCTTGCCATCGGTAAATTCTCCATTACAAGTTCAATCATCAAGATCTTCATTGCTAAAGGTAGCGCATGTATATATGATCCCCTAGGCTCACGCAGAAACCAGAGTCGCTTCCTCGGGAATGAGTACGTCGAAATCGCATACTCCAGGGTATAATTATGTATCACACCTTCGCACTAGTGATCTACAACTGTTGTCCAAGGTTCATCCAAATCAGCGAGCACTTGATAGTTTTCCTGGCTCCACAATTGCTTTATTCCAATATTGACACCACATTACGTGCATACAATGCCAACCACTCGTATAATTCTATTGGAAAGAAGCTGAAAAACATCTCATACAAGCAATCATAGAGGTTGTCTTCCACCCACTTGCACGCATTAAAATCAGGTCAATGCTATACCTTTGAGAAAATGCGTCCTGATTTGTCATACACCCAGATCTCAATGTTCTCCAAAGACAATTGGAACGCCATGTGCATGCAACATCCTGGTAAACAAATTAAAAAGAGGTCCCGACAAAGGAACCAAAATGTAGTCTTTTATTTTACCCAATATTCAGCTAGGCGCGCGGCACTTCATCCAGACAAGTCTAGAAGCTCACCCGAAGCGCGCGCAACCTCCAAGTCCCTCCTTTGTTTGCTTATCAAGATGTTAACATGCATATTCATAATCATAACCATTCATACAAGAAGATACATCATGGCATAGCAAATTGGCAACACATATAATAAGGAAGCTTAATCATCATATATAATAACCCATACCACTTGAAGCGCCAAAATATCATACTCAGATGTAGTCACTTTAGCTACCCAAACACAATTATCCATTACAACCATAATTCATTACATAACAAGAAGATGATTACATCCTTACTATTTACAACAAGGTGTTGGACCATGCGCGCTCACATAATGTTCATAGAGACTCCAAGAGTCACACGATTTGTTGGAAATATTGTCATTGATGTCAAAAGAGGTGTTGGCGGTAAAGCGGAAATTGTCGAAAGTACTTGGAATTATTGACGGAAATGGTAGAAAGTAACGGAAATAACCAGCAGTATAGAAGGGTAGAAAACGAAAGTTTAAATACATGAAAAGAAGCGTTTTTGCATGAGGATTATCATGGTATAAGCGAGATATACACAGCTATACATAAGAGAGAGATATCCGCATTTTAAGGTGTTCATATGCAATGTTTTATGGTGAAAAAGAAGATTTAATGATGGCTGGCAGCGATTTAATGATAACAGTGATTTGTCTAAGGAGGGGCAGCGCTCCTATCAAGTGGTTAATTGCATTGATTAATGTGCATTTAATAATTATGGGCTGCATTAATTATTTTTTGGTTTTAGCCGACTAATGCACTTAATTAAGTTGTGTTAATGGAAAGGTTGTGTCGGTTGGAACGATGTGTCTTTTCGAAAAGGTACGAAAGGCTATATAAGAAGATTCATATGAGACTTATTAAGCATGGATTCAAGTTGAATATCTTAAGGAAAAAGAAGAAGAAGAGGAAGCGTAAGGGCAGAATTTTAGAACAACAAATCTGAAAGTAAGAAGAAGAATTTTCCATTATTCGTTGAGGAAGCAACAAGTTCAAAAGTGGAAAGCAAATTTTGTAAGGAAGGTTGGTGCCTTCATATTTGAAGAGATCGGTGTCTCTTGTTGAGTTGGTGCTTAGCAAAAGGGGTGGGTGCTCCTGTAGGTTGGTGCCTACAAAACTGTAATTTGGGGATTGGTGTCTCCAGTAGGTTGGTGCCTACAAATTTTTGAGAAATATATATAAAGAAAGAAGTTTCTCTGTGGTTTTCTCCCGAAAGGGTTTCCACGTATATCTGTGTCTACTTGCATTAAGTTTTGTGTTCTTTGATTGATTTGATATATTCACATTGCTCGTGATTATAGATCTAAGTTTAAGTATTGAAGTTTGAAATAATATCATAATATTGATTCACCCCCTCTCGGTATTATCTTGTGCTCAACAATTGGTATCAGAGCGGGTTCCTTCAGGAACAATCTAACAGTTGGAAGGTAGATCTCGGGAGCACATATGGCTAGTCAAGTACAAGAAGGTTTTTCCTCGAACAAGGCTCCGTTGTTTGATGGAACAAACTATGCATTTTGGAGCATAAGAATGAGAACCTATCGATGGCACTAGGGTTTGATATTTGGCAATCGGTAGCGGTCGGATATATCATTCCATCAACTCATGCCAATGAGACCAAGCCGGTAAGAAGGCTTTTGAAAACAATGCAAGGCGATGAATGCAATCTTGTGTGGTGCATCGAGTCGAATTTGTCAAGGTAATGCTGATGTGACACGTGAAAGGAAATATGGGATAAACTTCGAACAATATATGAAGGTGATGATAAGGTCAGAAAAGCTAAGCTTCAAACCCATAGGAGAAAATTTGAGAGCCTAAAAATGAAGGATGAGGAAGATGTTGCAGCTTATCTTCTGCGGGTGGATGAAGTTGTCAACGCCATAAGAGGGCTTGGAGAAAAGATTGAGGAACCTGTGATCGTCCAGAAGGTCTTAAGATCTTTACCATTAAGATTTGATGCTAAGGTGTCTGCCATCGAAGAAATGAAGGATCTTGACAAGCTAAGCATGGACGAACTACATGGAATACTGACGGCTTATGAAATGAGGACCGAGTCTAATAAACCAGCAAAGAAGGAAGCCGCATTCAAAGTCTCGAAGAAAAAGGCAATCAAGGAATCTGAAGCGAATGATGAATCAAACAGCGAAGAAGATGAAAAGGAAGCTTTATTCATTCGAAAGCTAAAGAAAGGATCTGGGAGATACAAAGGTAAGTTACCATTTAAATGTTTTAACTGTGGTAAAATTGGTCATTTTGCAGCTAAATGCCCAGAGAAGGAAGATAGCGAAGATGAAGAAAGCAAGCCCAAGTTCAAAAGAGAATTCAAGCAAAGTAGAGGCAAGAAAAGATTTGAAAAGCAAAAGAAGAGTCTATATTCAAAAAGAGGTAGCAGCTCATCCGAAGAAAGCGGAATAAGTGATTCAGACAGTGATGATGAAGAAACATTGTTTATGGCTATAGAAGAAGGTTCATCAACTAGCAAAGTTGATTTGGAAGGAATCGAGGACATAGAAGAAGAAGGTGAGGTAAACCTCGAAGAAGAACTCATTTGTGCGTTGGGTGAAATAAAAGCACTCAAAAAGAGGAATCAGAAGCAAAGACTTCAGCTCCAGAAATATGAAGAACAAAATCAATCTTTCGAAGCTAAGTTAGCACAGAGTCTTGAAGAATCAAAGAATCTAATCATTGACCTGAAGACCCAGATTGAAGAAGCAAAGAGAATTGAGGAAGGGTTGAGAAGTCAGCTCAAGGTGAAACAAGAAGAATGTGAAAAGCGTGAGTCAGAGATTGTTGCGATGAGAAAAGACTTAGAAAAGGTAAATACCAAACTAATGAACAACTTGAAATTTGAAAAAAGTACTAAGGTTCTAGATGAGATTCTAGAAAATCAAAGATCACCATCCAACAAATCAGGACTCGGATATGAAGAAAAACTAGAGAAAGCTTCAAATTCCATTGAGATTCCGGAGAAGAAAGGTTTAGAAAAGGCAAAAAGTTATGCAGAAATTCTAAATGCACCTACGAAGAATAAAAGCAGAAAGGAAGAGGAAACTACGAAGACCAGTTCCATCCACAAGGAAGGTGTTAAAGAGAACGACATCAAAAGACCATTTACTCCACGACATAGGAATATGAATAGGTTCGAAAGTTCCTTTCATGGTTATTGTTTTTATTGCAATATATATGGGCATAAAAAGATAGAGTGTAGAAAGCGAATGAGAGATAATGAAGCCTGGAACAAACCAAAATCTGCTCATAGAGTGTTGAATATGAACTATAATTCATTTGCTCCACTATCCTATTATAACGAGGAAGCCATTATCTGCTACAAGTGCAATAATTATGGACATATAGCACGCTTTTGTAGAAGTGTGTTTGACTCGAGACAAGATCAAAAGACAAAGCCTTTAGATACAAAGAAAAGGGAGGCTATGAAATCCTGGACAAGGAAGCAGGAGAAAGATGGGCTAGACAAAGAAAAATCCATGCTTGTTCAAACAACTTTTCATGCTCGAGATGAAGGACAGCAGTGGTACATTGATAGCGGATGTTCAAGACATATGATTAGTGATAAAAGTAAGTTTCTCTCCTTAAAGAAAGTAAATGAAGGTACAGTAAAATTTGGTGATAATGCTACAGCGAAGATCGTTGGCAAAGGTATGCTGAGTCTGGATAATGGAAAAACAAAAACAGAGAATGTTTTGTATGTTGAAGGATTAAAACATAACCTCTTGAGTGTGAGTCAAATGTGTGATCAGGGACACACTCTTAAGTTCTATGCCGAAGGATGTGAAATAAGGAAAGTAGATACAGGAGAACTAATTGCAGATTGCCATCGAACTGCAAATAATCTATATATGCTCGGAGAAATAAAAGAAGAAAAATGTTGCCTAAGTCAAGTTGAGGAGAGTTGGCTATGGCATAGAAGGATGGGACATATAAATTTTGATAATCTTGTGAAGATAAGCAATAAGCAGGCCATACGGGACATGCCTAAAATAACAAAGCCTTCGAGTACTCTATGCAAGCAGTGCCAGCTTGGGAAGCAGACCAGAACAAGATTCAAAACAAAGGAGTATTCATCCACCAAACCATTGGAGCTAATTCACACGGATTTGTGTGGACCTACCAGAACGAAAAGTATTCAAGGTGAGAGTTATTTTATGTTACTCATTGATGACTACACTAGAATGACATGGGTAGCATTTTTGAAAGAAAAATCTGAAGCATTTGGAAAGTTCAAAGCTTTCAAGGCATTAGTAGAAAATGAAACAGGGCTGAAGATAAAATGTCTAAGGTCAAATCATGGAGGTGAATTCATGTCAAATGAATTTATTGAATATTGTGAAGACCATGGAATTAAAAGACAATACTCAGCTGCAAGAACTCCACAACAAAATGGAGTAGTAGAAAGGAAGAACAGAACCGTTCAAGAGATGGCCCGAACAATGCTGAATGAATCTAAGCTATCAGATAGATTCTGGAAAGAAGCGGTAAGTACTGCCGTTTATATTTTGGATAGAGTGCAAATCAGAGTTAACCATGACAAAACTCCATATGAATTATGGAAAGGAAGACCAGCCTCGGTCAAATATTTTAAGGTATTTGGGAGCAGATGTTTCATTAAAAGAACCGAAGAGGACTTAGGCAAATTTGATTCAAGATCCGATGAAGGGATTTTTCTTGGGTACTCCACTAAAAGTAAAGCCTTCAGATGTTATAACAAGAGGTTGCGGACTATCATAGAAAGTGCAAGTGTCAGAGTGGATGAGGGTCTGGATCTAAAGACAAAAGAAAATTCAGAAGAGTCTTTAGAAATACCAAGTCTTGTGAAAGAAGAACAAGAGGAAGAAGAAGATATTGAAGAGTGGAGTAAATCAGAAAGGCAGGATACCAAGACGCCATCTCGCTTCGTTCAGAAAAATCATGATGAAAGTCAGATTATTGGAGAACTTGATACCGGGGTTCAAACCAGAAGAAGAATTACAAATGCTTCTGAGCAAGGGTATTTTTCTCTGCTATCTAAGGTAGAACCTAAGAACTTTTTAGAAGCAAGACATGATAAACATTGGTTGAAGGCGATGGAAGAAGAATTAGATCAAATTGAGAAAAATGAAACTTGGGAACTGGTTCCCAGACCAAAGAGTCAGAATGTGATTGGCACTAAGTGGGTATTTCGGAACAAACTAAATGAAGATGGTCAAGTCACTCGAAATAAGGCAAGATTGGTATGCAAAGGGTATGCTCAAGTGGAAGGTGTTGATTTTGAAGAGACTTTTGCTCCGGTTGCCAGACTAGAAGCAATCAGAATGTTCCTTGCTTTCGCAGTGTTTAAAAATTTCAAAGTCTACCAAATGGATGTCAAATCAGCCTTTTTAAATGGGAATTTAGAAGAGGAGGTTTACATAGAACAACTTGAAGGGTTCTATTATCGAGAAAATGAAGATTATGTGTGTAGGTTGAAAAAGGCATTGTATGGATTAAAACAAGCCCCGAGCATGGTACTCGAAGCTTGATCAACATCTAGGACCAAGGATTCAAGAGAGGACATCTTGTGATAATCTTTACATCAAAACTGAAGATGAACACCAGTTAATTGTGGTTGTATATGTGGATGACATAATCTTTGGAGGAGACAATGAAGAAATGTCTAGAAAATTTGCAGAAGACATGCAAAAGGAATTTGAAATGTCTATGTTGGGTGAGTTATCCTTTTTCCTTGGATTGCAAATTTCTCAATCTAATAAAGGAATATTTATATCCCAAACCAAGTATGTGAAGGAAATGTTGAAAAAGTTTGGTATGGAGGAGTGTGCACCTATCAACACACCGATGATCACCGGAACCAAGTTAAGCAAAGATGACGAATCTCCAGATGTTGATCAATCTCTCTATAGATCAATGATTGGGAGTTTATTATATGTGATAGCATCCGGACCGAGATATCATGCAGCAAGTAGTGGGTATGGTGGCACGTTTTCAAGAGGGGCGAAAGAAACACATGTGCAAGTTGTAAAACGCATATTCGAGATATCTAAAGGGAACTATGGAATACGGGTTGTGGTATCAAAGGAAAAGATTTCACATTGACATGACTTATACTGATTGATTGGGCAGGATGTGTAGATGACAGAAAAAGTACAAGCGGAGGAGCATTTTTTCTTGGAAACAACCTGGTATCTTGGCTAAGTAAGAAGCAAAATTTTGTATCCCTATCCACAATAAGAAGAGTATATAGCAGCGGTACTATGTTGCACGCAAATTTTATGGATGAAGCAGACCTTGAAGGATATCAAAGTAGAGTATGATCATCCCATCTCCATATTATGTGATAATACTAGTGCAATAAGTATTTCAAAGAATCCGGTTATGCATTCCAGAACAAAGCACATTCCCATAAGATATCACTTCTTAAGAGAAGCGGTGGCAGAGAAACAGGTAAAGTTGGAGTATGTCGCTACATCCGACAGATATGAGATATTTTCACTAAGCCACTTCAAAGGAGACATTTGAATATCTACGACATAAGTGGGAGTAATTTCTTTTACATCTTTACATTGAAGAGTCAAGTCAAGGGTAGCTTGGTTAAGGGGAGCTAAAACTTTGCAAATTTTTCAGCTCCTAGGATGACCCTTTGCCATTGATGTCAAAGGGGAGAATGGTAGTAAGGGGGAGCTACGGCAAGAGGAAGCTGCAGAAGAGGAGATTATTTTTGGGGTTGCCATCAATGACAAAGGGGGAGATTGTTGGAAATATTGTCATTGATGTCAAAAGAGGTGTTGAACTGGTAAACGGAAATTTGTCAGAAAGTAATGGAATTATTGACGGAAATGGTAGAAAGTAACGGAAATAACCAGCAGTATAGAAGGGTAGAAAACGAAAGTTTAAATACATGAAAAGAAGCGTTTTTGCATGAGGATTATCATGGTATAAGCGAGATATACACAACTATACATAAGAGAGAGATATCCACATTTTAAGGTGTTCATATGCAATGTTTTATGGTGAAAAAGAAGATTTAATGATGGCTGGCAGCGATTTAATGATAACTTGTGATTTATCTAAGGAGGGCAGCGCTCTATCAAGTGGTTAATTGCATTGATTAATGTGCATTTAATAATTATGGGCTGCATTAATTATTTTTGGTTTTAGCTGACTAATGCACTTAATTAAGTTGTGTTAATGGAAAGGTTGTGTCGGTTGGAACGATGTGTCTTTTGAAAATGTACGAAAGGCTATATAAGAAGATTCATATGAGACTTATTAAGCATGGATTCAAGTTGAATATCTTAAGGAAAAAAAGAAGAAGAGGAAGCGTAAGGGCAGAATTTTAGAACAACAAATCTGAAAGTAAGAAAGAATTTTCCATTATTCGTTGAGGAAGCAACAAGTTCAAAAGTGGAAAGCAAATTTTGTAAGGAAGGTTGGTGCCTTCATATTCGAAGAGATCGGTGTCTCTTGTTGAGTTGGTGCTTAGCAAAAGGGGTGGGTGCTCCTGTAGGTTGGTGCCTACAAAGCGTAATTTGGGGATTGGTGTCTCAGTAGGTTGGTGCCTACAAATTTTTGAGAAATATATATAAAAAGAAGTTTCTCGTGGTTTTCTCCCGAAAAGGGTTTCACGTATATGTGTCTACTTGCATTAAGTTTTGTGTTCTTTGATTGATTTGATATATTCACATTGCTCGTGATTATAGATCTAAGTTTAAGTATTGAAGTTTGAAATAATATCATATCTTGATTCACCCCCTCTCGGTATTATCTTAGACCGGAGGTTTCCGTCCCCAAGTCTCAATCCACCAGAGGGTTTCCGTCCTCTAATGTTGAAAGCTGAAGCAAATGCTCAAACTCCACAATATGAAAAGTTGAATGGCCAAATAGAATGCTTTCCAAATGAGCCCCAACGTCCTTTTATAATTTTCCTTTCACTTTTTCCAATGAAAAGCCCCCAAAAGCAATGTCCCATCTTTTAATTTGATGTTGACTTGCTTTATTAAAAAGTCACCTTTATTTTTAATAATAAAACATAAGTTGCCTTTTATAATATAACATAAAGTTAATTTTTGGCCAACTTAGTTAAATTATTAATTTTATTTCCCTTTACCACCCCATTAGCCTATGAGAAATAATGGATAGGCTAAGGGTCTTCTAGCTGAATTATTTTTGAGAAGGGGACATGACACACTCAATGATAATGTGTGCATTTTGCTTGCTTTTCTTCATTTCTTCCTTGTGCACATTTTCTAACACCTGCAAAGTTGAGATAGTATTCAGAGGGTTGACTTTTGAAGATTTGGGTATTTCCACCCAATGTTTCCACCAAGGACCGATAAACAAGATAAACAAAAGTTTGTAAGTAATTAATAATTGTAAATTTGTAATTTGTAACATATAAGTAAATATTTTTATTTTTGTTACCTAGTGGTAAATTTGGATCTCCCTCGACAACTAATGTTGAAGAAAAGAGCCTCCCCATAACATGCTCGTAATTCTACAACCCTAAAATAATGAGATGCCTCACCTCAACCTTTAGTGTTATCCTCTCAATGGATGTTGGGAGACCCTACATAACCTCCTTGTCAATATACGGGAAGCCATCAAAGAAGAAAAACTTGGAGTTGAGGTAGTACCCTATTGCATGAATGGGTTTGATGGAGTTGATTGTTTCTTCTCCGATCAATTAGCTCCCAAAAGATACCAAACCTAGCTATAAACCTTTTATAATAGTTTTGGATGGCCTCTTTGGCCCTATTCATGGCCTTATAAATGTATTCCTTTAGGTTTTACTCCCTATCAACCAAGCAAAAAACCCTTACAATGACTTTGACATCTACAAACTAATTAAACTTTAAAATTACAAATGCATAAGTAAATAGCAAAATTAAAAAATAAAAATAAATGAATCAACTTGAAACTTAAATAGAAGTTTGAAGCTACATCGATTTCTGCAACTCTTTTCATAGAGACATCATCAAAAACTGTTTTGCAGTCCTCGCCCCATCAATTTTATTTGAATATGGTGAGTCTAGCCATGCTTAACTCACAAACATTTGTTTCATTAGTGTCGATAAACTATAAATACTTTGCAGAATTAGGAAGCTAGTTGTAAACCTTGTGACACCCACTCACACGACTTTTTCCCTTTGGTGTGTTCTCTCATCAAGCTGATAACCCAAGGGTCATTATATATGTATTTTGTTATATTTCTCACATCTTCTACAACCGGTATCACCCAATCGATTTTGTATATTTCCTCCAAAAGAAGGTCAAGACAATGGAATGCACAAGGGGTCCGAAAAAAAAGTTATGGACGTCTCTTCTAAAGTTGTCTCAAGCTGCCCCGTATTTTATTGCATTGTTAGTGACAACTTGCACAACATTCTTGATGCCCACCTCTAAGACAACTTACTCGAATGGAAGGTTCAAATTTTCAGCATTTTTTCACTATGTTAGATGCATCAATTGATTTCAAGAAAACCATCTCACCATTTAAAGCTGCCAAAAAAATTGATGAGGTCGTGGTTTTTTCTATTTGTTGACCCATCCGAAAGGATGGTGGAGCGAAACTTCGCCACTACTTCTTTTGATATTCCAGATTTAACTTTGCCTTTTCAGAATTGCACCCTAGAATAATCTCCCACTTAAGTCTTTTGGGACTCGGGTGTCTTGTACCCTTTTGCTGCAATTGTCAATGTCATCACCAAATTCTTCCAGTATAGGCTCTTCGCCACATTATAGGGAATGTTGTTATACCACAAATTTGCACACGCCATATCTACTTTCTCGTGCATCTCCTTGTTCTAACTTGTACCTTGTAATGAAGGTTATGTCCTAAGTACAAACAAATTATGCATCGGCCTTTGTTCAAAGTCAATGAAGAGGATGTGCCTCGTAGATGTGGACCACGATTAAAGCTCACCATCACTGCTATATCTCCCTCCATTTCCGCTGCTATTTCAAGTCTAATGGCTGCTTGCACCCTTGCCCTCTCTAGTTTCTTCCCATCCAACAAATGCAAATTCTGCCCTCATCTCTTGTGTCTCTTACGTAGTAGTGGGACATGCCATGATGTTGCGGTGAACAATGTATGCAAGATGGTACTTGAGGTGATTGACGACTCTAGAAAGCTGTCTTCTCACAAAAATACAAATCACAGTGCTCCAATTGCTCCACATACAACATACTTCCAAACAATGATATAGGAATTAGCTAGAATACTTACTGGCTATTGATGCTGAGTCTAATGCTGGAAGGATGCCATTGTATGCTATAAGTCCAACCTGCAACATGTTAAAATAAAGAAAAATAAAGAAAACATTAAAAAACCATAAATTTGGAATTTAATTGTAAAAAATTTAAAAAATAACATTTAATTGTAATTGCGAGAAAACCCAAAGTCATTGTAAACCTTGCAAACAAGAATAAAGACAAAAAATTAGTATTTAAAAATACCTACCAGCAACTTTTTTATTAATGATGATAAACGAGTATAAATCAAAATTAAAATGATTTGGAATTGAATGGAAAACATACAAATTTGCAAATTTAATTTTAACAATATTGAAAAACTTTACATGCTTGAAAAGAAGGGGAAGAAAATAAAAATAAATTACTAACCTCAAAATGAAAATATTCAAATCTGCTCTTCAAATTTTCTATAAAATCCCTTCAAACCAATCAAAGGATGCTTGATAGATGTGGGCTTACAAGGGTTGGGGCTTTTAAAAGACAAAAAGCAACATTTTTGGAGCATTTTTTCTGTCTTCCAGCAACATAATACCAGCCGTGTCTTACATCCTAGCCATGTATGGTGAGAATGACTTGAGAGCTTGCCACATTTTGGCGAGTACTTACCGGGGTTAATCACCATCGATGGGGAAAAAACCCATGCAAAGGGGGTTGGTGAGTATTCTTGGCGAGTACTCGTCCAGAGGAAAAAGTGGCAAGTAATCACCAAGTTGCTAACTATGAAACACACCATATTTCTTTCAAGATCAATGCATACCAAACCCACAATATATATATATATATATATATTTGTTTTCAATAAAGGAACTTCCCCTCACCATTGTCAAAAAAACCCTATTTTTCCACATACAAAATATTTTTGCCAACACATTTGATGAGGATCAAGAACTTGAATGAGTGATTGATCCTCTTAGAACACGTTACATAATACTCGAGAGTCTACACAAAACACATGACTAATGAATCCCCGCAAACAACACTACAAGCTTGTCAAGAGAATAGAATGTGCAATATTCTAAATGATTTGTATTCACAAATGGTGCCTTTTAATAGGCATTTACAAGCTAACTAACTTGCCTACAAACAAGGGAGTAACAATTCCCTTTGTTGGGATTTCCAATGTGAGAAAGGGAGGAAGAATACTATATCCCTAATGAAGAGGGAATCTTCTACAAAACCTCCATGAGGATCTATCTACAACAAACCATCAAGTGTAAAAGTTTATGTACAGTTTTTACACATGGGTAACATACATAGGGTGAAATACAAACTATAGGTGAAAAGCCTATCCTATCAAGGCACTCTACACCATCCATATCAACAACAAAAGAAGAGAATATCCTATTTATGATAAAGAAATGTACGCACTAGTTAAGATAATAAATGAATGGAAACAATATTTATTGGATTAAGAAACTATTGTGCATATTGACTAGATCCTTTCCAATATTTGCAAGCAAAAAAATAAATTGCAGTAGGCAAGCCACTATGATGGAGGGGTTCTTTTCATCAATTTCATTTGGTGATCAAGTACAAGAAAGGAAGCACAAATGTTGTGGAAAATATGCTATCTAGGAAACTAATATAAAGCAAACTTCACAACTTGAGCCTTCCACAATGGAGGCTTATGTAGAAGCTTGTGCAAAAGATGGAGACTTTCGGGAGACGTTTTAGTAGTTGTAGGTTAATAAGGTTGAAATTGAAGGAAAATGTGGGTGTTGCCTAAAGGATAGGCTAACTCTACGTGTGGGATAAACTATGTGTGCCTAAGGGAGGAAGACTTCTTTTGATGAGGGAAGCACATAGGTTTTGGGTTATTTTGGTGTTGGCAAGACTATGGCTGTAATTTCCCCATTTTTGAAGACCCTTAGCCTATATTTCCCCTTGGGCTTTGGGATGTTGCAAAGGGAAAATTATATTAAATAATTAAATTATTTTTATCATTTGACATTATAAAACAATAATTATTTAATTTAATTCCCAAAATGCAAAATTAAAAGGGGAATTAATTAAATAATATTTGGGTGGCTTTTAATGTTAAAACCACTCTTAGAAAGGGGACGCCACACCTAGGGAGGATAAACTATTTTTATTTAATGATTTGCCTCTCCTAGGGACTTCAAATTTTGTGCTCCTTGTTTATAAAAAGAGAGTTTGGGATCTTTGTGAGACTTATGTTAATTGATTATTTGATTTCACTCCATGCTTGGAGTATTGGGATGTATGCCCTAGTTCTTGCATTGTGCTCTCTCTCATTTGGATCTATTATTGAAGAATATTGAAGACTCCATTGTTCTCTCCATTAAACTCTCTTGTGTTGAATGTGTTTATGCATGATATATTCATTCTTACATTGGTGACTTGGTCTTGGGTATTTGCGTGTTTATTTGGAGAATAAATCTGCATTTTTGTGAAGGGTTTGTGGTGCTTTGTGACTGTTATTATTGTTGCGATTTATTAGAGACAAATCGACTTGGTTTGGGGTTTGATCATGTTTCGAGGTTGTTTATGCTAGATCTATTTCTTTGTTGTGTCGATTAATTATTTCAGATGCTTGTGTTTGATTAATTATTTCAGATGCAAGGGTTGATTATTTGAGTATTTTGGAAGGGTTTTGTGAGCTGGAAATTATTTAATTAATTTTCCCTAACCCTAGCGACTGGTTTTCAGATTTTGGGGGCAGATTTGAGTGGGTTTCAGTGGGCTAAAAATTCAGTTTGTTAGTTCATTGGAAAGCTCTTTATTTCTACTTTATTGTGCAATTTGTTTCATGCAAAAACTCCAAGTATTGAGTAAGATATTAATTTTTGAAGTTTCAATTGTTCTGGGTGCATTTTAATTGATTAATTGCTGTTATAAAATTCAGATCTGCAGTTTGGGATCAATTTAATATTAAATGTGGTTGTAGAAATTAGGAGAAATAAGGAGAAGGTGATTTCATAATTTTTGGAGTGGATTTGATGCCCTAAATGTGTTGGGCGACCTACTTTTAGGGCAAAATTAGGGTTTTGTGTTTGTTATGCAAAATTTGGTTTTAGAATATTATTCTTCATATTTTTGTGGCCCAAAATCCAAGTTTGAGAATTTTTTCTTGGATGGTTAAGCGGGAAATAATTTTGGAAGATTGTAGTAGTTGGGGTTTGAATATTAATTATTTTTCAGTTGTTAAAAATGTAATTTGAATGTGTTTAAATTCGATTGTTTTTTTCGAATCTATCCCACCACCTTGGCTAGTTCCAACCCCATTTGGGTTCGAAATAGCTGACATTGGGATATTTTAGGTTGAAGCAAAAGGGTTTTCCCATTCTTTGCTTAATCTTGACAAGTACTTCTCCATTTTCTAAATTGTCCTAAAAGGGGACATTACAGTGGTATCAGAGCATGTTCTTACGCACTGTGAGGTTTGACATTGCTTGTGGATCATGGATTTATCTAGTGCAGGTAACATGAAGGCAAGGTTCCGAAACTTGGTAGAGCACTCAAGCACCTACCTCCATCAAAGGATGAGTTGCTCAAAATTGGAAGAAGCGGCAAGTTGCTTGGCAACAATGGAGCAAGATGATTATGGATCCATGCTTCTTGCAAGGGATTCCTTGGTAATGCAGTTGGCTAGGCACGAGTTGTTGGATCATGAAGATGGGGAAGTAAGAATTATGGTCATCTTCTGCATTAGTGAGGTTATGCGGATTACAACCCCAAAATTGCCATATTGTGATGCCATCATGGAGGACATTTTCGAGGTCATGGTGGGAAGTTTCCAAGGCCTTTGGGACCTCACTAGCCCTTGCTTTGGTAAGAGGGTTAGCATTTTGAACACTATGGCAAAAGTAAGATCTTGTGTGGTAATGATGGATCTAGAATGTAATGATCTTATTTCTCACATGTTTGAAGTGTTCTTTGATGTTATACATAATGATCATGCTCAAGAGATAATGTTTTCCATGCAAACCATTATGTCTTTGGTATTAAATGAATATGAGAGTCCCCCAACACAATTGCTATCTATGTTGGAGGAAGGATTGAGTCAAGAGGCATCATGTGTTGCTCATACACTAGCCCAAGGTGTTCTAGAGAAATGTTCAAGCAAAGTGAAGACTATGATTCTCCAAGGTATGAGTTCTTTGGTGTTTGATGATAAAAGTTTGATATCTAATGCTTGCATGAGAGTTGGTACTTGCACAGAAAAATCAGATTTAGTTCAAAGAGAAGAGGAGGAAGAGCCCATAGATGCAAATAAGCAAGGTAAAGATTCATTATTGATTGAAGAGGTTTCTTTGCATTTGTATGATTGCATACATGTTGATAAAGTGATCAAGGAGATGAATCCAAGAGGAAAGAGAAATCTGATTTACAAGTTTGCATGGACAAACAAAATGAGGGCAACCAAGAGGTAATCAATGATCATTTTTTTGTTGTTACTAATGCTACTTGGGTTGGTAATGAATGCAAAGATGTAAGGATGAGTGATAGGCAAGAAGAAAAGGCATTTCTCGGGCACTTTAGACCATTCTCAGCTTGCTGGCCTGTACATAACAACAATCATTAGAGAGCAAAAATATGACTTCATCCACCCAAAGATGAAGCTTAAGGAAGCCTCACACCAAGTACAAGCAAGGTTGCATAATGTCAAGGTAATAGGAGATGTTTGGGTTGAAAATTTCAAGGAGTATGAAGGTATTTCATGGCACAATAAATGGTATGAGTTTCCTTGCATTTCTGATTTTCCTTTTTCTTATGTGAATGATGGGGTAGAGATAAGGTGGTATAATCATGCACATGCTATCACATGGGATGGAGAAGTAACAAATTGTTTATATTTACATGTGCTCATGAGGTGATTGAGATGGACATTCTATTGATTTTATATCATGATGAAATTCAGTTTTTGGTTGTTGGAATCATAAGAGGAAGGTATGAGCATTGTCCACTCATGTTTGAGTTTGCAACCAAGAAGAATATGTGTATGCTTAATGTTTCCATGGACATTTACACTGCTGTCATGCACATTTTCAGATTGTTTGGGGATATGTTAGCATGCCTACAAAAGGGTTTAGTCACATGGTATGCTAATTTTCAGTTTGGAGCATCATTGGTACATGTTGCAGGTTCTTTTTTTGACCATTCAACACTTCTTTTACATTGGGAACAACAAAGAGGAAGGTATGGTGTTGAATTTTCATGCTATGTTTTGGTAAAAAGGGATGAGCATGTTGTATATCCAGCTATGATAGTGAGAGGTACCAAATTTGTCATGAAATTCACTTTGGATCAGCTCTATAGCATGCGTATGAATGTGTTTCAGCATGTGTCCTCATGGGAACAATGTATTGGGGGTTGTGAGAGTGAAGTGTTGGCCTTACTTAAGATAAGTTGGGATGCCTTGAGATCAAATATTTTTGTTTACACTGCTGCAATTTATTTCAACAGTCTTCTTATGGCTTGTAGAGCCATCAAGCATGGAGATAAGGGACACTTCTTCATTGGTACTCTCACACTTGGATCAAGGGATAAAGAATGGATCACATGGGCTTCTCTTGGCATGAAAGAATCTCATTTCTGTGCATGATTTTCAAATTGATATTATGGGGAGTGAAATTTCAGTTACATGGGGGCCTATTGCATTCACTAGATTGTTGCTCATTCATGTGGGGAAAGAATTTTGAAACATGATAGCTGTTGTCCTCTAATTTCTATGGATGATATCACCTCCATAATTCAGATTTTTCACATGCATTCGATGACATGGGTGATGGTACTTGATTTTGGCTCATGGGTGACTATTTGGGGGTGGAAACCAACCACTCCAATTCTGATTTTTGAAGACTACAACAATATTTTGGGCCACATGACAGAGTTTGGGGGCAGCCCATATATGGAGGAGACTTGCACACCATGGAGGCACCTTGAAAGGGTGTTCTTCAACCCTTATTTTTCTAACTTGTTTGCTTTCTATGTGCAGATTTGAAAGAAAAATTACAGTGGAAGACACTCCTAATTTTTAGGAGAAAGAAACATCCTAAGTTATTACAAATGCTACACCATTTGAGTGGCATGGGAGCTCGGTTTTGAAGTGTTACACTTTTGGACTCGGACGCATGAGCTTGCTATTGCTTGAGGGCAAACAATCTTGGGAAGGAGGATTGTAATGTCCCCATTTTTGAAGACCCTTAGCCTATCTTTCCCGTGGGCTTTGGGATGTTGCAAGGGGAAAGTTGTATTAAATAATTAACTAATATTGTTTGGAGAGTGATTTTTATCATTTGACATTATAAAGCAATAATTATTTAATTTAATTCTCAAAATGCAAAATTAAAAGGGGAATTAATTAAATAATATTTGGGTGGCTTTTAATGTTAAAATCACCCTTAGAAAGGGGACGCCACACATAGGGAGGATAAACTATTTTTATTTAATGATTTCCCTCTCTAGGGATTTCAAATTTTGTGCTCCTTGTTTATACAAATAGAGTTTAGGATCATTGTGAGGCTTATGTTGATTGATCATTTGATTTCACTCCATGCTTGGAGTATTGGGATGTATGCCCTAGTTCTTGCATTGTGCTCTCTCTCATTTGGATCTATTATTGAAGAATATTGAAGACTCCATTGTTCTCTCCATTGAGCTCTCTTGTGTTGAATGTGTTTATGCATGATATATTCATTCTTGCATTGGTGACTTGGTCTTGGGTATTGGCGTGTTTATTTGGAGAATAAATCTGCATTTTTGTGAAGGGTTTGTGGTGCTTTGTGACTGTTATTATTGTTGCAATTTATTAGAGACAAATCGACTTGGTTTGGGGTTTGATCTATCATGTTTTGAGGTTGTTTATGCTAGATCTATTTTTTGGTGTGTCAATTAATTATTTCAGATGCAAGGGCTGATTATTTGAGTATTTTGGAAGGGTTTTGTGAGTTGGAAATTATTTAATTAATTTTTCCTAACCCTAGCGACTGGTTTTCAGATTTTGGGGGCAGATTTGAGTGCGTTTAGGTGGGCTAAAAATTAAGTTTGTTAGTTCATTGGAATGCTCTTTATTTTTACTTTATTGTGCAATTTGTTTCATGTAAAAACTCCCAAGTATTGAGTAAGATATTAATTTTTGAAGTTTTAGTTGTTGTTGGGTGCATTCTAATTGATTAAGCTGCTGTTATAAAATTCAGATATGCGGTTTGGGACAATTTAATATTGTATGTGGTTGTAGAAATTAGGAGAAACAAGGAGAAGGTGATTTCATAATTTTTGGAGTGCATTTGATGCATAGTTACATGGGGACGCGCCCCCAAAAAGACAAGTTCGGAACGTCCCGGACATTTTGGGACGTTGGGACGTGGGGAAACGTCCACGGGAGTGCATTTGATGCATAGTTACGCGAGGACGCATTCCCCCAAAAAAAAAAAAAAACAAGTCAGAAAGTCGACGTGGGGAAGCGTTTCCCCTCCCCACGTTTCGAAGTGGCGAGGCAGAGGGGAAACGCCCCAGGATGTTTAGAAATAACGAGAGGGCGTTTGGGGACTTGGTTTGGTTTTTTTTTAAATAATTAAAAATAAATAAATATTAAAAGCTATATGAATATATAACATTAGTATAACTATATGTATCTTTGTGAGTTTTAATATGGACGTCGAATGTGGTTTGTATGCACATGGTGGATTGATATATAAATACAAATTGTTATAAAAATTAAAATTTATCTTTATATTTTTAATATTTATAATTTTATATATTATTTTAATAGCTGTCCCCTTGTTGTCCCGGAATTTTGGAACTTTTTGCTGTCCCGGAAACTCCGTCCCCGCGTCCCGCCATCCGGAGTCTTAGGTAACTATGATTTGATGCCCTAAATGTGTTGGGCGACCTACTTTTTAGGGAAAAATTAGGGTTTCATGTTTGCTATGCGAAATCTGGTTTTAGAATATTATTCTTCATATTTTTGTGGCCCAAAATCCAAAGTTTGAGAATTTTTGCTTGGATGGTTAAGCGGGAAATAATTTTGGAAGATTGCAGCAGTTGGGGTTTGAATATTAATTATTTTTCAGCTGTTAAAAATCTGATTTGAATGTGTTTAAATTCCGATTGTTTTCTTCCAATCTATCCCACCACCTTGGCTAGTTCCAACCTCATTTGGGTTCGAAATAGCTGACATTGAGATATTTTAGGTTGAAGCAAAAGGGTTTTCCCATTCTTTGCTTAATCTTGACAAGTACTCCATTTTCTAAATTGTCCTAGAAGGGGACATTACAATGGCTCACTTGCAAATGTGTATTGTCTATTGGCTCAATATACAAGAAGTGTCTAGATTCATGAGAGTATGTAAACTTTCTTGTATAAGTAGTAGGCCTAAGGCTAGAAAATAAGGATTTTACATGCCTCTATCGATACCCGTTAGACCATGGGGAGCATCTCGATGGATTTTGTAGAGGATTACCTATGTCTAAACATGGGCATGACTATCTATATGTTGTAGATGTTTTCAACACAATTTGTGTTATGATTGCACATAAAAATACACTAAAAGGGCATGAAGCAACTGAACTATTGTTTTCTAATGTTTGGGGCATGTTGGCTGCTTAAGTCCATTGTTTGAGATAGAGATCCCAAGTTCTTGGGGAAATTTTGAACCACTTCGTGGTAAAGGATGGATACCAAACTCTAATGAAGCACACCCTTCCATCTTAAAACTAACCGGTAAACGAAGGTTTTAAATAGGACTTTAGTACAGCCGATAAGAGGTTACAACAATAAGTATCCAAGGACTTGGGATGAATATTTGGCATATACACACATTACCAATCAATCACCCTTTGAAGCATGTTTGGGGTACTTGCCTACTTATCCTCTTGATGTTGTAGCAAGACAACGGGGAAAAGTACAAGGGAAAGATTAAAAACTGACTAGAGCAGCAAAGTTCATCAAGAGGATTAGACAAATCCATCTCAAGGTGAAAGAACAATTGGAGAAGTCTCAAGCCAATTACAAGGCTAGACATGGCCAGCATTAAAAGGAGCATATGCTCAAAGTAGGAGACGACGTATGGCTGTACTTGAGCAAGGAAGGACTTTAAGGGGAAGCAAGAAAGCTCAAACCTTTGAAGGCATGGACCATTCATCATCTTGGAGCAGATTGGAGAAAATGCTTTCAAGCACGATCTTCCATATTTCATGAAGATGTACTGAATAGTAAACTGTGAGTATTTGCACCTATATGAGCCATCCTTGTTAGATGAAGAGGAAGAATATCAGATGCTACTCTCTTCAGAAGACATCGTCTTGGATTCACAAGGGGAGTTGGAGGAGGATGTAGTGCTGCAGTGGAAAGTCAGAGAGACTCACATGGGACCACAATAATCTTGGCAGGTTATAGAGAAAGGCAAGACACTAAAGCAAGCAACCGAGGTGGTATGTCATGGAGAAAGTGGGAAAATTGTTCCTACAACTCCTCCCACATTAAGCTTTTGTGGGACCAAAAGCCTTTTAGAAGGGATGTATGATCCATAAGGATCAGAAAAAACAATCCTCTTCATCATACATACACAAATAAATCAGGTTTCAATAACAGGAGGGATCCAATATGAAGTAGACTAAGGTAGGTTGTGAAACCACCACTTTTACACAGAGAGATGATTGCACATTCGCAGCACCAGTTTCAAAACTGCTGCACAAACTGACCGTTTGCCCGTGGCAAATATGCAGGCCAGAAAACGGTTTCTCTTCCCCTCCTTTGACCCCTAGGATCCATAGTGCATGAAAGGACATCTCGGGCATGTTAATAGCAGACACAAATGCAAAGAGAAATGTCAATGATTAGTGAATAGAGTTGGTGTTCAATTGATTATCTGAGAAAGGATTGAATTGAAGGAACAAAGAGGAAAGCTGAGTGAGCAGGATAGTAGGAGTGTTGTACTTGTTCTAGCTCTCTTTGTAATCTGTCTTTGGCTATAAGAAGAGGGAAAGCTTGGCAATTGCCACTTCCAACTGGTTTTTACCATCTTAAGGTTTTCCAGGACAAGATCCCTTGTGTTTATATTCTTTCAGACTTATGCTTGGTTTACATGTTTTACGTTCATATTTAGTACTGCGTTTCCAGCAACAGAAATACACTAATTCTAAGCATCACTAAGACTGCACTCTATCATTTATTAAAGCAAGAAAGCACTTTGTGATTGTGTAAAATTCATTAAGTAGGCAACCTTAAGAGTTTACAGATCAAAGCAGATCGAAGCTAGAGAGTTTCAAGGGTGGATCTTGCTACAATCAACATCCACCAAACTTCCATAGTGGCTATTAGTATTATACTACAAAATTAGTACTACTTGCTGTATTAACTCAACCTTAAGAAGGTGAAAAGCTTTCTAGTATTGTTCAACCAACTGTAACAGATGAAATTGTAGAGGCAGATTGGATCATAGACAGGAAAACTATCCAAAATCGGTCTATACCTCCTTACAAGGTTGTCAAAGCAGGATAGATTGTCAACACAAAGAAATGGTTCTCGTAAGGTTGGGTAGAGAAGTTCTCACTTTTAGTCTAAAATCTAGATTCAAGGGAGGCCAGATCAATTTGTAGGGGCAGATCGGATCTTGGAAATGAAAACAGTCCGGAATAGGTCCATACCTCTTTACAGGGTTGCCAAAGCAGGAAAGGTTGTCAACAAGGGGAGAGGATTCACCGAAGGCTGGGTTGGAAGAAATTTTTACGCTTACTTTCAAAACATGATCTGATGGAGGCCATTTCTCTCCAAGAAGGGATGGCTCGTTCATGTGGCAAAGCAACTCGGGAGGTTCCACCGCACTGTCATTAAGCAGGTGATGGGCCCAACAAAAACATCAATTGTATATCTTCCCACCTCTTGATTCCCTCCCAACCAACATGATTGGGGACATATTTCTGCATAATTTGCAAGGGCTGCTTTGTTTGTAACCGTCTGGAGATGAACTCTCATCTTTCCCGATGAGAGTTCATTTGATATTCAACGGCACATGGGTTGATAATTTTAGGCACCACCACATCCACCTTGCCGCCACTCCTTCCCATAATCTAATATGGGGAAGGACAGCAAATCACATTGTATAAATATGCCAACATCGCTGTGTAAGTGTGAATGAATGCAAGTTCTGTTCGCTTTCTGATTCATCGTTGACATTTCTTTCCGCTATAACTCTTAATTCTGCATTTTTAGTGCACTGTGACTGGTTAGCAACAGTTGGCCACCTTTATTAAAGACTAATCCTTGTATGGCACTATGGTAATATTGAAGGTAATATGCCCTAGCTGTTCAAAGGTTTATTTCCAATCTTATGTCATGTTATATATCATACCAGTGAAACCTAGTACCTGTAAAGGTCCTTCAAAATTGGTGGAAAAAGGCTTGCATTAATAGCAAAATGGGATTGGTGACTGAAACACCATGTGATTATTCCCACACTATTCATTTAACCTTTGTTTGATCCATCTTTTATGGATATTTAAAATTTTAAGGTTTCTCCTAATGTTTTTGTTAATTTTCCTTCCCAACTTGTTGATAAGAGGTTGCATCTTGAACAAGCAATGGCGTGAATTTATTTTGACATGAAGGTTGCAACTGGATGTGTTTTTTCTTTACCTGCACCTACCAGATATTTGACTTTTACAAGTTGCACTGTTCTGTCCTAATATTTATAGTTTGATTATATTATTATTAATAATTTAAAATTTACGAAATCCAACCGGGAAAAGAGGAGCTTAATTATAAATCTATATAGCCTGATTAAACTACTTCAAGTTCTGTCATGTTAAAGTTTCACCCTAGCAGCAGGAGGTGCTGATGTTGCTCACCCGGATGATCATTATCGTCTACTTACTGCAGACATTTAGATTGATTGCCATCTTAGGCTTGTTGCAGTAGTTACTGTGTAGGATCGCTTATGTCTTGATGTTGTTAGTGGAATGATTTTCTTGCAGAATCTTCTGTTGGATGTGGCTAAGCATTACTGTGTTGGAACGCTTATGGCTTGCTGTTGTTAGTGGAATGATTTTCTGGTAGAGTCTTTTGTTGGATGTGACTAATCATTATTTCTAAGTATGGACACTTCTCCCATGCCCAAATGCACTGCAAAGAAAATACATGTGCTAGGTGACAGCAGATTGGATGTTTTATAAAACTTATCTGGTAAATTTACCTGTAGTTATTCTTTCTGTATTGAATGACGGTCTTTGCATTAGTAGAGAACTCGTACCCTTTTTCACATCCTTTAGCAGCGTTTCTGGCAACAATTTGGATGTGGCAAGTTCTCTTTACGAGACCTAATGAACTTCTAAGCTAATCTGACCCACCAAAGCAAGTACTGTTCATATAAATGTCACTTGACCATATTCATATGCTGAAATATGTACTCTCAGAAAATTAAAGGGTTCAATATCCTCAATAATATTTAATAGATATGAGAATTGATATACAAGAAATGCTAATCCAATATTAACAACTTAAACAACTGTAGGTACGTCGGAGGTTTCAATAATAATATCCGCAGGCTATTATGATGATGTGATTGTGACTTCAAATACCTTTCCCTGCACAATTGACACATAGACCCCTAGGCTAAGTAGTAATTGACTATGGTTATCTCATGTACAATTAACTGAAAAAGCTAACTTGCTATTCATCTGTAAAAAATGAAGAGTAAGGGCTTTTGTTTCTTATGAAACAAGGAAGAAATGAAATAGTTCCGGGGGAGAATATGATAGCTGAAAATACAAGAGAGGGAGGACAACATGAATAGAAGCAGGGAACAGTAAGCAAAAATGAAAGGTGAGAATGAGGAACAAGGGATGCAGGCACAACTTGCTAGAACCACCGATGTGGCATTTAATTTGTTGTAACTAAGGTCCTTGTTTTACCTAATACTCTCATTATGGATACCGATGAGCTGGATATTGAGGATTGCTAGACCTACATGCATAATCTGGGATATCCAAAAAAAGGTTGACGAGTACGTGGTTTATGTTATCGTTGAGTAAATCATTTAGGATGCATCTGTTACATATATGATAATTGATACCAATCAACACAAATGGACATGTTTATCTGATTCAAAGAGCTTTGAATTTTCCGGCGGTATTACACTTTTTCTGATGGCTGATCTCAAATAATAATATATTGTTGTTAGATAGGAAGCTGATTCTCAATGAATGCAATGACATTCTAAGCTATTTTTTGTTTCTTCCAGGAACTTTATAGGGACGCCCAATCAGAAGGCTACAAAGTGACAGTTATAAAGAAGGCAGAGATCCAACTCTATATTGATAAGCCTCTCGAGGAAGTGGTGGACAGAATGATAGAGATTGGGAGTGATATCTACTATGATAAGATTCTCGAAGACCGTGTGATCGACATGGATTCTGTTGTTCAGGGTGAATTTGGCTATTGACGTTGTGAGGCTATATATCAGCAGAGTTCCACATGCAAATTTTGCTTGTAATTATGTAATTCGAATGTAGTGTTTCTTCTTCTTGTATAGTAGTTATACCACTCATTTTATTTCTTGTTCATTTAATATATTGGCTATTAAAAATCATTTCTCCTTTTGCGAGAGGAGGAGAAGCTGCCAGTTCATTCTTTTAATAAGCGTCCGTCTTTCACAAGTCTTTCTTTCGTAGTTCTACTCGGAATTTGGAGCCAGTGTAGGAACGTGATCTCTAAACGAATTTGTATTTCATGCGAGTGGTTGACTTTAAAGAAATTCACAATTTGTATGCTACTCTCACCGGAGGATACTAGTTCAAGAAATCAAAATGAGAAGAGTCAGAACCATTTTTGGGAGTTAGATAATGATGTGACAAAGGTAGGTGTTTAAATTCAAGGATATGCAAAATTCCCTGGGAGACACAGCTCACACATTTATTTTATTTTTTTATCTTGTAGAATAATGGAAAGAGAGGATATATTAATTTCCATCAAATGACAACATGAAAGAGCATGCACATTCAATTAGGATCTACCATTATGATAAAAGTGGTTCGTAAAATGGACCACTGATGCCACAGTTATGGAGTTTCCTTGGCAAAAGACAAAAAATAAACACGAAAAAGAAAACACTACTGGTTAAGGAGCTAAACAATGATTCATGAAATCATCTTTGTTGTCATTATAATGTTCATTTCACCGAGAAAATTAGTTATGCATTTTCTTGTGTCCTACATATCCTTTCACTTCTATGATGTTGTCTTCATGTAATGCGGAATGCCAACACATAGAAAAGGTGCCCAATCTATGAAGAAAGAGATCTAAATGTTTGGTGATTAGTGTCACCTAATGATTTTGTATAACATCCCTTCTTGTCTCAAATTTTCCCCCTTTCTTTGGAGTTTATGTAGCAATTTAGGGGACGCTACCCTCGAATTGTGGACATAACCCCACAATCTTTATGACAAATTTGGATGTATCCACATATAACCGAGTTCAACCAATAATGATAGATTGGAAATAAATATTCCTTGGTTATATAATGGTATTCATCGGTTATATAAATAATCTTTGCTTTGAGGTGATGATGACAATTGTCGAGATAAGTTGGATTTGATGTTAACAATTGTTTTGTAGTTAGTTATCCTTTTCAAGGGTGCATTGTAAACCAATACAATTATAATTAAATTATGTTTGTTAAAATCTAGAAGTACAATGAAAATTTGTAATTGAAGGCAATTCGTTGAAACATTTTTGTTTTCATGTAATGTCATATGCACTTAATGTTGACCACAGGATTGGTCCAAGGTTCCTTGGTTTTTTTGCAAAGTATCTATGACACACACAAAGGAAGCTACAAAAGAGACCGTCGATCAAGAAGAGTCCGTATAGAAGATAAACTTGCACACAAAAGAGGCAAGGGGGAACTATATGTGGAAGTATCAAGTAATATTGCCCATCACCATAACGCTACTAAATTTGATATCTATGACAATAAAACAAGTGTACATTGCATAATGCAAAGCAAAATTGACATGTTTAAGTCTTGATGAGGCTTGCCTATTTTTAGACTAAGGATGCTTTTGTATGTGTAGTGTAATGGTGCGGGTGCCTATATAGCCCAATCTTAGAAAGAGGGATATGGATAGATACGTAGATATAAACATAGATGAGAGGATTATCATTCAATTGTGAATGTTGATGTGTTTTTGGTGTTCATGAATAGTTAGTGTTAGATTTGTGTTTGTGTCTTGTGTGTCATTAATCCATGCACTCCTCGAGAGTTATATGAACAATATAATGATTTTTATATAGGTTGTAATATGCATGATGTTTGTAGAATCTCTATTTGACTCATTTCAAATGGGGGCACAATATTCGGATTGGTAATCTTTCCATGCCTTTGTTGAACACCTAAGCGCTATGCTTGGGTGATATATTGTCATATGAGTGTTCTATTAATTGATGATGTGTGGCAAGTGCAACATTGGATTGGCGGTGTAAAAACCCAACATTTTTGTTTTGTTGTTAGGACTTGTTCAATTGGTAGATGCATATATTTTTGTTTTTGGACTATTCATATTATGTTGGAGACGATGAAGTGGTTTGATGGAAAGACATTGGAGTTTGCTAGACCCACACCTTGGGAAGGAGATTTGAAGGTAGGACATTGGTTGGAGAGGGAGATCATTAGTTTTTATATGGCGTGTTTTTAGTAGATCTTTCTACAAATCTCTATGTCCGTGCATGGATGGAAGAACAAGTTGAAAATCTAATAAGACGTGCACATTCTAGCCTTGTATACGATAGATGTGTAGTGGATGGGAGCTTTATGTGGTTACATGTTAGAATTCTAAGTATAAACTTCCTTATGCCGAAGAGGTAGAGTAATAATTCTTACGAGTGCAAGGAGTGAGGATCCTCTATCTCTCAAATTACCATTTGGATAAAAAGATGTTGGTACTTTAGAGTGTCGAGCATTTAACCATGGAGAACTAAATCATTCTTGCGAATGGATTACGTGGAAGATATGGGTAAAGGGAAGGTAAGGAGTGAGCTAAAACCAACGAGAATGTGCTTCCACAAATCCAAGAGGTTGGATGGAAACCAAGGATGAATGAAGGTAAGGTTGCACAAATATAGTAAGGGTAGGGCAACACTTGTAGCTTATACGAATTCAAAGATGAGGGGAGACAAGTGATAGTGATGTGCCAAAATTGGCAGGAACTTGACAAAGTCATAACTTGAGCTCTAGGTGTCCGTTTGAGTCCGTTTTTGAAACCACATATTTCAATGAGACGAACATACCAGCAATCGGCCCTACCGGTTGGGGAAAGTTTCGGCACATTTTTGGGCCTTAAATCTGCCATCTTGAGGCCAAAAATTAGGATTTAAGTTGTAGTTTGGTTTTTTCCTATTTTTGGGCATTAGTTAATTTTAGTCTATTATTTGCATTATGAGTTAGAAAGTTGACAATTCCTCCAATTTAGGAATGGAGAAGATGCATGGCAATTTACGTGCCCATACGAATAAGCATGCAAACTTACTAAGAATAGTAGGTTGTAGTAAATCGCTAAACATAGTAAATTCCGCCACCTAGAGTAGATTTAGTTAAAGTTAGTTAGGGTTTTTTTGCAACTCGAGTTGGGAGTTGTTTTCCTATTTAGGAAACATTGTAATTGATTATTCAATAACCAAGAAGGAGATCTATTTCCTTTTGGAGTTCATAATATTTGCAAGTATATCAAGTTTGTTTAGAATTTGGCGGCATTAGATAGGGATGCTACGGGGCCCACATAGTTTGGGAATTGAACATGGTTGGATTTTGCGTGGAAGCTACATGTTATGAGGAAGGAGGTTTGCACAATTGAGTGCATCATACTATTCTAGAATGTGAGTCCAATTGACGATAACACTTTTGATACATTGGGGTTAACTAAAGGAGTTCACATAGGACGAAGGAGTGAAGTACTCCTACCCTATCTAAAGCAATATTTGCACTCCTTTAGCTAGCTACTGCGATGCAGGAGCATCGACTTTGTACATAAGCAAGTTTTGGTTTGTAATGAGTTTAGGTTTGTGGTAGGTCTTAGGAGTCTTTTCATGTGTTTTTGAATCCTTCTCCATCATCCTAAGTCCCTTGGTGAGTGTTTAGTGACCATTTTGGAGTTTCCCTCCAAAATGAGTATTTGAATATTTGAATTAAAAAGATTGGCTTAAAAGGCATAATATTGTATGAAAAAATCATGGAAAGTTGTAAAAGGTCCTAAATGATTATGTATGATGTATCTAACTAAGGTGTTTTCAACCCTTGAGTCAAGTTTCACCATGAGCGGTTAGTTTCCACCATGGTTAGGGTTGTAAATTAGTTACTTTCTCTCACCTTTTAGGTCTTGATCATAGAGATATTCGAATAGAGAAGGGGAGAAGAGAATATGGGAGAGGAATAATGGTTTAAGAACAAGTGAAGGGCCTCAAGAGGGCAAGAACATGTAATGATAAACATGGAGAACTTGTAGAAACATGATTCTTGTGAAGCAAGGTGGAAAAACTCTTGTAAATATGAATAAGAATGAATTTTTCATGATATCCTTGTGTGTAAATGTATTTAATGAGTTTGAAATAATGTGTTATGATGGGTTTCAACTTGTGAATGGTTCTAAACGATGGTAATGATGCTTTAGTCAAATATTTGCTATGAATGGTTTGATATTTTGATGTTTATGTGGTGATTTAGTAAAGGTTGAGTGTTATGGTATGGAATAAGAGACTCGCATGAGGGATTGGAACATGTGTAATAGGTTTTCAAAGGTGCGAATGAACCCTCTTAGGGTTTGAGGAGACAAGAAAATAAGAGATTATCAGTTTGAAGGCAAAACAAGTATGATTTCTTGTGCATTCTTGAGTAAGATTGAGGAAATAAGAAAGGAAATGATGAATTAGTTGACGGGACAAGTTATGGCATGCATACACATGTATAATAGTGTATTCTAAAGGCGAAGTATGATACAAAAATGAGTTTGAGTGAAAGATTAATGGACTGTGCCATGAAAACATGGTTTTCTTACGGAAAATGAATGCAAAAATTATTGTTGGAAGTGATGGGTGCATTTCTAGGTGTTGGTGTAAAAAGAAGAAAGTTGGAGAATTCTCTTAGAGAGCTTAAAAGGTAAGTTTGAAGTCTTGATTCTTTGATTTGTTCAAGTTATGAGAGATTCTCTCTCTTGGGTTTAGTGAAACCCTAAGTTAAGGCTAAAAGACTAAGTTGAATGTAATTTGTGTTTTAGTGGATAAAACTTGATGAAACTTTCTACAACCCATCTAAGCATGATGTTGAAAGATATTTTGAGGTTTCAGTGATTTGGGTATTGTAAGAAAGGAGATATTCTTGGCAGTCTTATTTGGAGGCTAGAAACGACCTAATGAAAGAAGAAATTTGTGGAATTGGGCATATTTCTCTTAAGAACCGTTTGCATGGTTGATATGTCTTGTAAATGAGCCTAACATGTGTCTAAAAAGTGTTCTAGTTCTTTGAGAAACTAAGTTTAAGAGAAGTTATCAAGGAGAAACATGGTGACATGGCTACTTAGGTTGTGTGAACAGAGTAAATAGTGAAGAAACCTTATTTTCTAAATTCTTTATGTTTTCAACTTTGGAGGAGACCTACAGTCAAGAAGTGAACATATTGAAGGTGACTAATGCCCTTTAGAACCTTGGAATAGAGTTTGACATCTAAGTTGTGTTTGGGGTTACAAGACTAAAAAGATTATAACATTCCTAAACTGGACAATATTGTGACAAGAAGAAAAGAAGTATTCTCTTGATAGGAGTAATGAAGGCTTGAGAATTTAGTTTGAAGAAACCACATGGATATGATGCTAATTATGTACAAGAAGACCTTAGTGAAATTCATGGTCAAGTATCAAAGCAAACAAAGTTAGTGACAAACTACAAAAACATGGTAGAAACAATATAATCAAGTTGTGTATCTTGAGTCCAAATTCTACGAGAGGTTGATAATAGGATAAATGCTTGGGTTCAAGTAATGGGTTCTTGAAACAAGTAATGTGTTTCTAGAAGTATGACATAGTCTCAAGGGGTAGAAGAACTCTTATATTTGTGATCTTATGAACTAAACTACGGTCCTAATACTCCTTCTTTGGAGACAAAGTTGATTGTAGTCAAGGAGGACTTTTTTAGCTTACAATAGCTCAAAGAAACAAGGTTACATAGTATACAAGGATTGGTCGGATGTGTGGTGAAGTTTAGTGAAAAAAGTGGGAGACATCATACTCCTTGGGAAACTAAACAAATACGGTGAGTAGTTAGTAAAGAGCCTTATATGACAGTTAATAAGATCATTTAACCAAGAAGCACAATTGAGATTAATGAGAGAACATGGAAGTGTGAGTGAAGGATATTGAGGATGCACGTGGGCAAGATGGTGTTCATGAGTGTAAGAGCATTGTAGGGACAAAGTGAGTAAGAAGTTCAAGACGGGTTCTAAGCACTAAGAAGAAGATTGATTCATGAAGTAGATGCTAGAAAACTTTGATAAACGTATATGCTTCCTAATCTAATTCTTGATTTGCATTGACAAGTTTGAGTCGAGAATAAGTGAACTATAACTTGAGGAGGAAGGTTGGAAACACCGACCAAAGGTGACGATTGGCTCTTTTCATGAGAACTTAAAGGTAAGTCTTGCATAGATGGGCTCACATTACAATGTAACCAATTTATTCATGGGTAAAAGGTAACATCCCGTCCAACTCGCATCAAAATTTGGTATCGAGTAACTTTATCTTAACATTTGAATGGTGTTTATTCTAACCATAAGTTATATGAGTGTATGAATGAAGTTTTGACAAGTTGAAAGAAGGCATAATAAAGAGATAAGAGAGAGAAGGTGAAAAGTGGCAAGAAATCCATGAAAAGAATACGAAGTGAAAGAAAGAGAAGAAAGAAAGAAAGTCAAGAGTGGGTGTGGAAAAGAACCTAGGTGAGACACAAGGCAAGGTGAAAAAGACTTGCTAGAGAGAGAAAAAGAGAAAATGGAGAAAGAAGAGATAGTGAAGGGATTGATTACATTACTATGCCACAAGAAGAAGCAAGAGGAGAGAGATAGAAAGAAGAAAGAAGAAAAGAGGAAAGATGATGCAAGAAAGAGAGACTTATGGTTTCAACAAGAACTAAAATAGCTTAGGAAAGATGTGGAGCAGCTTGAGTTGTTGATGAAAACAATAAGTATGGAAGAAGCAAACCAAGAAGTTGGAATAGCGATGAGAAGAAGAGTTAAGTGGCCTATAGGGTTACTGTGAAGAGAAAATAGAGAATACAACTCGATAAATGTGATAAGGAAAGAAGAGGAAAAGCTAAAGAAAATGGAGAAGAAGGAAAATAAACAAGAAGAAGAGGTGATCAAAGAGATTGTGTATAGAAAATAAACAATTTGATGAGGAAGAAGTTATAGAGAGCTTCTTAGCTTCTCTTAAAGAGGATGAAGATGAAGAGTTTTTCAAGAATGAAGGTGAAAATGAAGTTAAAGAGGAATTTTATGATGCTTGTGCAAACGTTGAGGATGAAGAACCGTTTATTGAATATGAAAAAGGTGTAAATGAAGTCAAAGATGAAGATAAAACATTTGTGAAGGTGGATTTGAAGTTGGGACAACTAGAAGACATTCAAAGAACATGGAAGGAGACTCAAAATTCTTCATGTTTTTCATCTAATCTTTGGTTTGACTGTGTTTGTGCAGGTATATTAGATGAGGAGGTGAAAACTATTGAAAGAGAAGCTCTTAAAAGAGCTCAAATGAAGAAAATACAAGAAATCATATGCATTTTTGAGAGAAAGAACATGGAGAAGAAGAGAAAAGAGAGAGATGAAAGAAAAATCAAGCAAGAAGATGAATAAGACCTTAATTGGATGAAGGAATAAATCAAAAGAACTATATAATTGGAAGAAGAAGAAAACTACTTAAGCTAGCATACAATTCTTCCACCTAGGGAGAATGATGCGGGAGCATCAACTATGTGCATAAGAAAGTTTTGGTTTGTAATAGATATTAGGAGTCTTTGCACATGTTTTTGAATCCTTCTCCATCATCCTAAGTCCCTTGGTGAGTGTTTAGTGACCATTTTGGATTTTCCCTCCAAAATGAGTATTTGAATATTCAATTTAGCAAGCTTGGCTTAAAAGGCATAATATTGTATGAAAGAATCATGGAAAGTTGTAAAAGGTCCTAAATGACTATGTATGGTGTATCTAAGGTGTTTCCAACGCTTGAGTCAAGTTTCACCATGAGTGGTTAGTTTCTACCATGGTTAGGGTTGTAAATTAGTTTTTTTCTCTCACCTTTTAGGTCCTGATGATAGAGATATTTGAATAAATAATGGGAGAAGAGAATAAGAGTGATGATTATATGTTCAAGAATAAATGAAGGGCCTCAAGAAGGCAAGAACATGTAATGATAAACATGGAGATCTTGTAGAAACAAGATTCTTGTGAATAAAGGTGGAAAACCTCTTATAAATATGAATAAGAATGACTTTTTCATGACATCCTTGTGTGTAAGTGTATTTGATGAGTTTGAAATAATGTAATATGGTGGGTTTCATCCTATGAATGGTTCTAAATTATGGTAATGATGCTTTAGCCAAATATTTGCTATGAATGGTTTGATATTTTGATGTTTATGTGGTGATTCAATAAAGGTTGTGAGTGTTATGGCATGGAATAAGAGACTGTACATGTATTGGAACGTGTGTAATAGGTTTTCAAAGGTATGAATGAACCCTTTTAGGGTTTGAGGAGATAAGAAAAGAAGAGAGAATCCGTTTGAAGCCAAAACATGTATAATTTTTGTGCATTCTTGAGCAAGATTGAGGAAATAAGTAAGGAAATAATGAATTAGTTGATGAGGTGAGTTGTAGCATGCATACACAAGCATAAGAGTGTATTCTAAAGGTGAAGTATGCTGAAAAAATGAGTTTGAGTGAAGGATTAATGGATTGTGCCATGAAAACATGGTTTTCGAAGGAAAATGAATGCAAGGCTTATTATTGGGAGTAATGGGTGCATTTCTAGGTGTTGGTGTAAGAAGGAGAAAGTTAGAGAATGTTCTTGCAGAGATTAAAAGGTAAGTTTTAATTCTTTCTTCCTTGATTTTTTCAAGTTATTAGAGTTTCTCTCTCGGATTATGTGAAACCCTAGGTTAAGGCTAAAAGACTAAATTGAATGTAACTTGTGTTCTAGTGGATAAATATTGATGAAACTTTCTACAAACCATATGAGCATGATGTTGAAAGATAATTTTGAGGTTTGAGTGATTTGGGTATTGTACAAAAGGATATATTCTTGACAATCCTATTTGGAGGCTAGAGAGACATAATGAAAGAAGAAATTTGTGGGACTAAGCATATTTATCTTAAGAACCTTTTGCATGGTTGATATGATAGGTAAATGAGCCTAATGGGTGTATAAAAAGTGTTCTAGTTATTTGAGAATCTTAGTTTAAGAAAAGTTATCAAGAAAAACATGACCGACAAGAATACTAAGTTTGTGTGAACAAGGTAAAGAGTGAAGAAACCTTATTTGATAACTTTCTTATGTTTTCAACTTTGGAGCATACCTATAGTCAAAAGGTGAACATATTGAAGGTGACTAATTCCCTTTAGAACCTTGGAATAGAGTTCGAAATCTGAGTTATGTTTGGGGTTACAAGACTAAGAAACATTCTAATGAGTCCTAGACTGGACAATATTGTGACAAGAAGAAAAGAAATATTCTCTTGATAGGAGTAGTAAAGAATTGAGAATTTAGTTTGGATAAATTACATAGATATGATGCTAGTTATGTACAAGATGACCTTAGTCAAATTCGAGGTCAAGTATCAAAGTAAATAGAGTTAGTGACAAACTACCAAAACATGGCGAAACAATAAAATCAAGTTGTGTATCTTGAGTCCAAATTCTATGAGAGCTTGATAGTAGGATAAATTTTTGGGTTCAAGTAATGGGTTCAAAAAAGTAATTTGTTTCTAGAAGTATGACATAGTCTCGGGTAGAAGAACTCTTATATTTGTGATTTTATGAAATAAACCAATCCTAATACTCCTCCTAAGGAGACATAATTGAATGCAATCAAGGACTTTTATTTATCTTACAATAGCTCAAGGAAACAAGGTTAAAAAGTATACAAAGATTGGTCAGATGTTTGGTGAAGTTTAGTGAAAGAAAAGTGGGAGGCATCATACTCCAACCACGGGAAAGTGAATAAATAGAGTGAATAGCTAGTAAATAGGTTTATATGACGATCAAGAATATTCTTTAACCAAAAGCACAATTGAGATTAATGAGAGAACTTGGAAGTGTGAATGAATAATATTGAGGATGCATGTGCGCAAGATGATGTTCATGAGTGTAAGAGCATTGTAGGATGGTGAGGAAGAAGTTCAAGATGGGTTCTATGCACTAAAAAGAAGATTGATTCATGAAGTATATTCTAGAAGACTTTAATCAAAATATATGCTTCCTAATATGATTCTTGAGTTGCATTGACAAGTTTGAGTAAATAATAAGTGAACTATAACTTGACGAGGAAGGTTGGAAACACCAACCAAAGGTGATGATTGACTCTTTTCATAAAAAATTGAAGGTAAGTCTTGCAAAGATGGGATCACATTACAATATAAACAATTTGCTCATGGGTAAAAGGTAACATCTTGTTCACCTTCACATCAATTATCAAAGAAGAAATTTTGGAGGAAGTGAAGACATTTAAAGGATTGGTGAGATTAAAATATAGGCAAGTCAATAGTTTTTTTTTGAAAAAATTAATACATTATGCACATATCAAGTCATACATGTTAGGAAATCTAAATAATACACCTGCAACCTAGAGTAATAATGTTAGGGAGGTTAGGTGGAGGAACACGATGTGATGACCCCATTATCGCAATAAATGACTCTATGGGAGACACCAATTGTGTGTAAAGAATTCAATGATAAAAGGAATGTGTATGTTATCAAGTATCATCACAAGGAAGGTTACATGTAAGGCATACATACAACTTGTTTACTAGACAAATCTTTTAAATATAGTTGTAAAATTATAGGATGAATCTAAATGAGATGTGAAGACCACAATTACACATTAAGTTGGACAAACATTATCATAACGCTACTACTCTATTCAATATAAAAAGTAGGCAAAAAGTACATATGGGTTTAATGCACAGTAAGGGAAGGAATGCAAAACCCTATCAAGAACATCATTTACCTTTTTGAAAGAACCCTAAATGCCATTAATTATCTTATTTATTTTCTCCAAATAATTTGTAAGAAACCAATTCTTTTTGCCTTCTCATCCTTATCATTGTGTAGGACCATTAAGATTAATTGTCAACATTGATTACCAAAAAAATGAGTGAAAATGGATCTTAAATTCGAACTTCCATTCTCAAGTATTAATATCATCATCTCTAGTGAAAAATTGAAACCACATGGTCAACAATTTGTAAAAAGTAGGGTTTCAAGAACACTCATATTCATGAATTCTCCCATACAACCCAACATACGAGAGTAAACAAATGTTCCTTAAAAACATTCATCAAAATTTAGGCTCATAGGGTCAACTTCCAATTACCATATCTCTCTTGATATTGCTCCAAATCTTTATCGTGACCACTTTTTAGAAAAATATTAAAATCCTCTTTCTTGGTGCAAAAAAACAAATTGATTTGGATGTTAATGTGAGAAGAATGAATTTCCTTAAGGTAGGTGCCTTTTTGAGAAAAATATTAGTACCTTCTTAAACAATTATCCACTTGTCCTAGAAAGAGTTATGATATTAGATGTTATGGTCGTCACATACAATATTAAAAATATCTTTGTGTAATATGTAGAAAAATAAATATTCCACAACACACGAGATGTGTGGGCGAAATGCGCTAATATGAACTACATTAAAAATATATTTAAGGTAGAGAAACACCATACAATATTCCTTATGGGGAAGGAATCACTCTACTATCATAGGCCTCTTTAAGATACCAACTTTCTTATTAGAGGATACAATCCAATTACAATATTTCTCTTCCATGATATATTACACAATAATATTCTTTCATGTATATATTACCTTCTTATAATAATAAATGGGTATATCATTAATCACAATATAGTCCAACTTATCACCCACTATACTAAATGCAATAAGTTACCTATATAACTCTAGATAATATATCCACTAAGAAAATGTGTGCCATATGTTGACATCTCCACCACTACTATATATATATATATATATATATATATATATATATATATATATATATATATATATATATATATATATATATATATCATTCCTTTAGGTACATTACACTTTTGGCAATGCCTTGCACCAACTTGTGGTGAATCGAGACAAATTGAGATATGTTCAAGGAGATAATATAGTTCTAGGATAAGCTAACTCGGTTGAAACAACCTAATTCTTGAGTATGCTTTGATTGTAAGCTATATTACCTATTTGAAAAGGTCGGATTGTGATATGGACGTTTATACAAGAAAACCTATGTGGTGAGGCATTTGAGCCCTAAAAACACTTCAAAGACCTATGAAACTACCTTAGAAGGTTCGTAGCATTGAATCATAGAAGTCGTATGGAAACACATAAGAAGAGATAGGCCTTTTGGTTTGGCTTTGTGATTTGAGGATGATGTAGAAGTTGCTTGTGAAATTTCACAAGCTATAGAGAAACATATGATTATTGTGAGTCAATATGGTGTTACTGAGATCCTTCTAGATCAATCATGTCCCCCTTAAAGAGTGATGGTCCCAACTATTATTAACTTTTGGTTCCATGGTAAGGGTGTTGAAATAATGCTCTAACCTAAAAATTATTGGGATGGGGATACCTTAAATCCTTGAGAAGGAATGTAGGATGTCAAATACTTGAAAATAGATTTACATTTTGTGTTTTGTTTCTTGATGTGGCACACTACATAAGATTCTAATGATGTTGTAGGTATTTGTTATTTTACATGATAGAAAAGTGTAAAATATTTTATAGATGTCATGCGAATGTAAAAAGATGTATTTGATACCCTTGTACTCGAATGATTAGAAGTAGGAGTGTTTTTATTCATGCTAGATGTTCTTAAGGTATGTGTGATGATTCCTATACAAAGAGATGATTGCAAATGAGCATATTCATGTCACATGGAGGTTGCATTCTTAGGAAAATAACAAAATCAAAAGTTTGATACTAATTTTGTAGTGACATTGGTACGTATGATCTTTATGTGACATGGGTTTGATGTCCAATGATTTAAACTATAATTTTACAAGAATGAAATTGATACTCCATGTGCTCTATATATGTGAACAAATCTAAAGCTTCCCTGTGTGAGAAAAATTCATGTTGTGGCAACAAAGGTTAACTTGCACGACAATGCCAAATTGTAGACATGCTAATACATAATACAATACATGTTATACAATGATTAATGTATGCATTGATGTGTAACATGAAGCCTCATCATCTAGCACATTATTAATGTGGAAATCTTGGTAATTGTAGCACATTTATAGTGAAGAGGTGATATATCAAGGTCTATCCACCCCGATTAAACCTAAATCGTTAAATTTATAGGGGAAGTAAATGATGGTATATTATCCTAATCAACTCATTTCGAAAGCTAATTTTAGAAATATGAGGATAACACATGAAACAGAGATAAGTAGTGATAACTATTTAAATAAAGTACCAATAATGAGAGGGAGAATAAACTTAGCCGATGTTTTGGATTGTGTGCTTTGATTTGGGATGAGTTGATGACTGGATAGGGCTGGAAATGGTTTGACAAGGCTTTGTTTCTAGAGCTGTGTCTTGCAAAGCTTTCTGGACCAAGGCGCATAACACAACCCAAAGCATATGATTACTATGGTCCTTTCTATATGCCCTTATCCCATTGTACTTTCAACTCTTATAACTTTTTGGGTTTGTACAATTCTTCCTGATCTCCTCACGTTTGAAATTTGGACCTTGGACACTATGTGATGCTCGATGTATAATTGATTGAATATTCAAAACCCTATATGGCGAGGGATTCTGAAAAACAAACATTAGTTGGGTTGTGGGAGCCCCACATGCACCGCTTGCCCGATGTCACCATACTCCAAAGAGGGCTCAAATCACACATTGTTCTTGCCTAACATGTGATATCTAGAATGTATGCAACCAAATTGATAACCATGACCTTGCAACAATGTAATTGTACTTGATCCTTTTCCTAGCTTGACTTGAATTTGATAATGTTCCTTTTGTGCTTATAGATATGAGTGGATGACTCCCTAGAATGAGTATGCAGAGTATATGAAGCTCAAGGGAGTCTTGGAGTAGCTTTGCTTGTGATTTCTCTTAGTATTTTCTCATTAGAATGCTAGGTGTCAAGTAGATAGATTCCCCCTCTTTAATGAGAGATGAATAAATTGCTTATATATGTGTTTTGGATCTAGAAAACTCGATAAAGCTGACTAGAAGTGTACCAAAGAAGTTAAAATTAAGAAAATTACTATTAGAGGGAAAGGGACCAAAGAGGATAAGTTATTCTATAGCATATGGATGCTATGGCCCTTTCTGGGCGCTATGGTCCCAGATACATGTGTGAGTGATTTGAAAATTGGGATTGTAATATGCAAGGGTATAACCTAATTTGATGAATTAATATGACCATTATGTGAACAAATAGGTTGTGTGTGCAAGCAAGAATGAGTGAGATATAGCTAGGGATAACATAATTGGTCAAATTGAGCAAGTGTGGGCTAATACAAAAGTGTTGTACAATTTTTATTATTACTAAAATGAGTGTCTACAGTTTCCCCCTTTAAGTATGGAATTGAAAATTGTGTACTTAAAGGAAAAGTTACGTGTGTAGACACACTTTGTCTTCACTTAGAGCACCTTGTGCTTGTGCTAGGAATTTGTCTTTGTTTTTCCAAGATGAGTACCTATAGAGAAAAGTGTAGTCAATGTCCATAGTATAGGAAATCAAAATTTAACTTGAAAATTTTGAACTTAGTGTGAAAATAGAAATATGTAAGTAAAGAAACAAAGCAAAGAAAAGAGTACACATGATTGTTTTTGCGAGAGAGTGTTCTGCCACTGCATTGTCATGAATATTTGTTGTGTTTTGTGCGAGTTGGTTGGAAGGACTTGGGGGTGATCAGTCCCCAAGTGGAATGTGTCAAGGAGAATAGAAAGAAGTGCAAATGTACCCCACATGGTGAAGATAATTATATGGGGAACATTCTAGTTGTTCCACATCCCTTCACAAAAATATGAGCAATAGGAAGTCAAGCCTACGAGGATAACAATCACCTCGATACTTATCTATACCCATGGATAAGTTTCATTGCAGATGGACACGAACCCAATTGATTTGCAAATGATGACACAGTGTACCAAGGCAATGCTAGCCTTTCCATACCCTTGGTGCCACCACAATCTGAATTGTACCATGCATTATGTCACTAAAATTGAGTGAAGAAACTGTAAATGTCATTGAGAAATTGTACAACTGAGAAAACTATTGAATTTTCCCCCAGGATGGAAGTGTATGGAATGGGCCATAACATTCGATTCTTTATGGTATTTGCTTTACGCTATGGTCCCTTTATGTTTTTGACCCAAGCTTATTTTTGAGCTATTTTATGGACATATGAACCTTTTGATTGTGTACCTATTATTTTATTTCCTTATTTTGAATCTGCTTTGTGAGGAGGAAATATCATCCGATGATTTCCCCCTTGTTTGAGGCACATGAGATAGAGCGATGTGAGTGCGGCCCAAAAGAGGACATGTAGCTGATGTGCACATGTTTTGTAGGATTTTGTAGGGGAAATAGGGGGAGCGTATGGTGTATACCATGGCACATACATAGTAATATAATAGAAAAAATAGCAAAGTGTTAGTAATAAGCAATAGAGAAACATCATAGTAAATGTAAGAAAAAAACATGCAAGGAACACACATATAATAGTATGGAAAAAAATATGCCACCTACATGGGATACCACTCAAGATGTCGTAAGAAATCGAGGCACTTAAGGCCAAAAACAACAAACAAGTAGCATAGGAATTGCTCGCAAACAAGTGAAAGCACATAGTAAGCATGTAAAACAAGAAATAAGCCATAGGATGAAAATGATCCCAGTTTGGAAGTAACTTGCAAAATAGATACTACACATGAAACACCCATTAGCATGTTAGAGTAATAAATAATATGACATGATGTATGTATTGAGTGAATGAGGTAAGAGAAATTAAATTAGTAAATATTGGAATAATATCACCTGTATGTGAGAAAGTGTAAAGTGGATGCGAAGAAATGGTAAAGAGCACTATTAAGCATCTTGCATTGTGTAACAATATGTGTGTATCCTACATCTAACGCAATGTGGCAACTGAATGCACATGTGTATAGAAAAAGATATAACATACTATGTATCAAGCTAACATGATAAGTAATGTGTAACATGAATAATATAAACATGCAATAGAAACAACCAAGCAAGATCGATGTAAATATTTTGGGATGTTTGTATATATTTGATTTTTTTGGATTTTTAGGCCCCTGAGGGCATAGATGAAAAATATTGTTCGAAGAGATGGAAGGGTGATCTTAGAATGCCCCTAGAGAGGAATATCTAGATTTTTAGTGCTTTTGATGAATATAGACTATGTAACCAAAGATGGGAAAACAAGGTTTTCCCCCTGTGTGTGTGTGTGTGTGTGTGTGTGTGTGTGTGTGTGTGTGATGCCCCCAATGTGTAGGGGTTAGAGTATGTCCATAATCGGAAAGAATGTAGAGTATGTCCATAATCGGAGAAGAGTCATAAAAACTTATTATGTAATTAGAAGAGAGGGTGATCTATGAGTACTCATACATGTTTGATGAAGGAGACCCATTTATACATATTATTGTTTTAGATGCATGATGTTCATGAGTTTTTAATGGGTTTTTCCATTAGAGTTGTGAGGCAATACACACCATTTCAAATTTTGTCCATAATAATGAATGTGTCTAGCCAATTAAGTTTGAATTTTCATTGAAGTAAGCCTCCACATTAGTATTATTTTTATTTTCTTTGAGGACAAAGTCACTAATAATGAATTTCCATGTGTAACTTTGTGATTATATGCCCATTTGATAGTTTCTGGTACATGTGAAGATTCTCTAAAGCTTATATGAGTCATTGATTGAGCATTTCCAACTCATGTAGGTGTTGTTCATGGTACTCATTATCTTTGAGGATATATTCAAGTGAGACACATAAGGATGGGATATCTAATTCTAATGGTGAATGAGGTGGAATTGGTAGGAGTACACACACTCGTATGGTAGGCCCAAAGGGTGTATATTAGTTGATTGTGCCAATCGGCGCCATGAATGTCCAAAGTTTTGTGCGGTGTCTTGATGATAGTCTTGTTAGTGGCCTCACCTGACCATTCCCTTGAGGATAATATGGAGTGGAGAAGGTATGCTTGATTTTGAACTTAGCACAAAATTTCTCTTGGTATACGATTTTTAAAGGATGGCCCATTATTTGTGACAATTGTGGATGACACCACAAAATGGGTGATAATATGTGTGACCAAGAATTGATAGATATCTTCACTAGTGGTGGTGTGCAAAGGTACTACTTTGACCCATTTAGTGAAATATTCAATGAAAGTAATGATGAATTTGTGTTGATTAGTCGATTTAGGATTTTATTTTCCAACAAGGTCAAATCCCCATAGAGAAAAAGGCCATGAAGATATAATATGTCGCAACTCATATGCGGGGCATGGATGAGATTACTATGTTGTTGACATTGATCACATATTTTGGCATATTCAAGACAATCTTGTTCCATGGTAGGCCAATAGTATCCTTGTCGTAACAATTTTTGAGACATAACATTGCCGCTAAAGTGACCTCCACATACACTATCATGGATGTGCGATAGGGCCATGAGAATGTTGTAAATCTTGAGGAAACGTAGAAGATGTCCATCTAAAGCACATTTAAATAACATCCCCTAATAAGAACATAACAAGAAGCCTTGCAACATAGCTAATCCACTTCTTGTAGTGATGCGGTGTTTGGTAAAGCTTACCAAAGAAAGAAATTTGAAGATAAAAATATACTATTTAGGATTACCAACACTATGTGTGACCACAAGAACCTATAGGGCCTCAATTGTGTGAGATTTGATAGAAGGATGACATAAATGTTGAATAGTAAAGATAACATGATTAACCACGATGTTAAGTGGGACTAGAGGTGCAACACTAGCCATAACATCTATATGTCTATTATCTTTGCGAGGGATAATAAAAATAATGTAAGAATCAAATGCAGCGAGAAAGTTATTGTCATAAAAAAGGGATAAATCTTAATTTAATAAATTAAATAAATATCCATGAAACTAATTTAAATGCCAAGGAATATAGTTTTGGGTATGTAGGAAATAATTAAATAACATAGTAAAATAACCGTGTAAAAAGTAGAAGTAAATAAAACAACAAAAAAACACAATTTTTACGTGGGAAAACCTTTCGGTAAAAAACCCATAGAAATCACTTATCTTTGATCATGAGAATTTACAATAAGATTTCACCCAACACTCCCACTATCTTCTCAAGTCCGCATAATATTTAACCTTTACAAAAGTTTGTAAAATGAACAAATATTTTTCACAAATTCAAATATAATCTCAAAATGAGATCACCCTAATAAATAGGGTGGGTGATTCGGTTGCACCCGAGTGCCTTTGTTTCACTCTTACCTTTTCAATCAATCTAATTAAAATAATAACTTCCACATTTAGTGACATGGGGATCCGACACATAAACCTTAGATATACGTTTAAAATCAAATGTTTTATAAATAAAACATTAGTGAGTTTAATGAAGTGGTTGAACCACTTAATATTACAACCCTAATAGTTCTTGTCGATACCATTGACATGCCAATTTTATATTTTGTAGTGTATGTGGATGATTTGGTCATCACATGAATTAATGAAATGAGCACTATAAAAATCAAAGCGGATTTGAGATGAAAAATCTGGGTTATATTCATTACTATTTAGGCATTGAAGTAATTGAAAGTCCAAAATCAATCTTCGTCACACAATAAATATATGTTGGTGAAATATTGAGCAAATTCGAATGACAAATTGTAATCCTAATAGACGCCCATGAAATAAAATTTGAGGTTGACATCGAGAATATTGTATATAATTTGTTGATGCCAATAAATACAAATAACTCATTGGAAGCTAGATTAATGTGACCATAATTAGACTAGACATTTACTTTTCTTTTGGTATTCTTTCTAAATTCATGCAACAACCTAGAGGAAGTTATTAGCTAATAGCAAATTAAATTCTTTGATATCTAAAAAGAACAAAAATATTAAGATTAAATATTCTAGGGTGAAGGTTTTGTTATATGTATGGAGTGCAAATAAGATCTCAAATATCATGCAAATGAAACTCGTGACCATCTAATCTTTTCTATAATTACTAGTTGTTAATCTAATATTGTTATAAGAGATATTTCTGAAAAAATATTCATTGAATAACTTCAAATAATGGTGCTCAATATTATTGGTTTTGTTTGTAAATATATAAAAATAAAATTAGAGATAAAATTAATGTAAAAAGAATTACCACTTGGAGAAAAAAATTCTTCATTCTTACTTATTGAATTAATAAAAAACAAGGTTATATTAGCCATTAAAACTAAACGTGTTTGATTCGCATGACAATTGAAAGATAAAATAACATCTATAACTCATAATTAAACTAAATTAAAATAAATACAACTAAAAATAGATTAAATATGGAAAGTGTCACCAAGTGATAATATATTGTTAACATGTAAGAAGTCACTATTAGTTAAAGCAACATGTCATGGCCATAATTTTCACACCCAAATATAACAATAAATTAAATATTGAAATTTGTTTTTTGATAAAACCACATTTACTCTTTGCTAAAGTCATCAAATACAAGTATAGGTCTCACATACACACCAATTTTCATAGTTTTCATTTGTCCAGATGACATACAACTAACTATTTTACATTCACATATATTATATCTCATAATGAAGAGATGTTGCGGTTTATAAAAGCACCACTACGCTTTTAGTTCCCACAACTCATATTTCGAGTAAGAATCATTTTTTTGTTCCAGTTTCAAACTGTGTGTCAACTCTAATCTCAATTCTCATTAGTTCTTTCTAAGCCAAAATAATTTAATTATTATAAGAAGGTTTGGTATAGGTGTGTGTGTGGCCTTGGCACGTAACCCAAACATACATAATCCATCACCAAGAATGAGATATGCAAGATAAGGTAAGATTAAGAAACATATTACAACTATCAACGCAAGTCTAGACAAGATCAAGCACATAATAGGATTACCAACCCCATTGAACTCTTTATATTAGTTCCCATCATACTCCACTCCTCAAACTATGCTTCACCATAAGAATGATATCTCTCACATCTACTACCTAAGGTAGGATTCACTCATTGACACAAGTGTCAAGATAAATTTATAAACCGAAATAAGGTCCTAGATCAAATTTGTAAGGCATAAGTCACTTTCCATCCTACACTCTACGGTCCTTCCGATGATGCATTGCAACAAGCCTTCAAGGCCATTGACCATCATGAGTATAATGTCTCCTGAAGTCACTAGGGATGATGGCACCCTTCACAAGTTTACACTAAAACGAGGATGTTCAAGGATCATAACTTCCTATTTAGACCATTGCAAAAACTGTGGACAAAATTAGAGAGAATACCACATGTTCAAAGAAGAGTTTTATAAAATATAGCCTTGAAAGTGTCTTCTGATAAGCATTGAGATAATTATATAATTTTGAAAACTGATTCTCTATATGAAAACACAATCATAAGCATCTTTTGGAGTGAGACAATTTGAAGGAAAGTGCATTGATATATACTCACAAGGTTATTTAGTTGGCACTAAAAAAGAATACCAATTTTATTTCTCTCTTGTTTGAGATTTTGGCTATGGTTTATATCGTGTATTAGTGAAGTATCTTGTAAATATTTGTCTTTACATGTGGCGTACAAATGTTGTATGAAAATTACTAGTGCCTTCTCTATTCTTAAATGTTTACTTTATTGAAATTGTTTCTTAACAAAATTGCTAGTGTCTTTTATACTCCAACATGTTTAGTTACACTCCTACAATGCGCTTCCTAAATTAACTCACATTACCTTTCATTTAATTTTATCTTACAAAAAGATATAACGAGGGCTAGATGCAAACCATACTCCTCATGTCTCCTTTGTACATCATGCCCTATTTAGTTTCCTTGGAAGGGAGGAGTTCAACATCACATTGGTGTTCTACATGAAGGTTTCCCTTCACCTTACCATTATATGCCACATGTTCTAAATAATTCTCTAAACCAATATTACCACATCAGAAACGAGTTCCCAACGGTAAGCAACTACATTGCTTAGGTCACCATGCAAGTGTTAAGTAGGATTGAATGACATTCCCTTGAGAATTAACCACAAGTCAGTCCACACATGTTTATTACATATAAATCACACTATTTAGTTTTCCAAACACTTACAATTCCATTAACATCTACAACATCCACACTTATGTGCATGCAAGGCCTATTACAAGGATTTAAAGGAAACACTAGAGAAGTTATATTCCATGAGGGTACCCAAAGAATAAATGTAGGTCTATTACCACCTTGAGATTTACCATACGAGAAACTATCCTTAGACTGGTTCTTGGGTGAGACTAACTTATTTAAATCCAATTGGGCATGAAAAACCACAAAGTAAGCACTATACTTTTTACCAATTTACATTGTTAACTATCTTCTTTATTAATTAAGTTAACATGGTTTCTACATGGTTGGTCCTACAGTCATTACATGTCACCCTTATTGATGTTGAAAATTTATTTTAAAACATAAGTAGATACAAGCCAAATAGTTTTCCCATGTACAATGCTTAAAACATAAGAGTTCAAGAAACAACAATTCTCAACACACTAATTTATATATTACATTCTCTCTAATTCAATTTCATTTAATATTTGCATTCAATGTCAATGTACAACATTTCAATGCCAACTCATCAATAACAACATATCACTCTATAATCCCGCTTGTTCATGCAATACCGCAACTAACACAAGATTAGTCCTAAGACATGTATGGAAAACCACGACACTTAAGTATAAACCAACACATCCATCATTTCAAGCAATCCAAAACAAATCATTTGCACTTTTATTTTTTGATTCAAGAGAGGGAGTAAGGAGGAGAGAGAAATACTATGAGACATTTTCTTTTCTATTCAAAATATCATAACCATTTACATTTCATATCCATTTTCATTTCAAATCCTACCTTCTTCCAAAATTGTCATGTCGAAACTTCTTAAGGATTTGCCTTTGGTGAATTAGTGTTTGGAGAAAACTACAACTACCGAACAAAAAAAGAACACTTTGAAATACCCTTTATCCTCCTTGAGGTGTGTCTCAAATTTATTGGCTCAAATCCTTTGCTAGACTACTTTTCCACCCTTACTCCTTCACTTGTTTAGGCTCTTTGTAGCCTGCCGCCTAGACACCTTTTCTAATATAACTTCATATACTCACCCATTTAACAAACTATTGAAATTTCTCAGCACCCATTTGGGGATTTTTTTAGTGTACAAGTTTTAAAGGTAAGTTACTTTACAAAAATCTCACCCACTTCATTGTTGCATGCTTCCAATTAGGTCTCCCCGAAACCCTACGGACCTAGGTTGAAAATGTCATGAATATATATTGACTAAGACCTTATTTTGCATTGATTATTTTTGAATATGAATGAAGGTTCTATGAGGATGATATATACCAATTCTTGGGGTTTGAAACGTCGTTTAAAGCTTCCTACAACTAAACTCCCTTAAACCCTAGTGATGGTTTCCTACAAACCCGAGTAGATTCAAAACTCTATTAAATGTTTGAAAAACCTCCTCAAGACCTCAAAATCCTCCTGTAGGAACCTCTTGATCTTATGGAACTTCCTAAGCTAAAAATATTTTGCAATGAGCAAGGAAAATTCAAAAATCATACCATTCTCCTCTATCCCTATCGGATTGTATTGAGAAAGAATAGAATTTCTAGTAAAGGAAAATATAATGCTAACCAAACCCCTTTAACCTATAGATGGATCTTGTCAAGAATATTCCTTCCTTCCACTGAACTAACCACCCCTTCTTCTATACTTGTCTCAACTAACGAGCCCTCTAATCACTTAAAAATGTCTATACCGTGTTAACTTGCAGAGAGTGGATGTTACAAGGCTTCCAAAGATTGACAACGATAAAATGAATAATATCATACATGAATCAATAGAATTTGAAACTAGTATTCTTAATCACATTAAGCTACCACCATCAATGAAACTCACAGTTTGAACTCAATACAATCCTCTAAAGTAACAAACATAGAATCAGACTATTACATAGTTAGTTTGCAAACTAAATTCCTCCCTTCTTAAAATATGGGATATTCTTCACTCCCACTTGCTTGACCATTCAAACGATAAGTAAGTTAGTTACAATTAACGCTTAAATATTCTTCCTATAACCTCTAACTGAGGTTTGGAGTATTCTAACTCATTTCAACACAAGGTTTATATAACTACATTAGTATAAGACTCTCTAACCAAGACCTCTTAAGATCAAGGAATTACCATCTTGACATGACCCCTAACCTTAGAGAGGACCTAATACACTCTTATTATGCCTTATTTTAACCTTTGAAAACCTTATTTTCTCCAAAAAGTACATCAAACTCTTAATCTAAGCCAAAATAGCCTTCAAAATTCAAATTTGCATTTTTGGAGGGAAAATGCACAATTCAAATTTGTGAAGGACTAGACACAAACCAACATCTCGAATGACTCCAAATGACCCCCTAAACCTAAAAACACACTATCAAACTTTAATTTGAATGTTATAATCCAAAATTACATGCTAAGAGAGATGCTCCTACATCATATTCCCAAGGGAATGAGAAAGATTCCCTATAACTTTTGATTTACAAGCTTGTCTTATTCTTCTTTCTTTGTTTCCAGTTGATGATGATCTTCTTGAGGTGGACCTTGACTAAATACCATGCCTTCCATGTTTTTATCAACTCCTTCATGCTTCTCACAAACTTATTTTTCCTTGCATTGATCATATTCTTGACCAAGAAAGTAGTTTTAAGACTATTTTGAATCTTCCTCACCTTATACCCGAGAATATTCATCTATTTCATGTTCATATGAAATGATTTTTCCTCATTCATGACTGTTAGACTATCCATATTATCCTCTTTTTGTCCTTTCGGAGTCATCTCCTCTTCAAGATTGTAATATATTAGCCTTTGTTTGCAATGATCACATTCTTTTGATGTTTCTACCTCCATCTTAGTTGTTAAACCTGTATGTACATCACTCAAGAAAATATTAGATGAATAAAATTGGTCCTCATCATTCTTCTTAACCATCCCTTCCATGTTTTTCTTGTTTCCTTCAACTGACTTGTCTTGGATTTCTCCTAGGATTTGCAAGTCATTATCTTCTTGAACTATTTTAGCATATCTTTCATAACTATTTTCCTTATTCTAAATGTCGATTATTGCATGGCTTTATATGTACTCAAAGTTTTGTTCTTGTTTATTCACCTCTTGTTCTCCTAAGATCTTTTCTTGGTATTCCCTCCCAATGCGATATGTAGGTCCTTATTTTTCTCCCTCTTTTCTCACTTTCCTTTATAAATTGCCTTCAATGTGTCCTTCCCTTTTTATATTTTTCATGACTGTTAGCAATAGATTAAAATATTCATTCAACCACTTGTACTTGCATATTCAAAGCTCAAAGCAATGTTAGTTTGATAAATAGGAGGCTTGCATTCCTCTTCCAACTTCTTCATAACCTACTCTCTCTCATCTTTACTCATGTATTCTTCATGTAACATTTTCACTTTATTTTTCTCAATATTTCTTTCCTCATCACTTCCATCAACTTCATCTGTTGATTCTTCCTCCTATAGACCTTCATTTGGGTCCACAAGCACTTTATCATGTGCTTCTTCACTCTTTCTTTCACTTTTCTCTTGTTTCACTATGCTAACTTCTTATCTCTTGACATCCTCTTGTCTAGAGGCCTTCACAACCTCTTTACAAACCTAATTTTCATCTACTTCTATTTCTGCATGTTCTATTCCTCTCACCTCTTCCTTGGACTTCTCTTCACTTTCCCTCTTAAGTGATTTTTGTGCACTATACTTTCCTTGTTGTTATTACAATATAGAAACATATTTAAGGACTCTTCCAAGAACTCTTCATCTTCTTATTCAATTTTTCTATGCCTCTTACTTACCATTTTCTTATTCTTATCCTCATTGTTCTCAAGAATCTCAAAGGATTCTATCTTCTCAAGCTTGCTTGGGTTTCCTCAAAACTGAAAATATTATTTTACCTTTCATACTTACAAAGATCATCATCCAAATCTGATACATAAGGCTTAAAAACCCTTAGTAATGTCTTTTTGCATGCTTCTTTAGTTCCCATCAAGAATTTCTTAGCTGACATCATCATAACCAATCTTGTTTATGGATCTTGTTCACTGTAATGGAAAAAGAGTATGATTATCTCCATTTGACACAATAGTATATGTATTTTTTTCTTACAATCATGCAATGATTTTATAACATATTGCCATGGTCTTCCCAAAAACACATGACACACATCCATAGGTACCAAATCACACAATACTTTGTCTTTATATCTCCCAATCTGAAATTCTACTTGACATTGTTCCCTAACCAAGACATGATGACCTTTTTGCATCCAAGATACTTGATAAGGATTAGGGTGCATTTTTGTTTCAGACCCAACTTCTCTACCATCTCATAAGAAACTAAATTTTCAGTGCTTCCACTATCTATGATCATGTCACAACATTTTCCCTTAGTTTTACACCTAATTTTGAAAAAATCCTTCTTTGAGTCACAACATGCTTTTCCTTATTTGGCTTTAATGAACTCTTTTGAACAAAAGAGACTTACCTTCACTTGGAATAATAGGATCAAAATATTATTTAACATTTTTCATCATTGTATCCATCTAATGACATTCATATGCCTTGTGTCCTACAAATCTCTGACACTTGTAACACTTTCCTATAAATTATACTTTTCCATTTGTCCCATTTCTCTTCATGAGACTCATCTCTTCTCTCATTATCCTTTGTGCATCCTCTACATCTTCCAACCCACTCATCAAGTCTTCCATCATTCTATCCATCTTCTCTTCCAAAGATGGCATTCTCTCTTCTCTAACTTGTATATCTTGTCTTCTCTTTTCTTTTCTGCAATGTAGCACTCTTTTCTCAACTTTTAAAATCTCTTAACCTGCTCACGATACCAAATGATGCAGAGAAAATTCCACTTACAAACAATCCACAATGTTAGAATGATCACAACAACTCAAAATAGTCCCTTAAGCCTTTAAACCTATCTACTTATCCAAGTCAAAAACCTCTTAATCGAGCAAATTTTAGACTTATCAACTTAGTGAACTTACTCAATCATGGGACCATGTCACTAGACCTTAGATCAATCCAAATAAACCAAAAGTTTAACTTTTATAGCTTCCTCCAAAACTTCCCTATCCAATCTTCTTAAGGATTTGCCTCTAGTGAATTGGTGGTTGGAGAAAACTACAACTACAGAATAAAACAAGAGCACTTTAAATCACCATTTATCCTCTTTGATGTGTGTGTAAAATTTCTTGGTTCAACTCCTTTGCTAGACTACTTTTCCACCCTTACTCCTTCACTTGTTTAGGATCCTTGTAGCCTTGCCTAGACACCTTTTCGATATAAATTTTGATATACTCACCCATTAAAAAAATATGAACATTTCTCAGCATCAATTTGGGGATTTCATGAATTTAAAACTTTTAAGGGTAACTTAATTTTAAAAATATCACCCACTTCTTTGTTGCATGCTTCCAATTAGGTCTCCCCTTAAACCCTACAAACCTAGGTTGAAACTGTCATGAATATATATTGGTGAGACCTTATTTTTCATTAATTATTTTTGAATGTTAATGGAGGTTCTCTAAGGATTATTTCTACCAATTCTTGGGGTTTGAAACGTTGTTTAAATCTTCCTACAACTAAACCCCCTTAAACCCTAGTGAGGGTTTCCTATAAACCAGTAGATTAAAAACTCTCATAAATTCTAGAAAAACCTCCTCATGAACTTAAAATCCTCTCGTAGGACCCTCTTGAGATTATGAAACTTCCCGAGTTAACAATATTTTTCAATGAGCAATGAAACTTCAAAATCATACCATTCTCCTTTGTCCGAACTATATTGAGAAAGAACAAAGTTTCTAAAAAGGAAAATATAATGCTAACCAAACCCGTTTACTGTAGATGGATCTTGTCAATAATATTCCTTCTTTCCACCAAATGATCCACCACTTATTTTATACCTATCTCAACTAATGATCCCTCTATTCACTTAAAACCTGTCTATATTGTGTTAACTTACGTAGAGATTGATTGTTGCAGGGCTTCCAAAGATTGACAACGAAAACAATGATAAAACCAATAATATCATACATGAATCAATAAAATTTGAAACTAGTATTATTACTCACATTAAGCTACCACCATCAATGAAACTCACGAGTTAGAATTCATGCAATGCATTCTTCCAAAGTAACAAGCAAAAATCAGACTATTACACATTTAGTTTATAAACTAAATTCCTTCCTTCTTAAAATATTTGAGCTTATTCACTCCCACTTCCTTGACCATTCACATGATAAGAAAGTTAGTTAAAATTAAGGCTTAAATATGATTCATATGACCTCTAAGCGAGGTTTTTAGTCATCTAACTCTTTTCAACACAAGGTTTATATAAGCTGCATTACTATGAGACTCTCTAACCAAGACCTCTTAGGATCAAACACTAACCATCTTGTCATGACCCTAAGCTTAGATAGGACCTAATACACTCTTTTTATGCCTTATTTCATCCTTTAAAAATATTATTTTCTCCAATAAGCACATCAAACTCTTAATCCAAGACAAAATGGCCTTCAAAATTCAAACTTACACTTTTGGAGAGAAAATGCACAATTCAAATTTGTGAAGGACTAGACACGAGACTAACAACTCTAAATGACTCCATATGACCCCCTAAACCTATAAAAATGCTATCAAACCAAAATTTGATGTTACAAAAAAATTTCATGCTAGAAGAGATGCTCGACATCATCTACACAGTAATGAGACTATATTAAAAGGTTTCATGATTAGTTACTAGTTGAGCGGGGAGCCTCAAAAGGATTTTCTAGCTTTGCGAAGATGATCCAATAGCTAAAGTGCTTACGAATCGGGTCTTGAAACCACTCATTTTATGTTCAACCACAATTTTTTTCAATTCTTACTTATTCCCTATATAAGAACTCATCTGGATTTAACGGAAGTCAATTACGAAAAACATGGCTCATGTTATAAAGGTGACTCTAGGGATGATTATCATAGATGCATCAAAAAAATATTGTTACATAATGACAAGTGGGCCCTAAAACCAACTTGTAAAACTAACTTATGAAATTTTTTTTGTGGAGTTGAAATTTGGTTTGAATTTTTCTATTAGAGGTCTAAAGGTAGGTGGGGGTGGTTTTCAATTTTTCCCAATTGAAGTGGCAACCGTAAGTCAAAACCGATCATGTTTTCTTAAAACGAGAATACCACCACAAGTGAATAAAAATGTCAAAGGGATTAAAAGATCATCTCATTAAGGCATGAAATTGAGTTTTTCAGCCTATTCAAGATCTTTCATGGTGTCAAGGGTCGATAAGGATCATGTTAGAGGTTTGGGTTTACGGTAACAACTTGTTCTAGCATTCTATGTGCGAGTTTTGAGGTAAAATTAATATGTTTTGAGAGTTTTTGGAAAGGTAAATGTTTATCGTTCATTCCATTTACATTTAAATTATTGAAATCCAAAAGAAAGAAATGATAAATTGCATAATTTAGTGCAAGAGAATGGGATATCCATACCTGTTTTAAACGCTTGATGGAGGCATCTTCTTGGGGATTTTTGTCATGGATTTTGACTAGTGAATTTCATTTGCCGAAAGTTTCTAAAGCATTTTCAAAAATCCATTTTTTCCATATAATCAAATCATTTTAGTCCATGAGACCACATTTCTTTTTAGGATATTTGTTAAATAATTCACGATATTTGTCTATGCTTCCACATTTTACATACATTTGTATCGGGGCATTTGTAGTAACAACATATGAAAAAATCCTCGATCCTTTATGCATTGATGGATGCTCATACCTTGTTCTACAGCTCCCATTTTGGAACATACAAGGAGTATGTTAGTAAAGGTTGTGGAGTTTGGATTTACACACTGTTAATTGTGTTTTCTTGAAATTGTTATATATATCTATTCATATTGGTTGTGACTACCGGTTTCGGTGAATTGTGTGGTATTAATGTTACCCTACACTACTTGGTCCTATGGGACAGTAACCTCAAGGTGTAAGTGTGGAGATAGAAGGCATGAACCAAGTGTCCATAACCTTTAGCTGAGTATAAGCTTAGAATTAGAGTCTCATGTAGACTAAAACCCACTTCTATCCATTTGGTATACTTTAAGATTTCTTAGTATATTGTGGATATGCACTAGCTTAGCCTCAACTTATACAAACTAGAATCCGTGCTCTCTCCTATTTGGGTTGTCCATTGAACAATCATATGTTACATTGAATATGTGGATTCTCGTATATATGATTAAGAAATACTTGGATATATTCTTATTTTGGTTATATGCATTTTACAAGGCGAGGCTTGATATTTGGGTGCTAGAAACTCGATGAATACCCCTTTGGTGGCCACGGAAGGGCCACATAGTGATCGTAATGTGATTTTTCTATGTTCGTATTTTATTCATAAATTGATCTTTTTCTCTCTTCTTTTAAGAACCAACAATTTTCTTGATTGATGCATTCTTAAATTTTGGGCATTTAATTTGATTTTATGCTAACAAGAGGCCTTTGCATTACATTGTGGCTATTTATCCATTTATTTCAATTAGTTTAAAATTTAATTTTGAGTTTAAAAGTTTTCTAGCTTAGCCCAAGGCTTGGGATTTATGCCACTTGGTGATTGAAACCGATTGACTGTTGGTTCTAATGTTGTAACGTGGTGGAATATGATCACGGGTTCTCCATGGAGTAGTAGGACCTATGGAACCATTTTTTTGTATGGAGGTAAGCTTGTTGTATAGAGCTATGCCCCAAGGGGGTCATGGGGCTGTGTAGCTTTAGAGCTATAGGTTACTATGCCATTTAGGTGAAGTAACATGAATCTATATGTTTAGGTCCATAGGGTGAACTAACGTCATCAAATGGAGAAATAAGGTAACATGTTGATATTTGTTATAAACTTTATCTTGGTGGAGAGAAAAGGAAATCTTATAACTTGAGTGGAGGAAAAGGGAGAGATATTGTTATGGTGAAGAAATAAGGTAATATTTTGACATTTGTTTATTATTTCAGCTTGGTGGAGAGAAAAGGAAAATTCATTTTGGTGGAAGGAAAAGGGGTTATGTTTGGAATTATCTTATTCATATCATGAGACTATGTTTGCATTGTCTAAAAATATAAATTCTCCCTTTATGACATCTTATCATATGACATTCTTGCATATCAAGTGGATATATCGTATTGTGAAACATGATGTATCTTGTAAAAAATTCATATTGGACCATACCCGCCATGAGAAAAGGTATGAAAATAAATTTGTGTATAATAATCCTTAAGGGAAATTCTTGTAGCCAATGATTCTTACCATGTATTGCAAGATGAAAATAACCTTCTATACTTGAAAACCACTGATCAATCCTTATGTTGAAAATATTCTTGTCATGATAAAACAAATGAACATAACCATATATCATACTCTTTGCATTTTATCTCTTTTATATTTCATTTAACTCCTTTATGTATTTCCACATGTACAAATTAAACCATCCCCTCCAACCCTTCAACTAGTTTAAAACATGAAAACTAGTGGATGAGTGAACTTGGAACCTGATAGTTTATCTAAAACATCACATTAGTAGCCATTATGTTATAGAAAATTCCTTGAAAATCCCCTTCTAACCCTGGAGATCCCATCAAATTATGTGCTTAAGCAATGAAAACTTGTTGACTTATGGTATTTGGTTACTTTTGTGGATGACGATGGATTTTGTTGTTCATGATGATGGGAGGTGGTGGTTTATGCTTGACACTTTGGGAGACATTATTACTTGATATTTCTTGGATCGTGGAAGATGTTTGGGATTTATTGATGTTGATATGTCATATTGTGTTGTGTGGTGATACGTACATGTCATTGTGAACTTTACGTTTGTGATGCGTGCATTTAATTTGTGTACATTGGGATGAGAGGTATCATTTATGTATTTTGGTGGAGGAAAAAGAAGTGTAATGTGAAGTTGGATGTGTTAAGATTTGGGGCCTAGTATTATGTTATGTTTTGTTTGGTACCCCATGGAAACAATGAATTGAATTATTAAATAATGAAAATATTATGAGTATTGAATAAAAAATGGAATAAAGGAAAAGACCAAAATAGTAATAAAGTAAAAGAAATACCAATCCTCACACAACATAAAATAATTACAAAAATTTCAAAACTTACTTGCTCCCTTGTGTCCGCACTTCGGTGGTAAGTGCATACACCAATTTTTTCACTTTTCACTTTTTATCTTTCATACATGTTCCTAACAATCCATCCTTGTGTAGATAAGGGTTTCGATACATCTATTTCTTGAGTGGATTCTTTAAGAGGCCTACTAAGAATGCGGAATGGTTATTCATGTAAGCATTATGGGTTAGAGATAATACATAGAGAAAGTGACACTATTTGGTATTATCCTTGGTTTGCATTAGGTATCCTTGTCCTCCTAGGTTTCATGCATATCATAGTCATGAATTCTTGCTTTCATTATACCATTTTGCACCTTATTCATCCTCTTTCATGACCCATGACACATTATTTTTACTTTTCATGACACATCACTTTATTTTTACATCCTTGGCCGACACAATCACCCGTGGGTGATTGTGTCGGTGTCATATTTTCTCATGGCCGACGCCATCACTTGCGAGAGATGACGTCCTATATGTACCTCTACATCACTTCAAACTCATAAGAAAAATGAGCTAATACCTCGAACTTCCATTTTCTCTGCTCTTTTGCGTCATCTTCGCACATGATTGCTTTGCTTTTGGTTCATCTTGCATTTTTCTTGGATTGGATTGGACACCTCTCTTCTTGGATGATTTCTTGCACTATTGGGTCATCATATAGTGAGTCTAGGACATGAATGGTCTTCCCCTACTCCACCTAATAACGAATATCTTGCTACATGTTGCTTCTTAAGGAAGATAGATGCATTAATAACCACCCTACAGGTAAATAGTGATTACTCTAACCCTTCTTTGTCACTTTTCATAGATTAGTTCATCTCCTCTTCATTGTGTTATGTTAGCTTAGTATTATGAATTCTTGATGATAGTTAGCTTAACACTCTTATCAAATATTAGCTCTTTAATTACTTTCATTTTAGTTATTACATGCTTCTTTCTTTTATTTGTTGATCCATACCTCTCCACACCAAACCATCGATATCTCAAGTAGGGTTCCTTCCTCTATCTCGACCATGGGCCTTGGAAACCATAGGTTGACCTAGTGTAAGGGTTACTTCAATCTAGATATGTGACCTTAGTGCTCACCGTATCCCCTCGCATGTCAAGTACTTGTGTGTCTCCTACTCGTTGCCTTGAATACCCTAGTTGAATGGATGAGTAAGAGTGCATGTTGTTGAGACACATTTTGGCCCACATACATCCTCTAGTGAACCCAACGTGAATATTAAAGACTTTTGATCAAGAAAAACTTGTTAAAAGAACCCATATTTCATTTTGAATTCATCTTTATATTTAAAATTTTCAAAAACCTTAAAAATCTACTTGCTCGGACACCATCGCCACTTTGGGTGATTCATCTATTTTTTTCTCATTTGTTTCTAGATGCCTTTATCCCGGTGTAAACCTCTTTGCACGATTGATCCTTTCTATTTGACCAATGATTTAACAAATATGGAATTTATAAAATACTAAGTTATTTCATATTCACACATGATAAATAAACACTAAAGCATAGATATGACACAAGCAATAAGCTAGATAAAAATGAAATCCTAGGTACAAGAGAGAGGATAAAAACTTAGCTAACATTCGGTTAATCATAAATTATGTTGGACTGGAAAAATTATAAACATGAGGAAAATATCTTTGTTGTAATCGAACACAAAATATCTTGGATCTGCATCGGATGAGCCGAGACTAGGGCATCTGGATCGGGATTGGGGCACCTAGGCACTAAAGACCACTAGTAGGTGCTTCGAATACGTAAGATCTCAAAATTTGATTTTTTTGTGTCACTAGGTGTTCACTAAATTTCATTGTTGGTCACATGTGTCATTGGATGATCACCAAATTCACCTATAACCTACAAAGAGAAGATAACCTACAAAACCCTCAAACTACATCAAATCCTAAAAAGAAAAGATGTAATATGGGGAGTCGAATGACCCCGATGGTCACTCGACAGAGTGAACTTACGACCGAGTGTTGCACTACATCTCAGACTCCATGTAGTTCTTGTGCGTGTGTGATAGAATTTTTCCCTAGGAGGCCCTTGTGCAAGTGCACGTGATAGTGGGAAATAGCTAGATGTACCAATGTAAATAGATGTGTGGATGGAAAAATGAACTTCCCCTCCTATGCATGTATACAAAAATACAATCCCTTGTCCCTTGTATGAGTGCTAGATGGATTCCTTTGATGCTCTTAAATGCCTTTGGATGTAACCTTAGGTGATGATAATAGATGCTTAGAGCTTGGTGCTTTATTTTGGTCACATAGATTTGTATTTATATGATTCCCTTGTTTGAATTTTTGTAACTGACAACTAAAAGGCTGACCTATAAGAAAACAAAATGCCCGGAAGATAAAAGAGGCTCAACGAGAGGTGAGTAAGATACAAAGAAGTCGGAGGCACCCGGAAGGATGAGGGCACTGGGCTCTGGCCTCCTGGCTGAGAATTGGTGTCCAAAGTCATGAAAGATAAAGTAATAAAGTATCGACTAGGTTGTAGGGTGTGAAAGAATTGAAAGAAGACTATAGATGAATAAAAAAGGATAAATATAGTTTTCAATTACTAGTTTTCTCTCGTAAGAATTATATGAATGTAAGTATGTGTTTATGGACCAAGAAATGTACATAAGTGCATGATTTTGGGTTTACAACCAGGTCTTATCCCAGACGCCTTCGGCTCATATGTGTGTTTTTAATAGGGAAAATTCATTTTGAATCCTTTATCTTTAGACCTTGTCTCAGCCAGATCAACACTCCATCATGGAGTATCTAGGCTTAGGTCCTCTGAATCTATTGTGTAATCATTTCTAGAAATATACCATCCTAAAATTAAATTTCTCTTCGTATGGACTCTTGCTTTGTAGGAGCACCTAGAAAGAAGCCTTATACTCGCTTATAATGTCCTACCTAATGGTGAGGAGGAAGAAATCCATAATGATGATGCTTTTGACCATCCTCCTGAGATCCAAAATTTCTATCTCAATTTCCTCAATACAAGGGAGAGTCAGAAGATATGCTTAGCAAGAATCTTCTTGATTTTGTCTCAAAAAAATTGACCATAAGATAGAAAATGAGAAAGCCGCTGAAATAGGCTTGTATAAAAATATCTCAATTCTGATTCTACTAATATTATTCTTCAACTTATTGAAAAAATGAACCCAAAATCTTCCACTACCGCTCAACTCCTCCAAATGGAAGCCAATATCTCAATTAGTCGACTGCACTCCAACAAGATCTTGGGGCACCATGCTGCCTCCCTTTCTAAATGGGCCTAATGGGGTGCCCATCACTCAACCCCCATTCAAAACAAATTCTTATGAGTAGTCCAACATGATCCATTAACACATTATATTGCTAGTATGCACATTGGTGGCATTGTTCCATCTATCTCTTATGATGGGTCTACCGATCCCACTCTTCACATCAAGGCATTAAACAATATTTACAAAGAATGGATCATAAATAACTCATACACTGTTCCTAAACTCCTAGAATTTTTTTTTACTGGAGATGCTTTGGATTGGTACCATAATTTTCCTCCCAATTTTATAGTTGAGCTAGAGTCTCTAGTGACAACCATAGTAAATGAGTTCCAATATCACGATTTACGTGACAATAAAATCAGCGCTTTCATCATTTGTCAACAAGATGAAAAAAATCGTCTGCAAGCCTTTATCAAGCGTTGGAAGACCCTATTCACATAGGTAGAACATAACATGCCTAATGATAGCCTCTTTTAAATTTTCCTACGAGCCTTGGAGCCTCGCCTTCAATACAAGGTGAGATTATTTTCTCCTACTTCCCTAGAAGAGGCATTTTAACAAGCCAAAAGGTAGGACTACCTCATGATGGAATTTGAGAATTCTCCTCCCAAGACACAAGCTAACAAGCAAGTCCAAATATTGCAAGGATGTAAGAACAAGAATGCAACAGAGTCTCGAAACTCTTCCTCTTATTGCTTCTTCAAATAGAATTATTTTCAACATTGACCAACAACCTACTAACAAAAAGAATCAACCTAACTATCATCAACCATTGAGTAAGGAAGAGTTGAAGCATCAGTTACCTAAACCATTTATCATGATTCTAGATCCTTCTTGACCTATTCCTCATTGGAACAATGAGAGTAAGTTTTATTGGTGGCATGCTAATTGGGGTCACTCACATGAGAATTTTCATGCACTCTGTATGAATGCTATTAGATTTTTCTTAGGACCTAACTTTGACTATGATGCCATCACTCATGTATTTGCTTGATTTGAAGCATTCAAAGTTTTTGATGTGGCTTAAAAGAAGGATCACCATGAAGCCATCAATTAGGCCAATGAGAAGATAAAAATATTTTCCAATCCTATGCCTAATCATGATGTTGCTGAAAGTTCCAAGAAGCAAGAGAATACTACAACTAATGTGGTTGACATGGATTACCCTCCTGAAAACACGGTTACAATCAATGATGTAAAACATTTTATCACTTATGTTGAGCCAAAATATCTTGTAGCATTCCAACCTAGGACTCATAGGATCATTTACCCTTATATGCCTCAAAATCAGGGTCCTCAAGTAAAAATCATGCCTTCTCTAGATGTCATCAACCCCTGTGGAGATTATCCTACATGGCTAGTTGTTTCTAGGTCTAGATTCTTGTCTACATACACCATCAACCCTTGTGAAAATAAAAATTATAGACATAATGGCGTAAGAACTAAGAAAAAATCAATTTTAGAAGTCTCTTTGACCACCCCTGCTCTTTATGGCTCTATTTATGAGGAATCCCAACACTATCATCCTACTCCATGGGCTAGTCATGATGAGTGGGATCCTCTCAAAGAACTTTCCCAAATTCTTGGTCCAATCCATAGGTTGGTGAGGAAAATGTCACCTCACCATCGTGAGTGTCTCATGACTGCATTGTTTGACATGAATATCCCTTTCCCTCCTTCTTTGGGGTAGAGTCCTACATTGCATGGTTCAAAATATATTATCCATAGCCAATGTGAGGAAATATATGATTGTAATGATCTTTCCATAGATTATCATTCATGCATTATTTTTCCCATTACTTATATGATTTCAGATGAGCTCTTGTTTCATGTAGACGATCCACCACTTTTCATCTTAGTTCGATTGGTCACATTTCGAGTTAAGTGTGCTCTCATTGATGAGGGAACAAGAACATGTGTGGCTTCACTAGATTTCATCAAAGCTCTCAGTTATTCCATCAACAACCTAAAATCCACAAAAACTATTTGCTAAAGATACAATTTCCGATATGATGGAGTTTATTTCATTACCCATAACCGTTCCTCTTAGGACTGTCTGTGTCAAATTTATGGTATTCAAATTTCCCTTATCTTATAATATTCTCCTGGGTGGCCTTAGACTCACCATATGCACGTCATCACCTCTTCTGCATGTCAATGTGTGAATTTTTCTTTACAAGGAGCTATTTATAAGATTCAAGGGACACTAACCCTTGGAATTATGATACACTTCAACAAAAAGGGACATATAAGCTCCCCATGCTTGAGGAACTATCACTAATCCCCTTTTAGGAATATCAACACTTTAACTATACCATAGATACTCTTCGCATCAATGCTGTTCATCTTAAGTTGGTCGGGCACACGAATCCCAATCTTTTGGAATCATATATTGATGAAATCGATGAAGTCATCCTTAGAATTAATACTTCTTACCTTCCTGAAATCATCATATTTCAATTGCCTCTGTCTTTGCGACCTCATAAAAAGGAGCCTTTGGTTCATGTAGTTATCTCACAAACACCAAAATCCCCACAAGAGTGTATGGTTCAACTTGAAACCACAGTTTACTCTTACATGGTGGATGCTTCATATTATGGTAGATTATGATGATGACCCTCATCTTGAAAGTTATGCCAAAAATTAGGACAACGAAGTCTTGCGCTACCAAAAACCATACGTATCAAAATAACTCCAAACGTAAATGTCATTTTTGTAGAAAAGAGCCCTCGAAAACTATTGACACTTATTCACCAAAGTGCCTTAGCCTCGTATTGCCCCACCAACTACATTCTCACACACGAACATCAAATTAGTTGACCCATTCTTGTTGATAGAAACAAATGAACGAGTTACCAATGTTGACTACGGGTGATGATTTCATGGGTGATGATCCGATTATTATGCCTCGATGAATGAATGACACACTTTGCTCGTTGGTGTCATCCTCATCCATTACATAAAAACCCCTATGAGACACTCCCGATAGACCTCTACAGCCTATAAGACCTCTTCCCATATCTCTTACCCTTATGGCTCCTTAGTCTTCTATGGCTGATCCGTATCGCACATGGCATAACGATCCAGGGAATTATGTATTTGATTGTAGAACCTATCGATGCCATATGAAGAAGCTTGAATCTGATGTCAAATATGACCTTATAAAAAAAGCTACGTAACCTTATGTTTTAGCTCCTTTATTCTTCTCTCATCACGAGTATTACACACACACCAATGTTGAGTGTCGGGTTATGCATAACAAGCATCCCGTCCATGAAACCACTTCATGCACTTGGAATTCAAGGGACGATTCCTCTTGGAGATGCCCACCTTTCCCCAAATCACCTAAACCAAAACCTACATATGGACCTCCACTTCACCTTGAGGCTCTCTCTACTCTTGATGATATTTGGCGTGATGTCCTCGGTTGGAGGAAAAATAGATGATACTGTTTCACCATGTGGTCTAAAGTCCATTGATAGGTAGCTATTACAAAATATGCTATTGAGGACATCATGACCCGTGCTTGAAGCCACATTCTACATCAAGTTGATGACATTACATGACACACTATGATCTTTTACCCTGCATGTCTAGTTACCTACAAGTACCATGATTACATCTTACTTTATTTCTTTGGCTTGATCCCTCACCTTTTCTTGGGCTCTCGGTCCCCACTTGGGTTTTACACAAGCATATTCTATCTTCTCTTGGGATCTCACCCCCTTGGGTTTATCACACTATCTCCAATATCTCAAAAATATCATCCTTGCTTGGGATGTCTTGGCATTTTTCTTCCTCTTGGCTTCTTCACATTGCGTGAGTTGGGATATCTTATCGATCCCCTTCTCACCAGCTCTACCTATCTATCTCATTATCATTATTTCTAATTATCATGGTATTATCACATACATACATGTGGAAAATAAGAAAATTCTAAGTAAATCATCACATCACTAAATACCCAAATACCATCAACAATAATCATCATATATATATATATCAAATCAAGTTTGTATACTATAAAAAAATCATACAAAGTAGCTCTGGTTCATCTGCAAAATGACTCAAGCACCCTCGCCCCATGTGGGGGTCTTTAGATGATTTGGTTTGATGGGAACGTGCTATCTAATCTCATTGTGTGAGCTAAGGATGTCACCCTATATCAAAATTTGGAGGCCTCTCCATGTGCTCTCATCAGCTATATTTCTAATAAAGTAATCCACTTTGTATCTCTCTGGGAATCTGCTAAGCGAGCTACGATCCTGTACCAAGACTTCCTATTCTTGTAATAGACTCTGCAACATCACATATATGTTATCGATAGCCACATGCGATTGCACATATCTATATTAATGTAATGACATGGATGCCTTGCCCACTAGGCGAAAGGACCTCAAAAAATCCACGGCCAATGGTGCTATTGGATCCACCATCACTACAATATCCTAAACATCTAACACGAGTCTAGGATCTAGTGGTGGGTGCTCTCAATCAGCAAGTGTCACTCCTCGCCAACCTTTGAAAAACAAAAACTCGACATAAATCACTACCAATATCACATATGTATATCTAAATCATTTAACTAACATGTTATCACTCATACTGACTACCCGAGTCTCTCCATGATGGTATCATCATCTCCTTGGTCACCTAATACCTCTCTGCGTCATCATCACAATGAGGTATAACTCCTATATATTGTTCCCACCTACTGTGGGGCACTAATATCATCCCCTCTCTCCACCGTGGTGCGGGACTTGTATCGGATGCATGATCATCCGAACTGCAAATGACGTAAAAATCCCTCTTCCTATCTATTACATCTTGTGCTCTATCAACCATGGTGTTGGTTGTTCGATCCTTCTATATCCACCGGTCACATGTTTTTGGATCCTCCATCAAATATCTCCTTTGAACCTCTATCCACTTTGTGATCTGCAATGGGCCCCTGAACATCCCCACCGCATCCACATTTTCACCACCATGTACACATATTGTCAGGACCCAATGAGGTCGTAATGATGAAACCTAAACTTCTACTCCTGTAGCCTCTATGGAATGACATAACTAGTAGGGTGGAAATGGTGGTGTCACTACTAGTGCCAACCATAAAACTATCTCAAGTACTCTATCTACAATCGTCTCACCATGGAATGCAAATAATGTCATGTAACCTTCATCATGGCCTCTGGCACTCTACTATGTGCCAATTGGGCCAATGATCACATTCACTATGTAAGGATACCATATCACATCATCAAGAACCACATGCTGTAGTGGCTAGTATATCCAAATTTCTTTCATTGTTGGCCTATATGCCCAGTGAAGTACTCCTAGGGCATCTGTTGCTACTACCCATGGTTTTCCTATCCGAATGTGCATTGGGAATTGATCATATATATATCCATGTTTTTAATAATATGATGGGTCCCATGAACCTTTGGCCTCTCCGCCACACCCTGTAAAGATCATGAATTGACTACACCCATATGGTGGTGCTTGATCTTAAAAGTACACCATGATCCATAACATCCTACATACTATTATCAAGAATAATGGGATGGCTCCATTGGCCTTATGACACACGATACGTGCCACTACAATACCCATCACTACCTTCCCATTTTGGAATCCTCGCTACCTACACTATGCTTTGAGTCGAACACATAACATGCACTTTCCATATGTACTCGATCCCTATAGCCCATGGGCCAATGTTCTCTACTCTATAACATCAAGTGTCAAATCATAGTACATGGGGGTTCCTCCAATCGATAACCCCAAAATCCCATGTATATCCTCCAATGTCAAGGACATCTCCATCATATTCCATTTTATCCCCACCGAAAGGTGTTAGTCCTAGTCTCCCATGTAGCCAAAAACATTTGTTGTAAATCCATATCCCGGTGGTATCTTGGGAAATTACATGATGCCCCAAAATTCCCAACCCTACAACTAGGCTATCTATGCATGTGTCAATCCCGCAATCATTCCATTGAGACATGATACATATATGCTCTGTCATAGGAAGATATTACACTCTATCTACATCCATGAAATCACAATAAAGACACATTAGAAGTTTGCATCATAAATCCATAATAAAAAATCAAACTTTGTATTTTTCATAATTCATTTTCTACACCATCAGCCCCCATGACATGACGCTATTAGCCCTTGGTAGGATTCCTTGATGCCATTGGCCCCTCGATGACACCATTGGCCCTCCAAATCACTTTTTCCCCATCTTGACACCATCGGCCTTGCTCTTGCAGGAGGTGATGATGCTTGGCCAAATTGTGGCCGCATGACCTCCCAAAATTTACTTTTCAAAAATGACAAAAAGAAAAAATAAAAATAAAATCCCTCCTAAACCCACTTGTATTTTAACCTAACCTACTGATGAAGCAAGTTTGACCAAGTTTGAAACTATATCTGTAAACACCAAAATTTGGTATGGTTGTCCCCCATCTCATGTTTGCTCCCCTTTGTCATTATCTTGTGCATGCATGCCTTTCTTCCTATTTAGAATTCCCAATTCCCTCTTAAATCCCATTTATCCCTCTTTATTTCATATTTTCCCATCTTAAATCAACCTTAATCCCACCCCTAATCACATTTAATTAATCCTTAAACCCATACATTACCCTAATCATGTCCCTAAACACCCCATTTATCCTCTATAGAATCCCATCTACCCTCATTCAATGCCTTTCCACCCTCTAACTACCTTTTATCATCCATAAACAACCCTAACCCACCTAAATAGCTCAAAACCCTAATTTACCCCCTTTAGGGCCTCTTGTATCAAGTTGAGCACCATCTACACCACCCAAATAAATAGTTAGCCATAATCGACGGTGACCCTCCGGGTTTCCATCGACCCTATAAATACACCTCTACCTCCTTGTCAAGAGGATGAAATTTTGCATATTCGACATTCTTCCAAAATTCTCTTATTTCCTTATCCTCTTGTGAGCAATAAATACCAATTTGGAGCCATCTTGGAGACCTTGCATGCCATCCTTAGAGATTTTAAAGAGTTAGAGTTGTTTAGATTCCTACCATTATTTCATCATCCTTTACATCAGTCTTGTAGGTTTGTTCGACATCTTGGATATTTGCAACATCATGAGCCTTCCTTTTCCTTTCCTGATACCCCTTTTACCACCTATCAACCCCCTCAAACCCTAAATCAACCCACGTTTGCTTGTTGACTCTGTCCAATCACCGTCGACCCAATATGCATCTACCTAGTTTCTATATTCCACCTTTTATTTCATCTATTTTCCACCCCTATAGTATCTTAGATCTTCCAATCTTTCTATTTTGTCCTCCCGACATTTCGATCTCATCTTCATTATGCTAGTAATGTAAATCGATCCATCCTAGTGCCATCGACCCAATCTGCATTACCTTTTTTTTTTGCATTATGCCTCATCTATCATCTATTTTCTAGCCTCCTTCAACATTCAGATCCCTTTGTCCCCGAGATCCACCTGTCAAAATATTATATCTCAATTTTTTTCCCGATTATCGTCATCCTTTGTCTTAGAGCTTCACTTGGTCACTATCGATCCGATTTACATTTTTATCGAATATGCATACTTTCTGCTGTTTCATTTTTTTACATTACATTGGGACACTCTCCTCCTTTAAGCATCGATCAAGATCCTTTTTTTGCACATCCTTTGGTTTATTCTAATGCGATCACCATCAAATGTCCCTGTCGGTCTCGGGTCTGATTAACCTAACCATGTTTGATTTTATTTATCATCATTTACATTATCATATCTTTATCTTATCTTATCTTAGTATATCTATGATCTCTGCTTCATTTTGTTATCTGCTACATCCTATTTATCCATCACCTTTTTCAAAAATTTATCAAAGTGGTTGAAATCCTCCCTAGGAAGTTACCACTTTGTCGGGACCGAATTTTTCAGAAACCCACCATCTTATCTACTAATCCTTTTTCTTTTCTAGCTTCTCCTTGTTGTGCATGTTATTGAGCTCACCACAGAGAGGATATTTGCACCTGCATCTTCATCATCATCACATATCAGGAGGTAGCCTTAAACCCTCCCATAATTTGGAGTTTCCTATTTTCTTTCCACCATTTCATTAACTTGAAATAGGAGCGGAAAATTTGATCAACACTATCGACTCTAAAAATATAAATAACTAAAATACACATAATATAATCAACATAATTTAATTCAACGACTTACTCGTGGTCAAGCACCGTCTCATACTCCTCGTCATCTTCCTCTATCACCACCTCGTACTCGTGCCATATCATATAAAATTCACCCAAAATTGGAATTATAGAGATTAATTCTCTCGATTATAGAAACAATAATAAGAAAATAACAATAAAAATCACTATATAAATCTCAAATTTCTATTCAAAATTGGTCGCAATTGATCTCCATAGATTATGACATTTTTACATTATGATCATGATCTCATGTCATTTATTTTGACCTATTACACACTTCCTTTTTGACGGTCTTCAATTTTGACCTAATTTTGGCATTATACCATCATAACTTCTCAACATCACGATATCACGACATCCATCCCATGAGCCCCTAGCTAAGTGATTTATGTATTATTTTAATGATGATCCTCTAGTGTTTGTTTTTAGTTTTTTTCTCTAGGATACTTGTAGCATTGTGCACACATGGGCATGACGAGCGACACTATCGGGTTCGCATTGGTGGGTATATTTTAGTTTAGCTAGTACTTTTAGTACTTCTTGATGTACTTAATTTTAGTATCGGTGTTACAAAATGTCCTTTTTGTTGACCACCCCACATTTCTCTATTGTGACATGTGGTGATCAACAACTCTTTTCAAATTTTATAAGTGTTACTAACAATTGTATTTTTGTAAATAAGGGTTGATGATGCATCTATTTACGGAGTGGGCTCTTGTCGGTAATTGTGAATGGTTATTCATGTAACCATTATGGGTGTTGGTGAGAAATTTTTTTGAATGGAAAATTAGGTGTTTCCACCAACGCTCAAGGGACTAGGTCCTCTGTATTGAATGGGGAGCTCCCATTATTGAATGTAAACTATTCTACTACCATATAAATGTTATGGGTTGGGCCAAATAGGTCGGGGATCACATAGGATCACTCAACTTAACCTATGGCAAGTGCTTGCATGGGGTACAAGGGAGGAAATTGCAGCGATGGGGGGTGAATGAGAGAAATTAGACAAAGGGAAGGTTATTGTTGTGAGTAGGTCAATTGCAGAGTTCACACCCAATAACCAGAGTAGTTCAACATTCAATTGGAGGAAAGCAAAATGAATCCATTAGTGAGACAAAAAAACCCACACAGACACACAATTCTCTGAGGCCCATTCATCGAAGATACAAATCTTTTTTGATCACTATACTTACAAAGTGCATATTAGAGAGAAAATAAAGGAATACATGAAAAGAGAAATGGAAGAAATGTATCTTTCATTTATTGTGTAGTGATGAATACAAAACACTAATAATTCCCGCAACAATTCACAATTGTTAATGAGAGCTAAAATTCAAGATTTCTAGATTAAGATCCTTTGGAATGGAGAATTCATCCCAATTTATAGCCTTGTGAATTGACCTTTCGTCTCCCTCTACATGACTCTTCGTGTTCCTATTCCACTTGTGACCTTTCAATTTCCCCTAGAAGAGACAAATTTAGTATCTCTCTTATAATTTTGAGAGAATACTTTTACAAATTACAAATATTGTCACTTAAGTGAATATGACAAAATAGCATGTTTACGTACAATGAAGAATTAGATGAAAGTGATAGAAAAGAAGAAGGAAGTGGATTGATTGAATTTGTTAAAGAATCTCCTTCATAAGAATAACTTTCTAATGATGATCATAGTATCCTTCTTTTGCATGATGCACATGAGACACCTAGACTGCTAAATGAGTGTTTAGAAATAATTATTCAAGACCTCCCAATGTGATCTCTATATGAACACAAACCTCACCCATGATGATGCATTCTTGATCTTACAATGAGAGTGAAGATCAATCTCTTATTCCTTAGGATTTCACAATAGTTGTTCATGATTCTCAAATCTCTTGATAATTACATCCTTGTTCTACACACTATGCTTTGTAAAATTGCAAATTTTCCTTTACTACTCTAAGAGAGGTGAGTTCTTTCCTAGCTCACTCCTAGCTCACCGAGCTCAAATCAACTCATCAGGCTCAAATCAACTCACTTAGCTCAAATCAACCAGCTCACTAAGATATGATGATGAATCCACCTAGTCTAATGAGAAAAAATGACCTCTTAACTCTAATTTTAAATGAGATTTAACTCTTTTTGAATCTCTTCTAACTGCACAATGTCACTAAATTTCTCCCGCCGCACACCGAGATGATATGTCATGCTTCTAGACACAACTGAACTCAAGATGATGTTTCCAAGACCAATATGGGGGTTTCATTTCTTTGTTTGAGTTATGCGATCATCCCATAACCCTGAAAAGAGTCCAAAAAGTGGAAATATGAGTGAAAATGGAGTCATCTGCAACTTTCTAAACCCAAAATGAAGACTTTTTATTTTTAGCAGGTAAGACCAGGACCTGCTATTTTGGACAATATCACTGTTTTGCTCAAATATGATCTCTTAAACCTTTTGGAACATTCAAATTTATCTCTATTGATGATTTATTATTATTTTTAGCCACTTTCTATTTTTAACAAGTGCCCTTTCCAGACCTGTTATTTTGGGAAAATTGCCAATTTTTCCTTATCCTCCATTTTGCACTGTGTTTCACCTATTCAGGTGATTCAAAATTTCAATCAAGGGGAATTACTATTTTTATCATGTGGAGGGAATAACATATGATATTTTCAGTAAGTGATAAAAATGGCTTCGATTTGCAATGGAAACATTATTTTTAGATTTAGCTCTTCATCGCGATCTCGTGCTCCAAATTTCACCGTGTTTCACCCACTAGAATGCTTGGAAATAAAAAAGATTTGTTTCTGGTGAGGGTTTCACGTCAAAATCTACCATGACATCCATTAATGGATTCATTGAGCTTCATATATCACATAGATGCTTTGGAGAAGAAAAATCATCTCAAACCTTGGTATGATCAACTCCTTCACTCATCGGAAGTGAAATATCTTCATCTAGCTACACATGCAGATGCTCTGAGGGAAATTTAACATGGTGTCTGAAGAACTTGTAGGTTTAATGGAGGTTTTGCAAAAAAATTCATGGAGCTCTGGAGGAAATATGAAGGGGAAATTATTTGTGATATATTTTATACATTCTTATGACAATAGCTTTCTTGCATGCACGTGGAAGGAAGAAGCATGACAATTGAAATTTTGTAATTTTTTTTATTTTTTACAACTTCTTGGACATGGGTGCATTTTTGTGTCCAATTGTTTCCATGTAGGTGTAATAGGTGTTGTCATTGATGCAAAACAACATTAATGACAAAGTGAATGTTGTGGGATGATGTCATGATGATGTATGTGATGTTAACATGATGGTTTAGATGTTTATCAACTACTACAATGGGATTCAATGATGCATGCTTTCTATACCAAGCCCATATAGGTACCAAGGAGGTGTTGCTTGGAAGTGTGAGCTTCTTGGTTTCTTGGGAAGCATGTTTTCATGTTTTCTAGCATGATTTTAGAGTGTTTGAGCACTCACAACATTGGCATAGTGTAGGTACATGTGGATCTCTTGGTTACAGGTGCTCTTTGGGAGCATGTATGACAACTTGGAGATGTGATAGAGTGAATTGGAGCTATTTGAGCTCATGAAATATTTATATAAGGTATATCATGATGTATAAGGTATGTTTGGGTCATTTTTAGAGGTTTCCTTGTTCAGTTCTTGCATTTATTCAATTGGTCCTAGTTGATACTATGAGGATCTAACATGCATGCATAGGTAAGTCCTAATGATTGGAGAGATTGGGATATGGAATTGATATTCTGATGATTGGATATGTTATAGGGATGAGTTATTATTCTCTCATAAAAATTTCATGTCCTCATGTTGTGTATTTTTCTAGATATGAGTGATTTTGTGAGACATGGTCAAGAACATGTGAAAATAAAGCTTGAATTTGAACTTTTGATGCTTGTTGTGAATAGCCTTCCTTACATGGGATCTTGTGGATTTTAGGGATTCTTATAAGGTGAGTTTATAAGGTTTCAAAAAAATAATTAGGTCAGTTGATTGTAACGTTTTTATGAACGAATGTTAGGAAGGTAAAGAGGTCAAAACCCTAGTTAATCCCTAGCTAAGAGCAATTTACAAAAGCTGAAGTATATACTAAAAAGTTTTGATTGCAAGTGAAAATTTTATGATTTGATGTTATATAGGAATCCTTAGGATTTCTATAAATGTATCGTTGAGGTCATAGTGATGATTGGGCCGCACCTAAAAATAGCAGTTTCTGAAGAAGAAGATTTTAGGAAAATATTGTCCAAAGGAGTAGCATACAAAATTGATGGTGCATGATGAATGGGAGTTTATATTAATTTACATGGAGGTTTCAAGACATGTTCATGTAGTTTCATGATGTTTTGAGGATCAAACAAGTTGACTAGTCAAAGGACAATTTTGGGATCTCAAATAGCGAGTGGTCTAGTGTTTTATCCATAACTTACGCTACAGGTATAATTTTGAGGTGATTCAAGTTGTGTTGGAAAGTATATTAAGATATATTTACAGTGATATATGTATTGCCTCATGATGAGGTCATCTAAAAGGATTTCTAGGTCATTATTTGAGTAAGAATAGTTTTGGTAGTTCAAGACAACATTTGTTTTAGTGCACGTTTGATGTTGTTTGAAGAATGATATATATTGGTTGATGCTTTATATCACCTATAATGTGAAGAGGGATTAAATTTTCATCCAATGAATCCATTTGGAGGTCTTTACTGTATGTAGAAATGATTTTATGAGCTAACCTTTGGAAACAAAGTTTTTGGTAGGTTGATATAGTGAAGGAAAATGTTGTTGTGGTTTGAAGTGAAGGATGTTTCATGAATTATAAATTTCTTATAAGTGTTCTAAAGGTTATTAAATTTATTTTGAGTGGTCACATGTCATGTTTTTTTGAGTAGAAGTGATTTTATGATCATATGAAGTTTCCAGGTTGTTGAAAGGTGCATGAAACAATTGTTTTGAGAAGTACAAAGAACTCTGGGCCCAGTAAATGAAATAATTTTATTGGATGAGATAAATTGCAACCATATATTATGTTTAAATGTTATTTTAAACATGTGTGATTATTTTTAGAGCTTGAACAAAAATAGTTTTGGGATTAGGATATTTTTGTCATCCCAATGCAAGGGTTTTTGAGATTTTTGGTGCATGGATGAAGGGTTTTAGCTAGGCTAACCCACTTGGGTAAAATGTGACTATTGAGATGGATGTTATTGAATTTTATAAGAATTTATAGGTCAAAAATATCATGAGGGACCAACCTCTTTTGATTTCTAATCAAGGAAAGGCTATAAAAAGGAGTTTTTGGGTATAATTGTACTAGCTTTTTGAAACCCCCTTTTATCTTCTTTTGAAGAACCCTTTTGCTGAAAATAAAAACCCTTTGGGCCTAGCCAAAAAAACCTAGAATATAATTCTAGGACAGATTCTGGTTGATTTTTCATGAGGAGAATTTGAGCAAGTGAATGTTGGTGTTGTTTCCTTGAGAGTGACTTGGAGAAGGAGGGTAATTTTTGGTGCTTGTATTTGGATGTTATAATCATAGTATGCTGATGTTATTTATAGGTTTATGAGATGTTTTAAGTTATGATATTTAATTTGAAGACCTTATCATACTTTTACTTCTTCATATGTGGTCTTGAGACATTGTTGATTGTATTGAGAACACTTCGTTTTATTTTGTGATTCATTGTTGAAGATACTACTCTTGTGATCTGATTTGAGAATCAATGTAATTTTATGGATATGATTTTATTAATAAATATATGTGTCTTCTAGATATTATTATGTTATTTGGATTGAGTTTACTTCATTTAAAAGGTTGTATGCTTTGATGTGTTGTATATGAGCATGTGTGGTTAGGGTTTGAAGCACAAGTGTTGAAAAGTTTTTATTGGGGATGACTCACCACCCCCTTCTCTATCCTTGTCACCTCCAAAACAAAATATAAAAATGGGATGAGAGATATGGGGTATAAAATTCACCCTCTCCTCGGCTTGACAAGTGGCGGGTAGTGATTGTTGGGTGGAGGAGAGAGGAGAAACACTCGAAAAGCTCCTGGGGTTGGCTGGGTCACATGTAGGACTTGGAAAAGGGATGGAATTGGGTTAATTTTTGTGTCCTAAGGGTACAATAAATTTGGTTTAATAAAATTTCCCCTCAAGTGGTGAGGACAAGTGGCAGAAGTTGATTTAGTGAGACAGAGAGGAGAGGGGGCTAAAAATTGTCTTGTGAAGCCTTCCCGAGCTCATTTGAGGAATCAAGGGCCAAGATGGGCATGGGGCACATTTTTATGTCCCAAATATCCCAAGGGGATGGGACGAATGGGATAGGAAATTGTGCCCTCACATGGAGGTGACAAGTAGCACTTTGTGATTGCACAACCGAAAGGGATGTGATTAGGTGAGAAGGGATTTATCTTACAACTTTGGGCTTCATCGAGGTCACATGATGATCTTGGGTGTTTAACTAGGAATGGGTGCATTTTTTTAGAATAATGGGAAGGGTCCCATGCTATGATTCATCATCTGTAACTCTCTCAAAATAGCCTTTTTATCTCAAAACCATAGGATGCGCTTGCTGAAAATAGACTATGGAAAAAACACCTATGTATTGTGAAAAATATGAAAGGACCGTCATTTATATAATTTAATCATATTTATAATGCTATCTTGTTTTACTTCCAACTCATTATGGAGCTATCAAAATCCTTTCTCGAAGCTTAGGTGTTATTTTGAACTACAAGATCCTTCACCTTCAAGAATCCGCTTTGGTGAACTTGTCCCAAAATCTTCAAATATTTCCTAAATATTCCTAAAACACTTTCATAACACTCTTATCTCATCAATAACACTTCTTGATTAATTCGGGCCTTCAAATCTCTCCCGTAGGATACACACATGTCTGGAAAGGCTAGAAATAACCTTTCTAGGTTCACTAAAGAAACTACCTTGAGAATCATTATATCGGATGAACTTCATGAACTTGTTTCTATATTTTAAACACATGGGAAAGTTCAATAAAAATCATATGATCACTTGAAAGGATAGGAAATTCTTGACACAAAGGCAAAAACTAATCTGGAGAAGTGTTTAGGAAGGCTTACAAAAAAATTTGACACTAGGGTAAATTTGTCATGTTTTCATTTTGAAAATTTCCCTTGAAAAAACACATTACAACAATGGGTTAGAGACAATACATATATAGAGTGTTGTTATTATGTATTATCCTTAGTTTGCGTTAGGTATCCTTCTCCTCTTAGGTTTCATGTATATCTAGATGTGCTTACTGAAAAATAGACTATGGAAAGAAGTATTTGTATATTGTGAAAAATCTTAAATAATCATCATTTATAGAATTGAATCATATTTCCAATGGTATCTTTTTTTAATTCCAACTCATTACATAGCTCTTAAAATCACTTCCTGGAGCTAAGGTGTTATTTTGAACTATAAGCTCCTTCACCTTCAAGAACCTAATTTGACTTAACTTGTCCCCAAACCTTCAAATATTTCCTAAATATTCCTAAACCAATTTCACAATGTTCTTAGATCCTCAATACCACTTCTTGATGAATTTGGGCCTTAAAATATCTCCCAAAGGATGCACACCGAGTCTTGGAAAGGCTAGAAATAAACTTTCTAGGTTCACTAAAGAAACTACCTTGATAATCATTATATCAGAAAGACTTCATGAACTTGTTTCTATATTTAAAACACATGGGCTAGGAAAATACAACACATATGATAAATTTAAAGGATAGGATAGGCCTGACACAAGGGGAAAATTGATTTGGAGAAATTCTTAGGAGGGATTACAAAAAAATTGACACTAGGGTAAAGTTGTCATGTTTTCATTTTGAATTTTCCCTTGCAAAAATACATGACAACAATTGGCTCTAGTTTGGGAACATTTTATGGATTGAGTGTAGTGAGGAAAGAACAAGCAGGGAACCCCAAAATATCAATACACAACATGGACCAATGCCTTATCGATTAGGATATAGAGTCACTTAAAATATATACCACATAACTTCCTTTATTGAACACACACACGAGACAAGAAACAAACACACAAGATGAGAAAGGAAACACACAACATAAGGGAAACACAAAACAAGAAAGGAAACACACAAAACCAAATGGAAACATCCTAAATAACCTATGTACATGCAGTGGACAACCTTCTTTCAATGAAGCACAAATTTGAACTAAGTTCTTACCCATAAATGGGTATCACCGAATGCCTTTCTTCCACAAATATGTTGACAAGTTCACTGAAGTATGAACCTCTCCTTAGCTTCTTGAGAAATCTAGCATGATTGCTAGTGAAATTGATGTTCTTCTTGTTTAATTCATTTCCTCTATCAATTTTAGACTTTATTTCCGTATTCTCATTGATTCCCAAGTTTGTTCCACATGTTGATTTTTCACCGCCACCGTGAAGATGATTCTTGATTACACTTGGCTTATCATTTCCGTACCAAAACATTTTTCCTTCAATGTGCATTTGCTTTGACCAACACTTTCATGGGCTGATTCTCGAAATATGCCTAAAAAAATTTGACATCATCATCCACCTCTTGATTTTTCCATGTTTCTCAATTGGATCAAGAAATAGTATTTCTTGCACTCCTAACTTTTGAAACATGCTTCCTACATAGTGTGGTATGTGCATAGCATCATTACCTTGAAAAGAGAATGAGATCAAGATTGGGAATACCACATGGAAATTTTCATCTTCTTGACCTTGTCCATTTTGGGATTTGTCATTCTTTTTTTATGCTAAGAGCATCTTTCTCTTTGTTAGTGTGAGCATTGAAAGATTGAAGTCCATTAACAATGTTTCCAGCCATAGGATGAAGAAATATTCCATTTCTCCATTTTTCATCCTCATGAAAAGGAAACTATGACAATATTGGTGTTGAAATGTTGTCGTTATCATTTCCTCATTCTCGGTCACCAAGAACCAAGAGATCCATCTCAGAGATGAAATAATTATCCTCTTGAGTATGTTCAAGTTCAAGAAGTAGAAACATGTTTCCATCCTTGCATTTCTTGTCATCTTCTTCCAATGAGAAAGAGAAGCTTTCAAGTTCACCAATATACTCATCACATGGAAACTCACACTGATCCTCAAGAACATGATCAAAAATATTGAAGTTACCTGTCAAGAAATTTTTGAGCATCATTCCTTCTTCTTGATCCACATTTCTCTTTACTTCCATATTTCTTTGTTACAAGTCAAGGTCTAATCATTGTCATCAACATGTAGTGGAACAACGTTGTTTATATTCTCATCCCATGAAAAGTAAAAATTTTCAAAATCTGATTTCATTAACTCATCATTATGCTCTTTGACCAGCTCCATGATTCTTGGGCACTCTTATACTAATATGGGAAGCTCAATATCATTCTCAAAGGTTATGAAAACGTTTCAGATCTAGAATTTTGACATGGGATATCTATTATTGAGTCATTTTCCTTTGAACAATATACTTCATCTTCCTAATAGGAAGAAGTTTCTTTGTCTTACCATTGACCGAGATGGTGGTGTGTGACCAATCTAGCTACATATCTCCCCCAAAATCTTAGCAGAAGCTTCAACCTAACAACATACCATACAAGGTGGGCATGCCTACTACAAGGATTCTCATTGTGATTTTCTTGTCATGGAAGTATTCAAATGCTACCTCAACACTTTTTATTTTTCCAAAGAGAGACATTTGTTTCATTTCCATGAGAGATACTGATCGTGAGGTAGGGGAAAGGGAGAGGCTGAAAACTTTAAAAACTTTTTCATGCGTGACGTTTTCTAAGGCACCAAAGTCAATGATACAACTATTTATCATACCCTTGACTAACAAGGCTATGTAGAAATGTTCTACCTTCCTAGAGGTGGAGGGTGTGGAGGAAAGACAATTCAAAGATGGAGTGGATTGAGAAGCATGAGGTGGTTCTTTGGTGGTGGCATATTTAGAAACAAAGAAAATTCCTTTGATATGTTGATCACATTTCTCAAGTTGCTTAGGATGAGTTCTCGAGTACTAAAACTTGGAAATTTGGACTTTGGATATTTTAAAATGTTCAATGATATCAAAGGATGAAGAGTTGGTAGGAAAATCATGGGTTATGGTAGTTTTGACATGGACATTCTTAGGAATTGTAGAAATTGATTTTTGGTAAGAAGGTTGAAGGCGACTTACTCGAAGAGGAAGATGGATTCTTGGCTGGAATGGTCTCATTCTTCTTCTCGATTGATTTTTTTTTTGCAAACTTCAATGATCCTCATTTTATTTTTAGTTTTATCGAGTTGTCATTTGAGGATTCAATTTTGTATCTTAGGCAAAAGAAGAAGAGCCTTCTTTCTCCTTTTATGGTTGAGTGAACACCACATATGAGTAACTATATGTGGGTTCTTCATCATCAAGTGTGCATTCACAAAAACCGATCCAATCACATTCTCTTTCTCCTTCATCTTAAACTTCTAATTCAAAATTTTCTTCTTCATCATCTTCATTTCTCTTGCACATTGCATTGACCGGTTGAGCCTACAAAGAAATCCTTACAGGTGATCCTACAATTTGATTTCTATTTTGGTTTAGATGAGGTGTTCATTGAGAAACTTCCCTTTTAAAATAATCAGTTCATTTTCCAACTTCTACAACATTGGATTAGTTCTCTCATCTTTGTAACTTTGGGTTTTATCTTTCATCAAAGGATTATTGATCTTACCTAATAAGATGAGGTCATCTTCCACCTCCACGACAATTCATTAAGTGTTGTCAAATCTTGTGGTAGAACCCTCGTAGTATGAAGTTTACTCTAGGAAATTGATCATTCAGAAAGAAAATATTCAAATTATTTACGAGTGGGAAGAGAAACGACAAGAATTTTGTTCATCATCTTATTGAATTTTTCCATGAAGTTTCTCATGGAATCATGTGCCTATTTCTTCATTTGAGTGATTTGAGTAAGGAGGGCATAAGCAAATTTTTGGTCTTGAACCTCTCTTTGAATGTATTTTTGATATCACCCTAACTGGAGATTAAGTGTGAAGGCAAGTAGTAGAACCAATCTACTGCCACATCTTGTAATTTTTCCATGAAAAAATGCACAACAACATCTTCGTGTTGTACTCTAAGGATGCCACAGGCTATGATGAAGGATGTGATGTGATTGTTAGGACGTTGCTTACCATCTCCATAGAACTTTGGAAAATTATTTAATGATCCTTGAGGAAGCTCATGGAGTGATGGAGCTAAAGCCAATAGACTAGTGTTCTTTCCCCATGGCACGTGTTTTTGTTTCCATTTCTTCATCTTTTCTTTCTTCTTCGTGTGGAGTGAAGACTAGTGGTTCAATAATTTTCTCTTCACTACGACCTTCAAGAGCATTTTTAAGAACTTGTATTCTTAATGGTACAATAGGTAGTCAGAAATTAACTCTTTTTTTTCATCAAATGTGGGGTAAAAAATGCCACCTACATGATCATCTCAAGTGAAATGTCTTTCGCACGAGTTTTTCTCAAGTGGTTTGCAAAAGGGATTTGTGATCGTTTAAGTACCTTTATTTATTTATTTATTTATTTTCTAATTTTTGTATTTTCTAGATATATTCTTAGGTGCACGAGGGTAGAGGAGATATCACAAAAATAATGGTGTTGCGAGAGGAGATGACTTGTGAAGGATTTAGAGCTCACGAGAGGACATGGAGCTAGAGCATCTGGAACTCCACCATTTGGGAAAGCATGGTAGAGAACCTCTTTGGTTTCAGATGAATGCATGTCCGAAGAATGATTGAGAGCTATGGGCATGCATCTGATCCTACCTAGAAAGCTAGCCCTTGCACTTGGTTTCTCAGATTCTATGACAATAAACAATAAGTAAGCTAGTGTGGGTAGTAGAGTTACGGTAGATAGAGTTAATTTAAAGTCAAGTTCAAGAGTTAATCATGTAGCTTATTCATCTATGGTGGTGTAATCATCATCTATGTTATTCAGAGGTCTAGTTAGAGGTATATTTTCGGCACAACATCAACACAAAACATGGGACGTAGAACATTGGCATAACATCTGGAAGTAGCACAACTTTATAGACTGTGGGAGTTCCGTTTAGCACGATCATTGGAACAAAAGGCAGTGAATCCTATAGTCCATTACGTACTTTAGGAGGAGGATCATGAGGGTCGGTGACTAGGGCACTAGAAGATCTAGTGGCTCACGGAGGCGAAGGAAACATAGGAGGAAATACGGGTTCGGATCTAATGGGCATGGTCTACACCAGCCCCATAATATATATATGGAGATGTCATGTAGTCTTTTAGGATATAGATGGATAGAAGTTGCAAGTAACTGAGCACATGCATATGTGTGAGATACTATGATGTGTGAAGGGGATTAATACTCCATAGCCAATGAAATTCAATTTGCAAATACATTGTAAGGGTGCACGCATAGTTTGTACACAAAATTTGACCTTGACCAGACTTATGTAGATTATACCACACTGCGGGATGCTTTCTTGAAAGAGTTTTATATCCCTAAGTTTGAGTAGAAGAGCATCAACACATTGAAAGAAATCAAGTAGGGGGCAACTAAGAGTGTACAAGAGTATGATGCACATTTCAAAACCCTTTTGTCTAAGTTATCTTATGATATACATCTGAGCCAACATGCTCAATGGTTCATTGGAGGACTGATCATGCCTTTTAGGAGGGTACTCTCACACAAAACTTGTATAGATCTGCTTAAGGCACTTGAAGAAGCTCTTCTCACTAAGGTGATCGAGAGTGTAGACACAGGAGTGAGCCCATTTTTAGAGGCCCAGATTGCAACTATGGATAAATAGTTAGAGAAATTGTCAGCTAATTCGATGCATGAGACATGCAACGGAATTTGGTGCACAAATTGTGAAGTACAAGGGCATACTAAGGATAGTTGTCCTCAGAAGTCAATGCACACAATGTTCTTTGGACTACGAGATCATCACTTGGATCATGATTCAAGTAGGTTCCCATTGCTACAACATGTGATAAGGAAGAATGTGTCCTATTACTGCAAGATTTGTAGGTCTACTACTCATGATACTAAAAATTATAGGTTGATTGATCAAATTCATGATGCCATTGATACTAGTGTACATCAGACCAACATTGCAAATAACTCTAAGGAGAAAGGTGAGCATCATGATCATAATCACAATGAAGGGCATTCGAAGGAGGCCATGGTAGAGGTCGAGGATATTGTGGAGGATTTAGAGGCCAAGGTTGCGGTGGTGGAAGAAGTGATTTCCCTCATGGAACATGTTATACATGCGGATCCCTGATCATTATAGGCATGAATGCCCTTAGAACATTATCTATTCTTTTTGCAGAAAGAATCACAACTATGAAGAATGCCTAGACTTGTATGAACACTTGAGTAAGAAGCATAAGCAAGATAAGGGCACAAGGATGGTTAGAGTATAGTGCATCGTGGAAGATTAGTGGATGCCGAAGTTAGTGCTTGATCCTGAGTTGGTACCTGTGAAGATCACTACACGTTGAGGCTACGTGTGTCAAGGAAGTTCCAAAGCAGAAGCTTGTTATCAGAAAGGAGGAGGTATTACATGCAAAGTATCTAGACCCTATGCATCAGAAGGAGGTTTATCAAGAAACCATGGAGGTGATTAGGAATTTGTAGGGTGAGATATAATGTTTGAAAGAACAGTCATGGAAGTTAGAACAAAAGAAGGTGGTTAAGCTCCATCAGACAAATGTTGATGATATAAAGGAGGTTTACAAGATGCTGTGACAAGAAAACATTATTCCTTTATTGGGGAACTAGTTAAAGGGAAACACTCTACGTCTTTGGAATTGAGCATGAAAGGTAGATTTTGCATGCTAACCTCCCTCCTCATAGTTTGGATTATGACAAGGAAATCACTTTGAATGTTTTTTTTGATGGATGGATTTTGAGTAATATTCTGATTGACACAGGTGTAGAAGTGAATGTACTCACTTTGGACGCGTGGATTCTAGATGGGTAGACCACCATTACAGCCATCTTTGAATGTGTTGTTTATGGAAAACAAGACTAAATCCATGCCTATTGGGGTTTTGAAGGATGTGTCTATTACTATACAAGGGGCCAAGTTTACTGAGGAATTTGAAGTCTTGGTGCTTACAGAGGTAGACAATTTTTCACACTACTTGGGCACCCTTGGTGTTATGCAAACAATGTAGATCTTTGCTTCAACAAAGGATATATAAGTTTTGAGAACAAGGAAGAGCACGTCATTATTCCCTTGACAGATGGAAAAAATTTACACCTTATATATAGCCCTTAAGTGAAGAATATTTAAACAGAATTTACATATGCACCATTCGAGATCGAAAGTTCTTGAACCATCTAAGGAAGGAGTTCTCCAATGAGTGATGCACATTCCATGAATGATACTAAAAGTGTCACACTTGACAATTAGGTAGATGGAACTTATGAAATGATTGGGTGTGAAGTGAAAACTACGATTACATGTGTAATAAGGCCACGTTGTGTTAGGCATTTTGGCATACCAAGGTACCTTGGTGAAGAAAATCCTAAGGTATTCTCGTATGCTATGGAATTATAGTGGATAGATCAGGTGGAAAGAACAAACATGATAGTTTGTACTCTATGCAGGACAACAACGTGTTGGTGGATGGTTCTTAGAGATAATTTATTGGAATGGCGGGAAGTGAGAATTTCCTTCTCTGCTAGATTTCTCCAGAGTAATGTGCCTATTCAGATCTATGAATTTTATGATAAGGATCCTATTCAATACCACATTTAGTAGCGTGAGAGACTGCGGGACAGAGGGGTAGGAAGCTTTACCACCTTTGTTATGGGTGCACAATATCTACTTCACCTTGCAAGGCTACATGTGCGCATGGTATGTCTATGCAGAGTTGAATAGAGAGACTAGAAATTGGAAAGAACTTATTGTAAGTATGATTCAGACCTTTGACTATTTTTCCACTAAACCTCCAGTGAATGAGGTGTTACAGGTTATGAAGTGCTTGACTATAAGAGATAGTGCAAATGATGATGAACTTATTTAGGTTTTATTTGGTGAGTCGAACAAGAGGCACGCTTTGAAGAAGAGGAAGAAAAATATTCAGAACAACTTGGGCATGCCTACCTAGAAAAGGAAAAGGGTAAGATGGTCTATATGATGGATGATGAAGAAGTGGAGAATTTGGATGTTTACCATAAAAAGGGTACCCACGAGGTCCTATATAGTGTAGATGAGAAGGTGCATTCCTACCATGATCCTATGAAGACAAAGAAATTAAATATCGAATGGATGATGAAACTAAGGAGGACATCATTAGAGATTATTGTCTGACTTTGAAGTTGCTAAGATAATTGAGCTACTACGTGACTTCCAAGATTTGTTTCCTAGGGGCTATCATGAATTGAAAGGGGCACATGAATATTTGGGTGAGATGAGAATCAAGCTAAAGGAAGATGCACACCCGAGTTAGGAAGATGCCTTATAGGATGAATCCTAACATGCGTGTCGAGTGAAAGAGGAAATTGAAAAGATGTTGAATTCTGGAAGCATTGATCCCATCGAGGAGTTTGAATGGGTTAGCCTTATGGTGATTAGTATAGAGAAAGATGGCATAATAAATTTTTTTGTGGATTATAGTGGGTTAAATGTTGTATGCGTAATTGATCCCTTTCCTACCCCATTTACTGAAGAAGTATTGGAAGGTGTTACGGGGCACGAGATATACTCCTTCATAGATGGACTTGATAGATATCATTAGGTAATGATAGTGAAATAGGATAAATAGAATACAATTTTCACCACTAAGTTGGGAAGTTTTGCATACATGGCTATGCCCTTTGGATTAAAGAATGTGCATGCAATATTTTCGCACATTGTTGTACATGCATTCGAGGAATTTACTCATAAGTTCTTGCATGTGTATCTAGATGATTGGACAATCTATGGGCTTGTGAAATATCACTATGATAACTTAAGGCTCATGTTTGAGAGATTTCGGCAGTTGAGCATCTCCTTAAATATTAAGAAGCACATTTTTGCTACACCCTTTGAAATTTTGTTGGGAAAAATTATTTATAAGCAAGGCTTGTTAGTAGATATTTCTAAGGTTGTTGTCATTTTAGGATTAGAGGAACCTACTAGTCAAAGCGAGGTGTGTAGATTCTTGGGGCACACAAGGTATTACAGAATTTCATCCAAGGTTACACTAAGATTTCCACACCCTTAGAGGAATTATTAAAAGGTACATGAAAGTTCTATTGGGGAAGAAAAATAAAGTCATTTACTTACCCTTAATAATTCTTTCTAACCTCAGCGTGCTTGGCCTATCACCCAACGGGTGCTAGGTGCTCACCCAAGGCACACACGGGTGACAAGACCCTCTTTTATGTGAGATTTTTGAGAAGGTTCTCACATCAATGGAGGATTATTTTTAGAATCAAAAGTACATTCACTTACTAAAAAAGTAGAAAATTTAACTAATAGATTACACATTAATGCATCACAAAATATAAATAACATTGTAAGAAGTATAATAAACTAGATCTGATCCATGATAAGTCATATAACACGAGGGTTTACACCCATAAACAAGTTATACAAAACGAACCCACATATATATTGATTTAAAAGAGTTTTGGTAGCCACATTATAGTCAAAAGGGTCATCTCAGACCATATATATTAAATGACAGAGACTTGTCTCCTACAAACCTTCTTGATATGAGATCCTAACTATACTTTTTCCCATTTTATCCCTTGTTATAGATCCTAATACCCATACATATGCTTATGGCATCCCTTATAACCATCTAGCACTAAGTTCTCTAAACCCTAGCATTACTGCAACACTTCGTTACTCTATGTATTTCTTCATGAGTGTCATGTTTATCTCTCGTATGTCCTCTTCATCTATCTATCTCCCCATATATGTGTCTCTAGCCGAGAATTTCTTTATATAAGATCAACACCCACCACCATGCCTTCTCTAAGCACAAATTACATGCCAAGTGTCGATGTGGTCCTCCATAGGTGAATTCTTATCCCTTTTCTCTCCACTCTCTATAATGATGTCTTCTAAGAATATTCCCTATAGGGAATATCATTTTCTTGACCTCCAAGGTTCTAGGTTGGCACCTTATCCACTCATCATGCCTAGTTGGGTCCTCACATTTTTCCTCAAGTGCCTCTAGAATGCCAAATATGGCTAAGTCCTTTAAACCCGTGTTCTACCTCCCACGCACGCCCGATTTCACTTAAACCCTTATTAAACCCTTTTGTCCTTTATACTTTCCCCTGAGAGCCCTTCTTCTCACTAGTCCTATGTGTGCGTGCCTCTTGGTACTTAGCCAATATTTAGTGTCCAACAACACCCCACACTATGTGTGTTATGCATCCTTGAAAACATCCTTTTTCTTCTAAGAATAAGGAATAGTGGAACTGTGACAATCTAAAAAAGGAATGAAAGACTAGAAGAATATGCTATTGGTGTAGGAGTGGGAATTCCTTCTTCATGGTTGCCTTAGTATTTTACCAAGCATCTACCTCACCCTGCACTGTTAAAGTAGGTCACCTACTAGAGTGATCACTTCATCAAAACTTAATTCATTGCTCTTAGCATTCAGTGTATCTATAATGCCTTCTAGTTGCTTGCTTTAAGATCGTCTAGCGAGTCTATTTTGTGAGTGACCTGGGGATATAACTCCTTGAGCTGATTCTTAATCGAACCCTACAAGGTTTCAATTGCTTCCAACTTTTTCTCAACCTTGGCTAGGATCTTATCATGCTTCTCCTGTTTCCTTTGTTATTTTCTTGAAATTCCTTTAGATCCACCTCATGCGTAGCAACCAATATGCTCTACCCTATCTCTATCAGCACAATTGTCATATACAGACCTCGGCCATTTGCGTGGTAGTATTTATAGTGGAAAGGAGCTTGGAATACCAAGTAACTATCTCCCAATATTTATTTTTTTCTTCATCCTTACAGTGCGCCATCACCTCTTCTTCCGACTCTAATGTGAGTGGCCACCTTTCCATGGTGAGGATGCAGGTTAAGTCTTCCAAGTAGTGTAAGGATGACTTGTACTTCTGGTCTAGAGGAGTTAGATCTAGATGCACTAGAATGATGACACTGTAATCTCCTCTACCTTCTTGTAAACTTCCCACACTTTAGCCTTCTCATCCCTTAACTCACACCTTAATTGTGTTGATCAGATCCTCTTACTTTATCTCCTTATCTCTTTCATTGATCTCTTCATTTTTCTTCTCAAGCTCTTCCTCCAAGACCCTTATTTTGTCATTTTTCTGAAGAGCCTCACCTCAACTTCTACCGACACCTTGTTGAGCGTATTACAAACTTTGCTCATATGATAGTTTTTGGGAATTCACTAGAGGGTTTACTCCCTTAGCATATGGTATCTTCATCAATGCCTCTTGGTTGACCTCAAATTTGGGTTCATCAACATGGGACTCAAAAGCCCAAGATAGTATTTTCCTCATGCGTAGGTATGCACCCTCTTCATTGAAAGAAGACCATGCAAGGAGTTGGTTTGTAGGCATGGTGCTTTGGAAAAGCGCGCATAGTAATTTGTTTGGATCATTAATGTAATTCATTTCTTGTTCATGTGCCACTATTATACCCTTTTCACTGTGTGCACACTATCTTTGGGAAGCTTCTTTGCTAGGTGGGATTCTCACCCATGTTTGCATCTTGCATCCCAATGCTTGCACTATCCTCTTTCTCCTTCAAGAATTCTTCGACACTTGTGCTCCACCTCTTGATCCACCATGTCCTTTAAAATGCCTACTACCTCCCTCTCCGTGGCATCCTATGTGTTCCTTAGTTAGGCTTGGAGTCTTTTGATCCTTCTCTTCATTTACCTCTTCCCTCGACTCATGTACATAGTACATAGGATTGTTCTTCTAAGTCTCACCTTGCTCTTTGTGGTCCTCATCTCCCTTGTCATCCTCCATGATCTCTATTTCTTCTAAGTCCTCCTTTTTGATACTCTTTGCTTCTTCTTAAAAAGTGTTTCCAATATAGGAGACTTTTATTTTCTTCTTCCCTAGGTGACTCCTTTCTTGCTAGTGATTCTTCTTTTGCAAGGGACTTCTCTTGCTCTAGTGCCTCTTCCTCAAGTGTCTTCTCTTTTTCTTCTATAGGGGACTTCTTCCTCCATGCATAGGTGCTTGGTCTTACACCTAACTCCTACGTGCCTATAGATTGCACTGTATGTGTATTTGATGATTTTTCTTAGGGGCCTCCTCTCTCTCCCTTTTCCTTAGCACATCCTTATTCCTTATGGTGGGGTCTTTTGGGATAGAGACATCATTTTCAACGTAAGCACCTTTCTCATACTTAGGCCTTATACATAGGTATACCCTTGTTGTGGTCCTCCCAACAATAGGAAATGTCATTGGCTTCAACATATGTATGTCATGGGAGACATACTTCTCCACATATGCACGCTTCTTTAGATATATCAATGTTCTACGCAGCTCGTGGTAATCTTGGTCTATCATGTTGAGGTCAAACCTTAGCTTCTTTTCCTCTTTGAATTGATTGACCCCATTTGGAAGTATTGTGTTGTGAAGGAGAATGACAATTTGCACTAGGGACCCTTGGCACCATCTGCCAGAGTAAACTTGCCAATACAAAAATGTTGGTATACTGATGAATTCAACCTCACCTTGTAGTAAAATAGGTAATTTCTCAGGTATTATTGATTTAGCATTGAATGCATCACACATCCGCTTATACCATTTTTCTAGGCATGCCTTGTGGGCAGCCATCATGGTGTCATAAGTGTATTGATCAAATATTTTGGTGGGGAAGGGTTCTCATTTGGGTATTCCCAAAAAAATTTATCTGGCCCATCGGGCACTCCAATCTCTGAAAAAGACAATGGTAAGGAGGACATTACCAAACATGATCTTTTCTCCATCGCGTACGGCATTGATGATTTCTTCTACTATGAAATCCAATAGGTTATAGATGGTCCCTTATGAGATCTTACAAAAATGTTCAACCAATCCTTGTTGATCTATGTCCATCTATTCTGTCCATTTAGCTTTGTGACCAACCACATGGCCATCCTCATTACAGGGTTGGAAATCACAGAAATGTCAAAGTAGTGCGAACCCTTCTTGTATTCATAATCTTCAATGGTCTTCTTAATGGCCTCCTTATCATCCAAGTCATCATCAAATGATTATCCTTTGTAGATAAGACTGGTAAACTTAGAAATCAGTTGGGAGTTATTCACATCCTTCATCCTGTGAAGTAGAAGTGGTCTTCATGTATGCACGACATTAACCATTGGTATAGTCACTCAAGTTTTCTGAAATAGGGCAACTCATAGAGTTGCAATAACCCGGCCTTCTCCATTTTCACCTTTACCTCATCATCATAGATAGGAATTCCATCTGGTGTCCTCTTGTCTATAGAACGAACCAGTTCAATGCCATCTCATTCTCTGTGGTGCTCATTCGATGGTTGTAGTCACTCACGACCATCTTTCTAACATGAGACACCCATTATTTTCTAAGAAATACACCATCTGGATATTGCATCTCTCGTGTACCATTCTTCATTGAAACTGGTGGAAATGACTTGTTTCCCCTTTCCCTTGCCCTTCTTTGGTGAAACATTTTTTGCTTTCCTTGGTGCCATTTCTCCGTTGGGTCACTAAAAGTTCTTCCTTTCTCTCTGATCTTGGCTCTTCTCAACTCTGTGGCTCCACTCCTTTGCGAAAATTCCCTCAATCCATGTGCCCTAGCTATGGAACCCTAACCTAGAAAACCCTTTTCCACAAGATGACATAATCACTGTGGGATTTTTCCACACAACCTTCTCCGTTAATGCCCTTGTACTCTTTTTCCACTCCGGTTCGCTGATCAAACCAGTTATGCACGCAAATATTCATAACCCTTTTTTGCACAAATTTTCTTCAAGGATGCCCTAGTTCACAAGAGCTCTTTTGATAACAAAAATAAAAGATTAACAATAATGCACCCCGACGTTTTACTTATAGCTTTTTCTTTTCTCCACAATAAATGCCATGCCACATACCAACATACTCTTGCAATAAAGGAAACTTTTTCCTACTTCCAACCTTCAATGCTTTTACCCCCACGCCTAATCCTATGTAAAAATTCTACAACCTTCTAGCGCTCAAAAACCATTACTGACCGAAGATCCTTACGCACGTGATTTCAGTTCTGAAAGCATTTATTTTTTCCTTATCCTAATTTTTGACATCACTTACCTCATGTTGTTCCTGTGCTTCTCACTCTTGTACATGGTTTTTATAAAGACTCCACGACACCATACTCATCATGTTTACATTTTCTACGTGTGTTCTTCCAATCTATATGCTTTTGATTCTTCAACCCGGGCCATCAAAACACAACCTCCAATACCAACTTCCAGTGCTTGCCAAATCACTTCACCCCACACAAAAATAGACGCGCACTCCTCTATACATAGATTTTTTTGAAATTGTAAGTGGCTACCAGCGCACAAATGCACACAACACAAAGCAACGAGAAAGGGAAACACAAAGAAAGGAAACTATAACAAAGAAAAACCTAGGCTAACTAGCAATACTACCTTATTTACAAACACAAAGAAGACTTATTTATAGTAGGGATTTAGCCTACTCCCATTAAAATGGCTTGGTAACCGTGTTCCATCTAGTGCTTGTAACTGGAAAGTGCTTGAATCAAGTATATAAGATACAATGTATGGGCCCATCTAATGGACTTTGAATTTCCTAGGATGGCGCAGAAACTTGGAATCATACAATAGAACCATCTGCTTTCAACCTCAAGTTGTTTGTTTGATATGTCTATCATTGCATGCCTTTAACATCTGGATTTTTGTTTTCTAACTCCAATGAGCAATATCCCGCCTCTCATCTAACTGCATTAACTTATCAATCCTTTCATCAAGTGCTTGTTCATCATCTAATCCTCTTGCGCATGCTATACATAGTGATGGTAGCATGAATTCAATAGGTAACATTTCTTCCACGCCAAACACCAATGGAAAAGGTGTGACATTGTTCAAACTTTTATAAGTAGTCCAAGTATGACCATAACACAACATAAACTTTATCATCCCAATCCCTTATTCCTACATCAAAAATATTGGTTAACATGTGATTCAATTTTTTAAAGTTCCTCGATAGTCCCATTAGCTTACGGGTGATAAGGGGTCAGTCTTGTGGTGGCCTACCATGAATTACACAAAAAAACCTAAATGTCTCATTTAAGAAATAAGTACCCCTATCAATTGTTAAACTCAATGGACATCCATATTTGTTGATTATGTTTTCCCATAAGAACCTAGTTGTTGTTATCATTGTGCAATCCCTTGTAGGCGTCGCTTCTTCCCACATTGTAAGATAATCTCTACATGTAATGATATAACATGAACCTATCCTTCACGTGGATGTGGAAATAGGGCCTATAAAGTCAATTGACCACTTCTTGAATGGTTATGCACTGGAAATTGGTCTTAATGCAATTTCATCTCTTTTCCCTAGTTTACTAAGGCTCTAGCAGTGGTCATAGGTCTTACAATACTCAATACAATCCTTGTAAACTGTTTCCCACCAAAATCCTACTAGAAAGATATTGCGTGTGGTTGCATTCCCTGCATAGTGTCCTCCTACAATTCCACCATGTGTTTCCTCCATGATTGCAACATGTTCATGCTCTAACATGCACTAGCGAAAAACCTCATTGTGTCCCAACTTGTATAAGTCTCCACTAATTAGCATGTAGGGTGCGACACATATGGCTAATTGCTTGCTTTCCAAAGTATTCATTCCCTCTAGTGTCACACCCATCTTGAGAAATATAACAATATCTTCCAAGTCAGAGGGCGTGCACCATAATATAAATAGTTGTGCATCTGGAATTATATCCTTAATGCTCTGCGCGTCCTCCCCTGAGTCAATCCTTGATAAATGATCTGGTCCTAAATTACTCTTTCTTGGTTTTACAATAACCATAAAATAAAATTCTTGAAACAAAAGAACCCCCTTTGGCATATTCACCCTTGTAAAATGATATTTTTGACCAAGTACTTCAATTCCATGTGGTCCATGTAGAATGTAAAGGGTATTACCAATAGATACTGCTTGAATTTTTGTAGCGCGTAGATCATTGACAATGCTTCGTGCTTAGTAGTAGTATAGTTCTGTTCTATTGGGGTTAAATTTCTACTAGCAAAACACAAGGGGTGGTCAATAACTCCTCTCCAGGTTATGCTAAGATTTCCCCAATCACCATCCTTGAAGCATCAACATGTATATGGAATGGCTTATCCCAAGAAGGAAAGTGTAATATGGGTGCAGTGATAAGCTTATTCTTTAGTGTATCAAATTCCATTTGTTGTGCCTCTCCCTAGTGAAATGTACTTTTGTGTTTTAGTAAATTTTCCAATGGTACGAGAGATCTTAGCATACCCCTAATAAATTTCTGGTAATACCCCATATGCCCAAGGAATCCACGCACTGTGCTCTGGTGGTAGGTTCCCCTAATCCCACAATAACGACAACTTTGGCAGGATCCACCAACAAGCCTTCCTTACATATGATATGTCCCAAAAGGGTTCCAAATGGAGTAGTGAAAACACATTTCTTAATGTTGAGGGATATCCTCAATTGTCAACATATTTCAAACATCAACCTCAGATTGTCACAATGATCCCTCACTAATCCATATATCTTGTCAATCATCAAGGTAGACTTAAAGAAACTTATGGATGAAGTCTTGAAATTCCTGCACCACAATGCACAAAAATAAAACAGTGCATTCTTCAATCCAAAAGGCATGACTATGTAGGAAAATCTTCCCCATTCAGTGGTGAAAGTTGTCTTTTTGGTCCTCTGTAATTCTAAGTTGATGATATTCCGAGAATCCATCTGTGAAAGAATAGATCTCGCACCCGACTACTCCTTCCAGGATCTCCTCGGTGAAGGGGGTTAGAAAAGGGTTAATAACACATACCGCATTCAAATCTTTGTAATCAACACAAATCCTTATCCTCCCATCCTTCTTAATGTTGATGACCATCAAACTTATCCATTCTGATTCCTTAATGGCCTTAATGATGCCTGATGTGATCATCTTGTCAATCTCCTCCTTGACTTTGATGCAAAGATTCAAATTCATTCGATAAGGTCTCTTCTAAATTGGGCACACACCTTCCTTTAACTTTATTTTCATTTCTCCAAGGAGTGGTGAACTCCTTTAAGCTCATGGTACCCATGTGAAAATAATTCTGAAACTCATGCAACAGTTATTATTGATATCAAAAGCTTCTTTTATATTGAGTAATATCCAATAGTATCCTCCTTAGGTTCGGCCTCTCGAACTAATGTTAACCTTCTTGGTTTTTCAGGGGTTCATGGTAGGTGCGTGCTTTCTCATCAACACTATCCATAACTTTGCGCATACCCATAGTATGGTTAACATCCAAATTTTCCACTTCTTCACCATCGATCACATAGACCAATTTTCCTTTCTCTTTTTCCATGCATGCGTGCTCAAGCTATATCTCCTCTGATTCTTCCTCATAAAAGCACTCTTCTAAGCTAGGTTCACCTAATAATTTCAATATTCTATCCTCTTCCATGGAAATATCTCCCATAGTTAGGTGCTTAACAACCTGTAATGCCTCATCCACTAATGGCTTAGTACTCTGATATTCGAAAGCTTGAAGGAGATCAACTGTCAACTCCTGCTAGTTTCCTATCTGATGACACATCTTTGAGTGAATGTACCATGCATGTGCATAACCTTGTAAGGTGGAGTACAACTTATGCACCCATAAATAAGGTGGCAAGGCTTCCGTGCCTTCCATCCAGGCCTTCTCACATGCTTGGACGTGAAATGAGGTGGGTTCCTTCCCATGATAAATTTTCCTAATAGTAGGTGTATTGCTCTAGGAAAACCTAATAGAGATCGAGATTCTCACTTGACACCACTCTAGAATGTTATCGCGATGGGTTAGCAACTAATGTGTTATGGTCCCAACCAAGGTATAGCTAAGCATATTTCTCCTTTCAATCTCACATCTCCATTGGGTCTCCATTTCTTGCAGGAAAACATCAAGGTTGGATCCCCCAAATTAACTTAGAAACTTGTTTCTTCCTATGTGCTTAATTGAGCATGCCTTTGTTACTCTTGTCATAGAGCCTCTTAACTTCCTTCCGACCAACTCATATGTCTTGTGTGCCCAATTGTCACATGCCACATGTTGTATCACTTATAGATTGAGTGTCTTCCCATTGAATAATGCCCTCCTTTTTGGTTGCACAAATTCAGGGTTCCAGATAGTGCACATGTAAATTCTATCTAGGTCTTCTTCTCCTAAAGGCTCAATATAGGGTGCTGAATTCCAATCCATCAAAGGAATGATAACACATTCCTATTTGTTCTCAAAACTTGTATACCCCTTATTAAAACATAAGTTAGTATTGTTCTTATAACCCTGGGGACACCAAAGTAGTGCTGGAAAGTTGTGCGCCTTAGCAAGCACTAAGACTTCAAGTCTCCAAAGTGAATTTTGCCCCTTGGATAATGATAACAACATCCTTTAAAACACCAATGAGATTTACCTTTGTCTTATTGGCCATATACAACACATTCGAAGATGGTTGTAATGGGGGCCTTCCCATTTGATTCTAGGTGTCTAGGGTGAGAACATTGACTTTTGCACCCATGTCAATCAAAATATTGCTTAGGATCCATCCATCAACAACTACATTTAAGGTAATCTCCTTATCATAGTCAAGGCTATGGGGAGGAAGGTTAGCATGCAAAACATGCCTCTCGTGCTCTACTCCAGTGCTTGGTATCTTATCCCTCAACCATTCTCCTAATAGAGGAATGATATTCTCTTAGTGCAACATCTTACACACCTCCTTGATATCATCTATATCTGATTGAGGGACCTCAATGCTTTTCTTTCTGCCCCAACTTCCTAGATTGCTCCTTTAGACATTGAATTTCCCCTTGAAGACTCTTGATTACGTCCATGGTCTCTTGATAGAATTCCTTCTGATGGGTAGGGTCCAAATACTTCCCATACACCACCTCTTCTCTTGTAATTAGTGGTATCTACCTTGGTATTTCCCTAGCATGTGTAGCCTCACTTGCATCATCACCAAGACAGTTCTAACTCGACTCACATGCCACCCTTGACATCCTTCGTGGGTTTTCTTTCTTAACGCTTACCATCCCAAAGCACCCTTGTCTCTTAATTGTTGCTAGCTTATGTGTTCAAATAGCTCGAGAACTCCTCATACTTATGCTTCTTCCCACACCATGAACACTATAGCAAGTCAAGACATTCATGCTTGGAATGATCTATGGAGCCATAGTTATAACAAGTTCCATGAGGGAATTCACCTCTTCCTCCTCCACTATTGCCATAACCTCTAAATCCTTCGAAAGATTCTTCCATGAGCTCCTCCATCTATGCATCCTTCATAGTGACGATCATCATCCTTGGAATTGTTTGTAATACTAGTTTGGCGCACACCAATATCAATGACATCATATATCGGTCAATTAATCTACAATCCTTGGTTTCATGAGTAGTAGAGGTGTAAATCTTGTAATAACAAGATACATTCTTACAGATCGCGCGTTACAATAGCGGACACCTACTTGCATCATGATCTCCGTGGAAAATATCATAGTCTATGATCATGGCGCTTACCAATCTCCGAGGACAAGCTGTCCTCCAAATGCCCTCTACCTCACAATCTATGCACCATAGGAAAATGTGAGTCTCATGGGCCAAGTTCACGAGATAGCTTCTCTAGATGCTTTGCCATTGTAGAATTCGAGCTTCAAGAAAAGGACTAACACTTTGGTATCCACAATTCCTATGGTCTTTGGCACGCGAGGGAAGCCCCCAAGGCCTCACGTGGGTCTATGAAAGTCTTATGCAAAAGTGCTCTCCGAAATGTGTTATTAGTCCTCCATGAAACCAATGCTCATGCTAAGAAGGAAAAATATCATAAGATATTTTTGATAAGAGAGTCTTAAAACATACATCATACTCTCGTACACTCTCTTTCATACCTTGTTGAATCTCCATCAGCATGCTAATGCTCTTCTATTCAAACTCATGAATATGGAATTCAACTAAGAAGGCATTACATAACATGGTATAATCTACTACTATCTGGTTGTGTCATACTTCAAAGATTTACCAACTATGCAAGCGTCCTTACAAATTTTATTGCAAAATGACTTGTCCTTTCATTCCAGGGAAGTGATCCCCTTTGTGTGCCATAACAACTTACATTTTTATATATTCTCTGCAACATCCTCAACACCTTTGTAATATGATAGATACAAAGACATTTCAAAAATACTTTCCGAGGTGGTTGAGGCCCTTGTTCTCCTGATCTAGAACCTGGATTCCCTCCGATATTGCCTCCACCACTAGATCCACGAGATCCACTAGCACCTATCCCTCCTGACCCACCAGATCTACTGGATATGTCAGGTCCACCAAGTATGCTAGTTCCTATTCCACAAGACCCACTAGATCCACCTCCCATAGCTAGTAAAGATTCAAAAGTGGTCACGCCTTGTGTCCCCACTGTCATACTAAACTGTGCACCAACAGTCTGTGATATTTCATCGCTACCAGATGTGTGTCCCACGTTGCTTCTATACATGATACCCAAGATTTGTGTACCTGTACTTTTCCCAAATGTTTCTCTAGACAATATACCTCCAAACACATGTAAATGATTGTGCAACCATAGATGTGCCAAATGAAAATTTATACCTCCTAGATGTTGATCAGTTACTTCCACCAATATAAATTGGGTTAGTAATACTTATCTCTAGATTTAAAAACTAAGTGCCATCGGTTGGTCACTAGGTGGATTAAGATGTGCACGATGAATCTCCTTTCTCAAAGTGAATAGATCTCATCAGAAGATGAAGGGGTCTCTCTCCCGTGCTTTCTAAGATGGGGTAACACAAACTACTCAAGCTTCATGTCCTCCACGTAAACTTTAATTCCTTCCCCCAATGTTTTCCTCTATAAATCCATCACTCTTGTAACTTTGTGTTGTCTATCTAACTCCCTTTCACGAGCTTCATTATACTTGAGTCATCTTTCTTCCCTCTCCTTTTCAGCCACAAGGTCCACCATCCTCCTCCACTCTAGCTTCATCTCCCAATAATCAGAATAAGATTAGCCGACCATAGGGAATGATTCCAAACTCAGCGTAATGATTAGGATCTTTATAGGTAAAGGAATAACATACAAGAATGATCCTCTTGGATCCCTCAAGAAATAAAAATCAACCATCTTTGGATGGTAATACATATAAATTACGTGCTCTAAGGTGTAACTCATCAACACTCTATTCCACCAATGATCAATAACACATGTCCAAGTTAGATAACCATCATGTAGTATCGATACTCAACTTGGGTCCATATGCGAGGTATATAGTACCATCTTGATTTAGATGCATAAACCAAGATCCATTCATAAAAATCCACTGGAAAACAACAAAACATCTCATACAACTTATGATACATATGTTATTCTACCCATTTACGTGTATCAAACTCAAGTCCAGAACTAAATCTCTACACAAAATAATCCTCTATGGTTTTAAGCCATGATTTGAAAGCTGTCCAAGGTCAAGTGCTCAGTCATCACGAACCATTCTCACAACAGCTTCGAAAAGAGGTCCCGACAATGGAACCAAGATGTAGTCATTTACTTACCCTTAATAATTCTTTCTAACCCCAAGCACACCGGCCTATCACCTAGTGGGAGTTGGGCAATCACCCGAGGCATGCATGGGCATTTGAGTCCCTATTTTATGTGAGCTTTTTGAGAAGGTTCCGCCATTAATGGAGGATTATTTATAGGATAAAAAGTACATTCACTTACTTAAAAAGGTAGAAAATGTAACTAACAGATCTACACATTAATGCATCACAAAAGCTAAATAACATTGTAAGAAGTATAATAAACTAGATTTGAGCCATGATAAGTCATATAACACGAGGGTTTACACTCATAAAAATTTATACAAAATGAACCCACATATATATTGATTTAAAAGAGTTCTATTAGCCACATTACAGTCAAAAGGGTCATCTCAAATCATATATAATAAATGACAAAGAATTGTCTCTCCTGCAAACCTTCCAGATATGAGATTCTAACTATACTTTCCCCATTTTATCCCTTGTTATAGATCCTAGTACCCATACATATGTTTATGGCATCCCTTACAACCCTCTAGCACTAAGTGCTCTAAACCCTAGCATTATTGCAGTACTTCATTACTCTATGTATTTCTACCTGAGTGTCTTGTCTATATTCCATCTCCCATCTGTCCTCTTCATTTATCTATCTCCAAATATATGTGTCTCTGTCTTGATAATTTCTATATATAAGATCAACACCCATCAAAATGCCTTCTCTAAGTGTCGATCATGTGCCAATTGTTGATGTGGTCCTCCATAGGTGAATGTTTACCCCTTTGGAAAACCTCCACTCCCTGTAATGATTTATTATTGGAATATTCCCTGGGGAATATCCTTTTCTTGACCTCCAAGGTTCTAAGATGGCACCTTATCCACTCATCGCGCCTAGTCGAGTCCTCATGATATTCCTCAGTGCCTCTAGAATGCCAAATATGGCTAAGTCCTTTAAACCTATGTTCTACCTCCCGCGTGCACCCTGGTTTCACTTAAACCCTTATTAAACCCCTTTGTCCTGTGATTTCCCTTGAGCACCATTCTTCTCATTGGTCCTACATGCATGTGCATCTTGGTACTTAGCCAATATTTAGGGTGCAACACACAATAGTGCGCATTTGAAACATTGAAGTAAAGGCTTATTACAATGCCTATTCTCGTGCTTTCCTTCACGGACCAAACCTTTTCACTTGCATGTGGATGCCTTTGGCATGGCCATTTGTGTGGTATTAGACCGACCTAGAGAAGGGATTGTTGATCATCTTGTTTTCTTTGCAAGCAAGTAGTTGACTCCAAAAGAATACAATTACACTACTACAGAGTGCGAATACTTGTCTATGATCTACATGCTGCATAAGTTTTGACAGTATTTGCTGGCTACCCCATTCATCTTTTATATGGAACAAATGTCATTGAAGTACTTGGTGAACAAGCCCATCTTGCATGGGTGCATATGCCGTTGGATTCTGTTATTTCAGGAATTTAACTTTATTGTGGTGGTTAAGATAAGAAAAAGTAATTCATTCTAGACCATTTATCAAGCATTCACTCAAGAGAGTACCCACAAAGTAATGAGGAAATAATGTTAGATGCATAGTTATTCAGATTGAACCATGCATCCTCGGACTTAGAGGATATTTGTCTTTTTGTGAACCAAGATGGTGTCTAAGGGTATGCAGGATTTGGAGAAGAAACAACTCTCTCCGTGCCACACCTTACATGTTGATCAATGGAGACTTATATAAACTAGGATGGGAAGAAGTTTTGCATAGGTGTGTACTTGCGCATGAGTGCGAGGCCATTATGGAGGAAGATCATGGTAGTATTATAGGTGGAAACTATGCGGGAGATGCCACCGCATGTAAGATTTTATTGGTTGGTCTATGGTGGGAAACATTATATAAGGATTACAAAGAATATTACAAGGCATCGATGTGTTGTTTGCCCCTTGGAAATCCTAGGCATAGAGATGAAATTCCTTTGAGGCCTATTGCTAGCGCATAACCTTTTGAAAAATGGGAAATTGACTTTGTGGGTCCTATTTCCCCACCCGCGTGTAGGACTAGATTGCGCTACATTATAACTTGTATAGATTATCTTACAAGGTGGATAGAGGCCACACCTATAAAGGATTACACAACATCTATGGAAATAAGTTTTCGTGGGAAAATATTATCAGCAGGTATGGATTCCCTTTAAGTTTGACAAGTGATAGGGGTACTCATTTTCTTAATGAGACCATCAGGATACTATTGGATGAATTTATGGTTGCACACCATAAAAAAACACCCTATCATCCTTAGGAAAATGGAACTGTTGAGGCCTTCAACAAGATATTAAGCCATACTTTGACTAAAATTTGTGATGCTAGAAGGAAAGACTGGGATGATAAAGTCTCTATTGTACTTTGGTCATATAGGACAACCTACAACAGGTTGAATAAAGACACAACCTTTCGGTTGGTTTTTTGGCACAGAGACTATTCTAATAGTGTAATTCATGTTACCATCTTTGTGTATTATGTGCACAAGAGGTTCAGAAGATGAACACGCACTTGAAGAGCGTATTGATAAATTGATGCAGTTGGATGAAAGGTGTGCCATAACCAGATGGAGTTAGAAGCAAGAAAAGGCCGGGCAGGAAGGCATGACATGATAGGAACATTAAGGATAAGAGGCTTGAGGTCGACATATGGGCGCTTTATGCCTCAAAGTTTTGTGCCACCCAGTAAATCTTAGAGTGCATTGGTTGGGACCGTATTTTATCACTTACATACTTGATTCACATGCTTTCCAGTTAGAGGCACTTTGGATGGAACTTGGTTTCCGGTTACATCAACGGAGTAGGTTGAATCCCTACTATAAATAAGTCTTCTTGGTTTTTTTAATAAGGAATTATTTCTAATTAGATTATATTTCCTTAATGCATTCCATTTTATGTGTTTCCTTCATCGTTGCTATGATTTTTCAATTTAGTTTAGTGTTTTGTGTAATAAGCACACTTGCACACCAGAGCTGATTACTATCCAAGTGTTTTCCAATCATAGAGGACCGTACATACCCTTAGTATGGGGTGGAGTATATACAAGGTTCATTTTCAAGTTTGAATATTATCTGAAGATGGGTATGCATAGGAGAAATATTATGCAAGTGCTCAAAGGAAAGGTGTGGATAGAGAAAGATTGCTCATGATTGAAGACCACATATGGATAAATGGATGCACAGTATAACACAAGGTAGGTTGCGAAGTGAAAAATACTTAGTGAAAGGCACAATGGCAAAGTACTACGGTGTGTGAGGGCACACGAAAGGAGGTCTATGGCCAAGAAGTAGAAGGTGTGCTAGAAGGTGATGACTTTGACATGTAAACAAACAACACAAAATATTGATGGAATGAAAAATCAAGGATGAGTACAGTGGTATGTGGAGAGAAATAAATGTGGATTTTTTTGAAAATCTATATAAGGTGGTGTTGTGAAATCATTTTTACCTTTGCAAACAAGATTATTCGAGTGATTTGTTGACGAGTGAGCTAGCAAGAAAGTTGTGAAGTGCGGAGAGTTGTGAACTAGTCAAATTTTTCATATTTATGCATGAGATTGTGTGATGCTCCATTAGAGAGGGTGTTTGAGTGACATAAAGGCATGCGGGAAGGATAAATTGGCTGTTAGGGTTTGGATTTGAGCTAGGGCATGCGGAGTTGAGCTAGGGCACACAGAGTTAGACTTGCAGAGCTCAAAGAAGGTAAAAGATCACACCTTTATAGTTATTATGGCACCAAGGAAAGCATCCGGAGTGTCTACTATATGAAATAAGAAAAATGAGGCTAAAATAAAAGTTGAAGACACTCCTGAGAGTAGGTTTTATGAAATACAATACCCGGAAGGGGTTTACATGGGTCACAATTGGGACTCACACATTCGTTGGTGCAAGGTGAGTGATTACAATCACAAAATAAAGGATAACAAGGATGAACTAGATAAGTTGTTGGTTATGAAGATGAATAAGAGAACAACGGATGACATGGCCATGTACGATGACATGGGTGAAAAGCTATTGGAAAAGGTAGGATTTTTACAATTGTATGAACTCCTTATTTTGGAAAACCAAAAAAATTATACCAGTGGCTGATGAGAAAAGTCCATGAGGACTTCTTCTATTTTGTCAAGCATTGGATGAGGATCACCGCACCCTTTATTGGGAGTCTGACAGGACTTAGGAGTTTAGGCCTTTCAAGTGATTAGTGAACTCATAGATAAAGAGGCAATAATGATGACAAGGAAAGAACTGGGTTACCTAAAGGGAGGGCATGTAATGGATATTGAAAAATTGTAGAAGTACCCAGTGGTTCAGGAAACAATGCACCTCCTAACAAAATTAAATAACCGGGAGCAATGGCCATAGGTGAACACGTTGTGGATGGACATAAAAAAGAAAATGATTGAAGGGGTAACTTATAACTTGGCTGGTTTCATTTTTGAAACCATCATTGAGGAAGCGCATGAAGGTGAGAATATTAGTTTTGGTGCGATCCTTTTATCACTTGTCTTTGTAGAAATTAGGGTGCTCGATGGGCCAAAGGATAAAATATGGCAATATCCTATAGAGAATAAATCTCTTGTAGAGATATTTGAGGAGTATACATGTGATGGGACCATGAGTGGACCATTTAAATAGAGGGAAAAGTTATGGTATGAGTGATTCCATGCCACATTTGAGGAGGAATGGAGAATACCCAAGGAGTTACCTTTGGTATTAGGTAAGCAAGTACAATTTGTAGTTTATCAACACTTCTGTATTGTGTGATTTGGGATGAAGGATGAGAATTGGAGCCCTTGGTGTAAAATCCATTATGCCTTCACCATGCATTATTTCTAGGCATCTGTACACATATTTTTAGACGTGTGTCGATTGACTTTCAATGTTGATAAGGTAGACTGCGACTACCACACCCTCAGAAAGACTTACGTTTATCCAAGTAATTCTACATATATTGAGAGGTTAATTTTAGATGACATTAACATGAAGGCTATGAGTTTGGAAATTGGTGAGATTGGGGCAGCCCTTGTATATATCCAACTCAATCCCAAGTTGGAAAATGGGAAATATGTGGAGAATGAGTTCAAAATTCCTGGCCCACCCAAGGGGAAACATATAGTTGGCACACTAGCAGATGAGGAACTAACCTTGCCCCTTGTGGAAGAAGAAGGAGAGGAAGAAGAACTATAGGAAGAAAGTGGTGGTTTGGAGCACATGGGTAGAAAATAGCCCATTGTTTGGGAGAAAAGTGAGTGTGAGGTAACCCCTCCATTGCAGCAAAAAGATGAAGTGCTAGAGACAGATGTGATGGAGGTGGACCTAGACCAGACTCCTGAGGATCAGTATAAGAGGGTGCTATGAAGAACAAAGAATCGGGCGCGGGACCTTCATAGCACCCCATGAGATCACCAGAACTTCACCGGTGAAGGTAGAACCTGAAAAGAAGAAGAGGCACAGGTATATCCCTCAGAAGGAGGAAGAAGAAGAAAAATATGAGGAAATCACACCAAATACTCCAGTATAGATTGAGGATATAGAGGAGCCTCGGGAAGAGGAGATGAAGGAACATAACATAGACAATGGGAATGTTGGCTCGGAAACAAGTAAAATGCCATCGTTAGATTCAGGAGTATGAAATCCTAAGGGAAAGAACTCTAAAAAAGAGGAGGATGATACATATGAGACTCCATATGTTGGGTATGGTGATGACCCAAGAAATACTATATTCACATGGTTCGAAAGTAATTTGGAACCCAAAGACTTATATGGAGATGGATGCAGAGATGGTGAATACACGCACAAGGAAGAACTTATCATGGAGCATGTAGAATCACATGGATGATCTTGATTTCAAAGTGTGTGAAGATTCATGTGTCTCATGTAGATTGAATAAGGTGCCCCATTCGCGCCATGTGACTATGAAGCTCCCTGTCATGTCCGATAAATAGGTAAGAAATGCTTTAGTAAAGTTATCTGTAGAAGTTGTGCGCAAGAACAATGATAAAGCGGAAAATATTCGAATGTTGTTAGATGATAAGAATGATGCAACTACTAAGTTAAAGTGCCTTATAGATGAGAAGGAAAAATTTGAGGCAGAAGTGTAGAAAGTCCGTAAGATGGTAGAGAAAAGTTGTGATGAGATCATAAAAAAGAGGCCACACTTTCAGGATAATGTTGCAAAACAATTAAGTCCACTGCAAAGATTTACACACAACAATTCAATTACTACTTTGGGAATGGCCCATGCGTATGCCAACACCAAAGGATGCTATAGAGGACACAACAAAGGAAAAGGCCATAATCGTAAGAAAGATTATAGGTTATGAGTCCATTTTACACTTTAAATGATGAGCTAAAGAAAGCATATCTGGAATTTACTATGTGCACAACACCGATGTGATAATAAAAACAAGGACTATGGTAGAAGATGATAAAGTCCTTCAGGAAACACATAATGAAACACTTGGGTGCGTAGAGAGACTTACATTGGTAGAAACAAAGTGCAATGTCCTTGAAGCTTCCCAAGTCCCGCGTAAGAAAAGAATAAAAGAAATTGGGAAATTACATTCCCATTTTAAGACTTTAGAAACAAGGGATTTTTTTAACACAATGTTGTCTATTCTAAGTAAAACATAATTTAGAACATGCATTCCATGCCAATCAATCTCATAATAGATAACCATATGCAGTTGTAAATGAGTGGTCAATTACCAATCTCTCATTGCATGACTCGGTCCCTAACCAATATCTCATGCTTGTCTCTAAGTATTGAATAATTTTACATATACTACATATACTTGGTTTTCCTACCCTAATCTAGGTACCGAATGACTGTTTAAAGATCTTATCTAAATATTGTTACCAATATTCATCTGAAATCATGTTCCTTAAACTAGGTGACATCGGACAACACAACCAGGAAGTTTGCGATACTTTGGCCAAATATTTCCAACATACTATTCATGTTACTATTCCTAGACGACATACTCGTCAAATCGAAATACGTCCTTCACCTCACTCTTCTATTATCTAGAATGTTCTTCACTGACTTATCAATCCACTTGCCCAATATTTGACCCTATCCCAGGTTAGCGACATAATTTGTTATAGGGAGATGCTCATGATGACTTAGGGTATATGGGCATACTCATCCGACCTAAGTCGACCGAATGTGCCAAGATACCCTGAGTCATAGAAAGCTACTTCCTATTCCAATTCATGTTGCTAGCTTGGCCTAGAGAGAAACTAAGTTCAAGTCCAGATGTGTGTAGATCTAGATGAACTAATGTGGAAGGGTGTTACAACATGTCAACTACAACATTGTTTCCTCGTGAAGACCTTACTCTTCACACATGTATAGTTATGTAGTTGGTGTGTGCCAACATCCGATAGAACTACTTCATCATGATGTACATACCCCTAGGAGGTCATTAACACTTAATTAATTTTGGATTAATATTTGAATTACGACAACCTTGCCAAACCCTAAATCCAACACCCCTTAAGTTCTTCATCCATATTTGATTTAATTAATATTAAAGAACTTCATTAACTCATGATTGATTTTATGTTCGGTAACTATGACATGTCGAGCAATTATCCAAAAACAGAACAACATACATCGCAAGGTTAAATTAATGTAACTCAACTGTTCAAATAAGGTGCAACAACCACTCAGGTTCAACTAGAGAAAACTTCATAGAAAATGAAGTCTGAGTGATTAACGATCATAAACACCATTATTTCACTTTACATTTTTTTGAGAGAGGAAGAGTCTTCCTCTCTACATGGTTATGTGTTAGGGTTTATCATACCTTTTATATCTTTCACACTTTCTATAGTTTAATTGTATATTCAATACACATCCCATTATCATTATATATTATTTAGATAAAGAATGTAATCTTATGCAACTTAACAAGTTGCTTTAAATTAGAGAGAGATTGAACTATTTCTCTTCATCCAACTTATCAAATGACAACAGAAATAAGAATACAAACAGATATGCCAAATATCAACAAGATAGTATTCCAACTACCTTCATAAATGTACAAGAGAAATTACACAACAATTTGAAGTGAACCTCCAATATTTTCAATTCATCATGATAAAATACACAATTTACAAGACTATGCATCTCAGACAAACTGCATGTCAAACAATACTAAGATCATTAAAGAATACAACTTTTCCTTTTCAATACATCTCAAGAATGAATCGGAGTTCTCTTTAAAAGATCCAAGACTTTAAATCAGCCAATACATCATAAAAGTTATTGCCTTCTTTTATCACTTACGAAGTCCATCTACAAAATTGCTAGCATGGGTCAGTTCATCGAACTGAGCATGATAAGCACTAAGCATTAAAATGAAGTGCATTCCACTAATTGTTCCATTAAAACAAATCTTCTTTAATGAAACAATTAATGTAATCATCCAAATAAATCATAAGTAATAAACCATAAAAGAAGCACAAATAACAATATGAATTTATTTAAAGAAAAGATCATAATATAATCAACAAACTACTGCCTTATAATAGATAAGTATTGTCCTAAACAATTACTCATTTATATCAAATAACAACTCCTAACATTGAGTTATTTCATAATTCTTTCTGAATTTGAAATATAAATTTTTAACTTCAATAGATAAACAAAAGAGCTACTTTCAGAATCAAAGACCTTCTTGTCATCTTTACCAAGTTTCTAGAAAACATGTGAAGACAAGTTCATTTCAGCATCATTACGTTTTAAGATGAATCAACTATCAACTTAAAAAATAAGAGATTCACAATTTAGGTGTGACAACCTAATTCTCGTTCAAATAAATATAACCTAAGTTCTTAGATTAGGTGTCTTATTAACAATAGAAAAGTATTTCCCAAAGAACAATGTTTCATTTCAATTAACTGAAACAATTATTATTTCCTTAAATATAATTTAAGTAGAGAAGTAATTAGTAACAACTACTAATCAATTACTTAATAAAGTAATACATTTGATTCAATTATACCTATGATAGGTTTTGTATAAAGAAAGGAGAACGAGCTGAAAAGTAAATGGTTTACAATTTCTTTTATCATTTAGTTAAACCAAAATCTCATATGCATCTTCAGTAAAGGAGAGTCAACTTCCTACCCTATAGTTTCAGAAATGAAAAAGGAGAAACTTACCTCTAAAAATGGAAGAGGAAGGAGTTATGCATTGGAAAGGATTTCTATTACTCATTCAAAAGAAATAAGGTAAGAAGAAGAATCAGTACAGACCCTTCACAAACCCACTATTCTTTTAAGAAATAGAAAACAGGCTTAGAAGATACAAAACTGAATACTTAAATAATTGATTCAATCAAATAAACCTAACAAAGAGTTTCCTCTTTCAAGAACAACAATTGTTAACAAAATTCTTAATCCATTCAATAAGGATACATTAAACAAGTATAAGTTAATAATTATCAATTCACTTCAACCTAACTGTTTTATTCTTCATCCTTGAAGATTTCAGTCAGATCCAAAACCATACGTAAACAATTTCATAATGGTACAATGAAATATTAACATGACTTATCCATTGAAAAAAATCAGTCAAAGAAATGGATAAGTTTTCCTTTCTACAAGTCAGGCTTCAATGACACACTGCCATGAATCGAAAGACATTCGATTCCACTAAATAACAGAGATCAAGAAAAAACACAAATAGGAAAGGTTTGGTTTGTCCCGAATAGCAAGATATCAGTCCAAAAGTTGATTATACATTCACGAATCCCATGGAATTTCATAAACATACCTTAACATGTTGAGTTAACCAATTACCTAGAAGTTTCCAATTCGGCGAGTAAGTTCTCCATCACCTCATCCAAGTTCAAAAGGACAGAAAATCCAACCTAAGAAAGTCGAACAAACATAAAAAGGTAATCACCTTAACAACTTAGAGAGGGTCTACCAAAAATTACCGAGTTTTAAAATCAAAAGGAACTTCAAATCAAGACAACCATCTCACCTTCCAAATTTCAATTAATCCATTAATCCTTTACGTGGTTTTGAAGAAGAGAATATCAAGACTCAAAATCCAAATTTTAAGTCATATTTTCTTTCCTTATCTCCCTAAGAACTCATTGAAAAAGTAACTCAAATACCATAACTCACTCAACACCACTAAATATAAAGTTCGAAGTAGAGGGGTTCAATCACAGAAAAAGAGAAAGTTATTCCTTCACCATTTTTATACAAGTTGATGTATAGAAACAAACAATGCCATAAACTACCTTCACCCATTGACCTTTGTTTTTTAAGCGAGTTTGAGATCATATCAAGAACAAAGTATACAAATATAGTCTCGAGCCAAGGAGTATAAAAACTTAAAAGAAAGGATAGAGTTTAAAAGGGTATTCTCTACCTTTCCAAACAAGCAAAGGCATTCATTACAAGCATGCGAGTTTACTAGTATAAATACAAACAAGATGTCCATTCCTTTCTTTCACACAGGTTCATGTTCATACAATAAGATGAAACGTATACCCATATAGATCATGAGAAGGAGTAATACCACTTTAAAACTCAAAGATGTAATAGAGAAGAGTATCCATTTACTTTTCTACCTTCTAAAGAGATTTCCAATTTAAAACTCAAGACAAAAACTACTTAAACTCTTTTTGAGTAGATAGTCTAGTATATATATTTCCATCAAAACACTAAAGTCTTGACAGTTACAAATGCATTTCATCATTTTAACTCATTCAGAGAGAACACCCAAAAACAACATTGTCATGCAAGGGTCCCAAACCAAAAGCACAGAGATTCTTTCAACAAGAAAGTAAATAACTAGAACAAAAATAGAAAACATTTATCTCATGAGAGTAGAATTGTTTTAATGAAACATTTAGAGAAAAACAAGAAATATTAATGGATAAATCCTATCATGCCTGATAGTGCTTTTCGCCGATTTGAATAATACTTTCATTGAGCTTCCAACAATTCATCTTCTCCAAGCAAGATAAAAGCCAAAAATCTCTTTCCCAATGCCTCATATACTTTCCTTGAATCAAAAATAGACCAAAGGAATAAAAATAGCCATAAACTGAAAATAGAACTACTAGTTTGAAGAACCAGATAGCTCCATGCAGAGAAAAAATTGGAGAGCATGAATGACCAAACAACCTCCAACAAATCCACCCGCATAGTTTCCTAGGTGGTTTGCTCATCAAAAAACAAGGCTCATTAATGCCATTAACTCTCATATTCCTACCTATCTCTCTTCACCACCACCATCCAAAATTGGTGAGACCCAATTCAATTTCGCATGCATCACTAAACCTTAGTGATGACTCCACATGGATTCCACCAAATTTCATGCTTCTACCTAAACTGGTAGTTCTGTCATTTAATACTAAAAATCAAATCACATTAATAGCTTAGGAACCATTTCCTAGCTTACCACTTGCCATATGACCCTTAGGTCCCCTTTCCACATTTCATTAGTTTAGGGTAGATTCCATTAGTTTAGGATATGACCATAGGATAGTTTAGAAGTATTTACCTTAGGTTTAAAAACATTTCTATAGGTAAATTGCCACCTTAGGTTAGGTCATAGCTCATAGCTATTTAGTATTAGGTATAGGTTAGAAATAAGCCTAGCATCACCTTAGGTTATTTCCCCCATACCCCAATTTAGAACATGCAACCTAGGTTAGGATGTTATCCTAGATGAAATAGGCATAGATAAAAGATAGGTACATTTACCTTAGTTTAGAATCCCATTAGGATAGATCTCACAGGCCTAGGACTTAGTTTTTTTAATTTTTCCTCCATAGTCCTGAAGCAGGTCTCATACCACTTGATGATGTTAGCATCCCAAAGAGATCAATCAAGAATATCTGAGCACCTAACATACAAAAAAATGCAGGCACAATCTTACAAGAAAAATAAAATAATTTGTAAACATACAAAAGTTCAGTCCATTATGTCCTTCAACCTCTGAATGTCAGTTTACCATTCAGATCAAGTAAGAAGATTTAAAACATACCTTGGATCAATGGAATTGATCCAAGGATGTGTTAATTAAATAGAGATAAGTTTGCAACATCATTACCAGATTACAACTCATCTATCAGAAGTGAAAAGGGATTCTTTGCAAACTATAACATTTCAACTCGATGAAATCAAGAGTAGAAATGACTTATCCATGGCAAGCATGATTTATGACAATCAAGGGAGCACATCTTATCAAGAAAATCCATGTTAATGATTGCAATACAAAAGAGGAAATATATAAATTTGTCAAAGGTGTTACATACTTCCTCCTAAAAGAATCATCATTCCGATGATTATCTTATTTTAACAATTTGCATCAAGGAAAATCATTTATCCACTTTCTTTTCATGTTTTCATAATATATCAGAATTTTAAAGTTCCAAAAATCAGCATTTACATAGTTGTTTATTTTAAATAAATAAATATCTTCCCAAAACTGGCAGATTTATTGTTATAAAAGAATTAAATCATAATTTATATCGGTCAACATAATCAATTCTGTTCAAATAAGTATGGAAAAGTAGTTTTCATATCTTCTAGATTTTCCTAAGTTGCACTTTCTTCATTAAACTGGTCCCACTAGACCTTACATTGACTTATTTCATGATTTATTAAGTGCAACTGGTGAGTTTCTAGCACTCGCAAGGGTTTAACCATGATTATTCTTGGGTCTTGGAATTGCAAGGAATTCCAATTTAACACATGTGATCAATCTGAAATATATTTCTTAAGAAAAGAAATATGAAAAAATCATGCATTCGTGACAAAGTAGGAGATAATGCTAAACAATAAGCTATAGGGTTGATTACTTCAACTATTTCAAAAGGTCCCACAAAATGAGGTGATAACTTGGTAGCCTTGCCAAAATTTATACAACTCTTTTTGTTTAACCCGAAGAAAGACCTTCTCACTGAAGTTCAAATTTTCTATCCACCCACTTCAATTCATCATAACTCTTTTTCCTATCTTACTTCTTTCAAGTGTTTACAAATCATTTTAACTTGTTGTTGCATTTTAGTAAGGATTTCAGGTCCAATTACCTCTTTATCCTCAAGGTTGTCCCAACTAATGGGGGTTCTACATTTTCTTCCACATAATGCTTCGAAAGGTGCCATATTTAGAGAAGCATGATATGTATTATTGTATGTAAATTCAACTAATGGAAGGTACTCTTCCCACTTATAATGCTGATCCATACAATACATTCGTAACATACCCTCTAAAATCAATTAACTCTTTCAAGATCGTCCATCATTTCCGGATGATATGTAGAACTGAAATTTAGCTTAGTTCCTCGAGCTACATTAAGGGTTTACCAAAAGCTTGAACTATCAGATATGATTAATTTAGGTACTCCATGTAATATGAAAATGTCATGTAAAAACCTCTTTGCAAAAATAGGAGAATCATCCTTAAAATTACCAACAATAAAATGATCTACTTTTGTTAGTTTATCCACAACAACCAAAATAACATCATGTTTATTTTTTAACATAGGAAACCCTTGTAAAAAATCCATGTTTGTTACTTTCCATTTGTACTTGTGGTATGTTGTGAGGATATAATAAATCGGTTGGATGCATATGTTCGCTTTAACATGTTGACATTTTATACAATGTGCCAAAAAATCAATAACGTCCTTTTTGATCCCTTTCCAGAAATATTGTTGTTTTATATCAGCAAGCATCTTTGTAATACCAGGGTGTCAGAGAAAGGTGAATTGTGAAATTCTACTAACAATTTCTTTCTTAAATCATTTAGCAAAGGTATGTATACTATGTTTTCAAATCTTAAGATTCCTTCATTGTCAAAGTGAAAACCTTTATATCTCACATCATTTGGATCTACAGCAAGCACTATTTTTACTTGTTGAAAGTAAGAATCAGATTCCATAACACTTTTTACTTCATCCTTAAACTAAGTTCTTAATGTTATAAGAGCATAAATGTGCTTCCTATGACTTAGAGCATCAACTACTCTATTTTCCTTGCCTTTAATGTAATTTATGTCAAAATCATATTGAGACAAAAACTCTAACCATCTTCATTGTCTTGCATTTAGATTTGGCTGAGTGAAAATATACTTCATCCCAAGATGATCAGTTTTTAATTCAAAAGGTTTACCAAGCAAATAATGCCTCCAAAATTGTAGTGCATGAACAATGGCAACAAGCTCTAAATCATGTGGAGCATAATTCAACTCATGTAACTTTAGTTTTCTACTTTTGTAAGCTATGACATGATCATTTTGTAACAAAATACCTCTAAGACCTTCCAGGATGCATCCGTTATAATAGTAAAGTCTCCATTAGGGTTTGGTACAGCTAAAAAGGTGTCGATGTTAACTGATCCTTCAAAGTTCTTAATGTAGATTCATATCTCTCATTCCAAAAAAATTTCTTATCCTTTTTTGCAATGAAGTTATTGGTGTAGCAACTTTGGAAAAATCTTTTACAAATTTTCTATAGTAACCAACAAGACCCATGAAGCTTCTAACTTCATGTAAATTATTTGGTTAAGGCCACTCAGTTATAGATACAATTTTAGAAGGATCTACAACAATTTCATTCTTATTTATAACATGACCCAAATAGTGCACTTCTGTGTCATAGAAAGAACATTTAGATAGCTTACCATATAACCGTCTCTTTCTCAAAATTTCCAAAACTATCTTCAAATGCTCATGGTGTTCCTCAATACTTTTAGAATATATGAGAATGTCATCCAAGAATACAAGCACAAATTTGTCCAAGTATTCTTGAAAAATATTGTTCATCAAATTCATAAAAGTTGTAGGTGCATTTGTTAATCCAAAGGGTAAAACTATGAACTCATAATGTCCATACCTTGTTCTAAAAGTTGTTTTATGAATGTCCTCATCCTTAATCCGTAATTTATGATATCTAGATTGAAGATATATATTAGAATATACCAATGCTCCATGCATATGATCAAATAGATCATCAATTCTAGGGAGTGGATAGCTATTCTTGATTGTTGCTTTGTTTAACATTGTGTAATCAATGCACAATCTAAGTGTTTCATCCTTCTTTTTCACAAATATTACTGGTGCTCCCCAAGGCAAAACACTCGGTCTATTCAAACCCTTAGACAAAATTTCTTGTAACTGTGCCTTAATTTCTACTAATTCAATAGTAGTCATTCGGTAAGGTGCCTTAGAAATAGGCTCAGTTTCAGGCTTGATTTCAATTGTGAAATAAAATTCTCTTTTAACTCTTCTGGAAACACATCACTGTAGTTTTGTAACAACGGATATCGTTTCATGAATTCATTGTTTTCCTTAGTGGATTTAGAAATTTTTACTGCATATATGGTACAACCTTATTTTTGGCCTTTTCAAGTTACATAGCTGATAGTTTCCTAACTGAAATATCACGTTTCACACCCTGAATCTCTTCTATTTTTTAGAGATCATCCGAACAACTAATATAGTTTTTAAAATAGTCCACTTTTTCTTTATGCTCAGCTAACCAATTAACATCTATGATTACATCATAAGACCCCTAAGGAGACACATAAAGACCAACTTCAGTGGAAAAACTAGGTAAGTTAAGGACTGCCCCAAAAAGACACATATTAAATGTATGAATAATATGTTTCCATAATGAAAAGTCCATGCTTTATCCATTTTTCTAGCTTTTCTTTTTAGTTTCGATGCTAATTTACTAGAAATAAAACATTATGTAGCTCATGTATCAAAAATAATAGTTATAAGTATGGTGAATAACTTACCGGAACTTCTATGGGCATGACTTGTTTTTTTTGCTATAAGTGTGTATCTTATGCTACTGATTACGAACATACTTTTTCAAAGGACATTGGTTTGCGTAATGATTCTTGCCACAGCTTATAACAGCCTCCTACATCTCCCTTTTTAGGCTCGGATTTATTTCAGTCTTAAAGTTATCATTCGACTCGCATATGACTTGTCCATTATTATTATTCTTTACAAAGTTTTTTCATGGATTTATAACATACTTATGTGTTGTTGTTTTCTTATTATTATCATCGAAAACTTACTTTTCATACCAAACTTCTTCCATGGTCCTTTCTTAGGTGCAAGAGATGATGAAGAGGAGTTGGGAACTTTCTTCCTCACTTCCTCCTTATGAGCAGAAATTGCCTTTAATTTCTATTCTGCCTTATGGATTTTTCAACAACCCCTTCCATAGTGGTTGGGTTGTGAACATCCACCTCTCCTCCTATAATGGGATTCAATCCCATGATGAATTTTCATATCCTGAACTTCTCGTCAGTTTGATACTAAGGTACATACTTAAGGAGTTTAGTAAAATGCTCCCAATACTCGCCATAATTAGCTTTGCTTGAGCTAAGTTATGAAACTTAGTCATTTTCTAGCCATAATAAAGTTGTGGTAGCTAACATTGCCTAAAGTAACATTTAAATTGATCCCAAGTGATATTAGTTTCATCAATATTCAACTACGCATTATGGTTGTCCCACCATGAAGATGCCTCATGGGAAAATTGATATGCTCCCCAAATTGCCTTTGTTTCTTCCGAGAAATTCCTTATTGCAAAGTACTTCTCCATTTTGCTAAGCCGTTCTATGTTCCATTTCCTAAAAATTTTCCATCAAATTTAGGTGGAATTATCCTATTTATATAATTATTGATTTTAGCTGCCAGCCTAGCCTTTTTGTTTTCTGGCTGATCAGGTATATTCACGTTGTTATTATCAATACCTAAATTGGTGTTGTCCTTAGGAGGTGGCTGATTATTATTACCAACATCTTCTTCCTCCTCATTGCCCATTACTTGTTGTTTAAGTATAGCCAAACGATCTCTTGTGTCCAACAGGGTAGTAAGGATCTCATCAAGTTTTTGGGTAGTTGTTGCTCCTTCCTCAGGTGGAGGATTATTTGCAACATTTCCTCTTGTTCTAACCATTTTTTGTTAACAAGAAAATTTAAGTTTTATCAGATTATGGACACAATAGGTCCAAGAGCTGCAACCTTCAGCTTTGATACCAAGATGTAACATTCCCATTTTAAGACTTTAGAAACAAGGGAATTTTTTTAACACAATGTTCTCTATTCTAAATAAAACATAATTTAGAACACACATTCCATGTCAATCAATCTCATAACAGATAACCATATGTAGTTGTAAATGACTCGGTGAATTACCGATCTCTCATTACATGACTCGGTCTCTAACCGATCTCTCATGCTTGTCTCTAAGTATTGAATACTTTTACGTATACTATGTATACTTGGTTTTCTTACCCTAATCTGGGTATTGAGTGACCTATTTAAAGAACCTATCTGAATATTTGTTACCAATATTCATGTAAAATCACGTTCCTTAAACTAGGTGATATCGGACAACGTAACCAGTAGTTTGCGATACTTTGGCCAAAGATTTCCAACATATTGTTCATGTTACTATTCCTAGATGACATACTCGTCAAATTAGAATACATTCTTCACCTCACTCTTTTGTTATCTAGAATGGTCTTCACTGACTTTTATCAGTCCACTTGCCCAAGGTTTGACCCTAACCCATGATAGTGATATATTTGTTATAGGGAGATGCTCACGATGACTTAGGGTATATGGGCATACTCATTCGACCTAAGTCGACGAAATATGCCAAGGTACCTTGAGTCATAGAAAGCTACTTCCTCCTGCTAGCTTGGCCTAGAGATAAACTAAGTTCAAGTCCAGATGTGTGTAGTTCTAGATGAACTAATGTGGAAGGGTGTTGCAACATGTACACTACAACATTGTATCCACGTGAAGACCTTAGTCTTCATGCAAATCTGATTCTCGTAGTTGGCATGTGCCAACATCCGACGGAACTACTTCATGACAATGTATGTACCCCTAGGAGGTCATTAACACTTAATTAATTTTGGATTAAGATTTGAATTATGAAAACCTTGCCCAACCCTAAATCCAACACCCCTTAAGTTCTTTATCCATATTTGATTTAATCAATATTAAATAACTTCATTAAATCATGATTGCTTTTATATTTGGTAACTATGACATGTTGAGCAATGATCCAAAAATAGAACAACATACATCACAAGGTTAAATTAATGTAACTCAACTGTTCAAATAAGGTGTAGCAACCACACATGTTCAACTAGAGCATACTTCATAGAAAATGAAGTCTGAGTGATTAACGATCATAAACACCATTATTTCACTTTACATTCTTTTGAGAGAGGAAGAGTCTTCCTCTCTACATGGTTATGTGTTAGTGTTTATCATACCTTTTATATATTTCACACTTTCTATAGTTTAATTGTATATTCAATATACATCCCATTATCATTATATATTATTTAGATAAAGAACGTAATCTTATGCAACTTAACAAGTTGCTTTCAATTAAGAGAGAGATTGAACTATTTCTCTTCGTCCAACTCGATTAAATGACAACATAAATAAGAATACAAACATATATACCAAATATAAGTAAGATAGTATTGCAACTACCTTCATAAATGTACCATAGAAATTACACAACAATTTGAAGTGAACCTCCAATATTTTCAATTCATCATTATAAAATACACAATTTACAAGACTATGCATCTCGATAAACCGCATGTCAAATAGCACAAAGATAATTAAATAATACAAATTTTCCTTTTCAATACATCTCAAGAATGAATTGGAGTTCTCTTTAAAAGAGACATAATTTAAAAATCCAATACATCATAAAAGTTATTGCCTTCTTTTATCACTTACGAAGTCCATCTGCAAAATTTCTAAGACGGTCGAGTTCATCGAACTGAGCATGATAGACACTAAGCATTAAAACAAAGTGCATTCCACTAATTATTTCATTAAAACAATTATTCTTTCATGAAAAAATTAATGTAATCATCCAAATAAATCATAAGTAATAATAACCATAAAAGAAGCACAAATAACAATTTAAATTTATTTAAAGAAACGATCATAACATATTCAACAAACTTACGCCTTTATAACAAATAAGTATTGTCCTAAACAAGTACTCATTTATATCAAATAACAACTCCTAACATTGAGTTATTTCATAGTTCTTTCTGAATTTGAAATATAAATTTTTAAATTCAATAGATAAACAAAAGAGTGACAATTTCATAATTGAAATATAAACAACCTTTATTTTTCACCTTTTTAAGTTCAGCATAATGTTTGACGTTTCCTAATGAAATCTCATGTTTCACACCCGAATCTCTTCTATTTTTGGAGATCATCCGAACAACTAATATGGTTTTCAAAATAGTCCACTTTTGCTTTATGCTCAGCTTACCAATTAACACCTATGATTACATCATAAGACCCCGAAGGAGAAACATAAAGATCAACTTTAGTGGAAAAACTAGGTAAGTAAATGACTACCCCAAAAAGACACATACTAAATGTATGAACAATATGTTTCCATAATGAAAAGTCCATGTTTTATCCATTTTTCCATCTTTTCTTTTTAGTTTCAATGCTAATTTACTAGAAATAAAGCATTATGTAGGTTTTGTATACAAAATAATAGTTACAGGTATGCTGAATAACTTACTCATAACTTCTATGGGCGTGACTTGTTTTTTGAGCCTATTTGTCAGCTACTGCAGTGTGTATCTTGTGCTACTGATTACGACCATAATTTTTCAAAGGACATTGGTTTGCATAATGATTCTTGCCATAGTTATAATAACCTCCTACATGTCCCTTGTTAGGCTCAAATTTATTTCCAGTCTTAAAGTTATCATTCTGACCTCCATAGGATTTTTGTTCGTTATTATTATTCTTGAAAAAGTTTTTTCATGGATTTCCAACATACTTATTTGTTTTTGTTTTCTTATTATTATCAGCTGAAAACTTACTTTTCATACCAAACTTCTTCCATGGTCCTTTCTTAGGCACAAGATATGATGAAGAGGAGTTAGGAACCTTCTTCCTCACTTCCTCCTTATGAGCAAAAATTACCTTTAATTTCTATTCCTTCTTTATGGATTTTTCAACAACCCCTTCCATAGTGGTTAGGCTATGAACATCCACCTCTCCTTCTATAATGGGATTCGATCCCATGATGAATTTTCATATCCTGAACTTCTCGTCAATTTGATACTAAGGTACATACTTAAGGAGTTTAGTAAAATACTCCCAATACTCGGTTACAATTAGCTTTCCTTGGGCTAAGTTTTGAAACTCAGTCATTTTTGGTCATAATAAAGTTGTGGCTGCTAACATTGACTAAAGTAACCTTTAAATTGATCCCAAGTGATATTAGTTTCATCAATATTTAACTTAGCCTTAGGTTGTCCCACCATGAAGATGCCTCGTGGGAAAGTTGATATGCTCCCCAAATTGCCTTTGTTTCTTCTAAGAAATTCCTTATTGCAAAGTACTTCTCTATTTCGCTGAGCCAATTCTCAGCTCCATCTCCTAAAGTGGTGCCATCAAATTTAGGTGGAATTATCCTTTTTATATCATTAGTGAGTTCAAAGCTATCAGCTTAGCCTTTTTGTTTTCTGGCTAATCAGGTATGTTCACATTGTTATTATCAACACCCAAATTGGTGTTGTCCTCAGGATGTGGTTGATAATTATTACCAACATCTTCTTCCTCCTCATTGCCCATTACTTGTTGTTCAAGTATAGCCAAACAATATCTTGTGTCCAATAGGGTAGTAAGGATCTCATCGAGTTTTTGGGCAATTGTTGCTCCTTCCTCAGGTGGAGGATTATTTGCAACATTTCCTCTTGTTCTAACCATTTTCTGTTAACAAGAAAATTTAAGTTTTATCAGATTATGGACATAATAGGTCCAAGAGTTGTAACCTTCAGCTCTGATACCAAGATGTAACATTCCCATTTTAAGACTTTAGAAACAAGTGATTTTTTTAACACAATGTTCTCTATTATAAATAAAACATAATTTAGAACACACATTCCATGCCAATCAATCTCATAATAGATAACCATATGCAGTTGTAAATGACTCGGTGAATTACCGATCTCTCATGCTTGTCTCTAAGTATTGAATACTTTTACATATACTTGGATTTCTTACCCTAATATGAGTATTGAGTGACTGTTTAAAGAACACATCTGAATATGTGTTACCAATATTCATCTAAAATCACATTCCTTAAACTAGGTGACATCGAAAAATGCAACCAGTAGTTTGCGATACTTTGGCCAAATATTTCCAACATACTGTTCATGTTACTATTCCTAGATGACATACTCATCAAATCAGAATACATCCTTCACCTCACTCTTCTATTATCTAGAATGGTCTTCACTGACTTATGTCAGTCCACTTGCCCAAGGTTTGACCCTAACCCAGGTTAGTGACATAATTTTTATAGGGAGACGCTCACGATGACTTAGGGTATATGGGCATACTCATCCAACCTAAGTCGACCGAATGTGCCAAGGTACCCTGATTCATAGAAAGCTACTTCCTATTCCAATTCATGCTAGCTTGGCCTAGAGAGAAACTAAGTTCAAGTCCAGATGTGTGTAGATCTAGATGAACTAATGTGGAAGGGTGTTGCAACATGTACAATACAACATTGTATCCTTGTGAAGACCTTAGTCTTCACGCAGGTTCAGTTCTATAGTTGGCGTGTGCCAACATCTGACAGAACTACTTCATCACGATGTACATACCCCTAGGAGGTCATGAACACTTAATTAATTTTGGATTAAGATTCAAATTATGACAAGATTACCCTACCCCAAATCCAACACCCCTTAAGTTCTTCATCCATATTTGATGTAATTAATATTAAAGAGCTTCATTAACTCGTGATTGATTTTATGTTCGGTTAGTATGACATGTCGAGCAATTATCTAAAAAAATAATAGCATACATCACAAGGTTAAATTAATGTAACTCAACTATTCAAATAAGGTGCAACAACCACTCAGGTTCAACTAGAGCAGACTTCATAGAAAATGAAGTCTGAGTGATTAACGATCATAAACACCATTATTTCACTTTACATTTTTTTGAGAGAGGTAGAGTCTTCCTCTCGACATGGTTATGTGTTAGGGTTTATCATACCTTTTATATCTTTCGGACTTTCTATATTTTAATTGTATATTCAATACACATCCCATTATCATTATATATTATTTAGATAAAGAATGTAATCTTATGCAACTTAACAAGTTGCTTTCAATTAAGAGAGAGATTGAACTATTTCTCTTCGTCCAACGATTAAATGACAACAGAAATAAGAATACAAACATATATTCCAAATATCAACAAGATAGTATTGCAACTACCTTCATAAATGTACCATAGAAATAACACAACAATTTGAAGTGAACCTCCAATATTTTCAATTCATCACGAGAAAATACACAATTTACAAGACTATGCATCTTAGACAAACCGCATGTCAAATAACACAAAGATAATTAAAGAATACAAATTTTCCTTTTCAATACATCTCAAGAATGAATTGGAGTTCTCTTTAAAAGAGACAGAATTTAAAAAATCTAATACATCATAAAAGTTATTGCCTTCTTTTATCACTTACGAAGTCCATCTGCAAAATTGCTAGCATGGGTCAGTTCATCGAACTGAGCATGATAAACACTAAGCATTAAAATGAAGTGCATTCCACTAATTGTTCCATTAAAACAAATCTTATTTAATGAAACAATTAATGTAATCATCCAAATAAATCATAAGTAATAACAACCATGAAAGAAGCACAAATAACAATCTAAATTTATTTAAAGAAACGATCATAACATATTCAACAAACTACGCCTTATAACATATAAGTATTGTCCTAAATAATTACTCATTTATATCAAATAACAACTCCTAACATTGAGTTATTTCATAATTCTTTCTGAATTTGAAATATAAATTTTTAAATTCAATAGATAAAAAGAGCTACTTTCAGAATCAAAGACCTTCTTGTCATCTTTACCAAGTTTCAGAAAACATGTGAAGACAAGTTCATTTCAGCATCGTTACTTTTTTTAAGATGAATTAACTATCAACTTAAACGAATAAGATATTCAATATTCAGGTGTGATAGCCTAATTCTCGGTCAAATAAATATAACCTAAGTTCTTAGATTAGGCCTCTTATTAACAATAGAAAAGTATTTCCCAGCAACAATGTTTCATTTCAATTAACTAAAACAATTATTATTTCCTTAAATATAATTTAAGTAGAGAAGTAATCAAGAATAACTACTAATCAATTACTTACTAAAGGAATACATTTGATTTAGTTATACCTATGATAGGTTTTGTATAAAGAAAGGAGAACAATTTGAAAAGTAAACGGTTTACAATTTCTTTTATCATTCAGTTAAACCAAATTCTCATATGCATCTTTAGTAAAGGAGAGTGACTTCCTACCCTACAGTTTCTAGAAATGACAAAGGAGAAACTTACCTTTGGAAAATGGAAGAGGAAGGAGTTATGCATTGGAAAGGATTTCTATTACTCATTGAAAAGAAATAAGGTAAGAGGAAGAATCAGTACAAACCCTTTACAACCCACTATTCTTTTAAGAAATAGAAAATCAGATTAGAAGATACAAAACCAAATACTTAAACAATTGATTCAATCAAATAAACCTAACAAAGAGTTTCCTCTTTCAAGAACAAAAACTGTTAACATAATTTTTAATCCATTCAATAAGGATACATTAAACAAGTATAAGTTAATAGTTATCAATTCACTTCAACCTAACATTTTTATTCTTCATCCTTGAAGATTTTAGTCAGATCCAAAACCCTATGTAAACAATTTCATAGTGGTACAACGAAATATTAACATGAATCAGCCATTGAAAATAATCAGTCAAAGAAATGGATAAGTTTTCCTTTCTACAAGTTAGGCTCAACGACACACTGCCATGAATGGGCTAGACATTCAATTCCACTAAAATAACAGAGATTGAGAAAACACACAAAAAATGAAAGGTTTGGTTTGTCCCGAATACCATGATATCAGTCCAAAAGTTGATTATGCATTCAACAAATCCCATGGAATTTAATAAATAGACCTTAACATGTTTCGTTAATCGGTTACCCAGAAGTTTTCCAGTTCTGGTGAGTAGGTTTCCATCACCTCATCCAAGTTCAAAAGGACAGAAAAATTGAATATAAGAAAGTTGAACAAACCTAAAAAGGTAATCACCTTAACAATTTGGAGAGGGTCTACCAACAATGAATTTTAAAATAATAGAACTTCAAATCAAGACAACCATCTCACCTTCTAAATTCCAATTAATCCATTAATCATTTTACAGGGTTTTCAAAAGAGAATATCAGTACCAAACATCTAAATTTTAGGTCATATTTTCTTTCTTGTCTCCCTATGAACTCACTTTGAAATAGTAACTTAAATACCATAACTCACTCAAAGCACCACTAAATATAAATTTGAAGCATAGGGGTTCAATCACGAAAAAAGAAAGTTATTCCTTCACCATTTTTATACAAGTTGATGTATGGAACATAGACAATGCCATAAACTACCTTCACCCATTGACCTTTGTTTTTTCTAAACCGAGTTCAAGATCATACTAAAGAACAAAGTATACAAATATATTCCCGAGCTAGGAGTATACAAAAACTTAACAAAATAGGATACAGTTTAAAAGGGTATTCTTCTACCTTTCCAAACAAGCAAAGGCATTCATTACAAGCATGCAAGTTTACCAATACAATACAAACAAGATGTCCATTCCTTGCTTTCACGCAAGTTTGTGTTCATACAATAAGATGAAATATATACCCATATAGATCGCAGAAGGAGTAATACCACTTTAAAACTCAAAGATGCAATAGAGAAGAGTATCCATTTACTTTTCTTCCTTCCGAAGATATTTCCAGTTCAAAACTCAAGACAAAAACTACTTACTTAAACTCTTTTTCAAGAAGATAGTCTAGTATATATATTTCCATCAAAACACTAAAGTCCTAATAGTTGCAAATGCATTTCATCATTTTAACTCATTAAGAGAGAACACCCAAAAACAACATTATCATGTAAGGGTCAAAAGCACAGAGATTCTTTTAACAAGAAAGCAAATAACTAGAACAAAAATAGGAAATATTTATCTCATGAGAGCAGAATTGTTTTAATGAAACATTTAGAGAAAAGCAAGAAATCTTAATGGATAGAGCCTATCATGCTTGATAGTGCTTTTGCCGATTCGAAGAATACTTTGAGTTGAGCTTCCAACACTTCTTCTTCTCCAAGCAAGATAAACAACCAAAAATCTCTTTCCCCAATGCCTCATATACTTTCCTTGAATCGAAAAATAGACCAAGGGAATAAAAAATAGCCATAAACTGAAAATAGAACTACTCATTTGAAGAACCAGATAACTCCATGTAGAGCAAAAATCGGAGAGCATGAATGACCAAACAACCTTCAACAAATCTGCCCGCATAGTTTCCTAGGCAGTTTTCTCACCAAAAATGAGGCTCATTAATGCCATTAACTCTCATATTCCCATATATCTCTCTTTGCCACCACCATCCAAAATTGGCGAGACCCAATTCAACTTCCGCATGCATCACTAAACCTTAGTGATGAATCCATGTGGATTCCACCAAATTTCATGCTTCGCATAAATCCGGCGAGTTCATCTTGTCATTTAATACTAAAAATCAAATCACATTAATAGCTTAGGAACCGTCACCAGCTTACCACTTGCCATACAACCCATAGGTCCCCTTTCCACATTTCATTAGTTTAGGGTAGATTCCATTAGTTTAGGATATGAACATAAGATAGTTTAGAAGTATTTACCTTAGGTTTAAAAACATTTCTATAGGTAAATTACCACCTTAGGTTAGGTCATATCTCATAGCTATTTAGTATTAGGTATAGGTTAGAAATAAGCCTAACATCACCTTAGGTTATTCCCCCCCGCCCATACTTAAATTTAGAACATGCAACCTAGGTTAGGATGCTATCCCAGATGAAATAGGCATAGATAAAAGATAGGTACATTTACCTTAGTTTAGAATCTCATTAGGATAGATCTCACAGGGCCTAAGACTTAGTTTTTAATTTTTACTCCATAGTCCTGAAGTAAGTCTCATACCACTTGATGACGTTATCATCCTGAAGAGATCAATCAAGAAGATCTGAGCACCTAACATACAATGGAATGCAGGCACGATCTTACAAGAAAAATAAAAGAATTTGTAAACATACAAAAGTTCAGTCCATTATGTCCTTCAACCTTTGAATGTCAGTTTACCATTCAGATTAGGTAAGAAGATTTAAAACATACCTTGGATCAATGGAATTGATCCAAGGATGTGTTAATTAAATAGAGATAAGTTTGTAACATCATTACCAGATTACAACTCATCTATCAGAAGTGAAAAGGGATTCTTTGCAAGCTACAACATTTCAGCCTAATGAAATCAAGAGCAGAAATGACTTATCCATGGCAAGCATGATTTCTGACAATCAAGGGAACACATCTTATCAAGAAAATCACATGTCAACGCTTGCAATGCAAAAGAGGAAAGATAACAATTTGTCAAAGGTGTTACATACTTCCCTCCTAAAAGAATCATCATCCCGATGATTATCTTATTTTAACAATTTGCATCAAGGACAATTAGTTTATCCACTTTATTTTCATGTGTTCATAACATATCAGAATTTTAAAGTTCCAGAAATCAGCATTTACATAGTTGTTTATTTAAAATAAATAAATATCTGCCCAAAATTGGTAGATTTATTGTTATAAAAGAATTAAATCACAATTTATATCAGTCAACATAATCAATTCTGTTCAAATAAGTATGGAAAAGTAGTTTTCATATCTTCCAAATTTTCCTAGGTTACACTTTCTTCATTAAACTGGTCCCACTGGACCTTACATTGACTTATTTCATGATTTCTTAAGCACTGTTGGTGAGTTTTTAGCACTCACAAGGGTTTAACTACAATTATTCTTGGGTCTTGGACTGTAAGGAATTCAATTTAACACATGTGAAAAATTTGAAATGTATTTCTTAAGCAAAGAAATATGGAAAACATCATGCATTCATGATAAAGTAGGTGGTAATGCTAAACAATAAGCTACAGGGTTGATTACTTCAACTATTTCAAAAGGTCCCACAAAATGAGGTGATTACTTGGCACCTTGCCAAAAGTTATAGAATTTTTTTGGTTTAACCCAAGAAAGACCATCTCACCAAACTCAAATTTCCTATCCACCGCTTCAAGTCATCATAACTCTTTTACCTATCTTCTACTTCTTTCAAGCGTTCACAAATCATTTTAACTTGTTCCATTTCAGTAAGGATTTCAAGTCTAATTACCTCTCTATTCTCAAGGTTGTCCCAACTAACGGGGGTTCTACATTTTTTTACATATAATGCTTGAAAGGTGCCATCTTTAAAGAAGCATGATATGTATTATTGTATGCCAATTCAACTAATAGAAAGTACTCTTCCCACTTATACTGCTGATCCATACAATACATTTGTAACATATCCTCTAAAAATTGATTAACTCTTTCAGTATGTCCATCTGTTTTCGGATGATATAACTGAAATTCAGCTTAGTTCCTCGAGCTGCATTAAGGGTTTTCCAAAACCTTGAAGTCATTCCAGGATCTCTATCAGATATGATTAATTTAGGTACTCCATGTAATTTGAAAATGTCATGTAAAAACCTCTTTGCCAAAATAGGAGAATCATCCTTAAGATTACTAACAATAAAATGAGCTAATTTTGTTAGTTTATCTACAAAAACCAAAATAACATCATGTTTATTTTTTGACATAGGCAACCCTTGTATAAAATCCATGTTTATTATTTTCCATTTATATTGTGGTATGTTGTGAGGATACAATAAACTAGCTGGATGCATATGTTTAGCTTTAACATGTTGACATTCCAAACAATGTGCCACAAAATCAATAACGTCCTTTTTCATCCCTTTCTAGAAATATTGCTATTTTATATCAGCAAGCATCTTTGTAATACTAGGGTGTCCAGACAAAGGTGAATTGTGAAATTCTACTAATAATTTCTTTCTTAAATCATTTAGCAAAGGTATGTATACTTTGTTTTCAAATCTTAATATTCCTTCATTGTCAAAGTGAAAACCTTTATATCTCGAACTTGATTCCATAACACTTTTTACTTCATTCTTAAACCTGAGTTCTTAATGTTATAAGAGCATAAATGTGCTTCCTACGACTTAGAGCATCAACTACTCTATTTTCCTTTCCTTTAATGTAATTTATGTCAAAATCATATTGAGACAAAAATCTAACCATCTTTGATGTCTTGCATTTAGATTTGGTTGATGAAAATACACTTCAGCCCAAGATGATCGGTTTTTAATTTAAAAGGTTTACTAAGCGAGATAATGCCTCCAAAATTGTAGTGCATGAACAATGGCAATAATCTCTAAATTATGTGGAGCATAATTCAACTCAACTAACTTTAGTTTTCTACTTTCGTAAGCTATGACATGATCATTTTGTAACAAAATACCTCCAAGACCTTCCCTAGATACATCCGTTACAACAAGTAAATTCTCAATTAGGGTGCAGTACAACTAAAATAGGTGTTGATATTTACGGATCCTTTAAAGTTCTTAACGCAGATTCATATTTCGCATTCCAAACAAACTTCTTATCCTTTTTTTGCAATGAAGTTATTGGTCTAACAACTTTGAAAAAATATTTTACAAATTTTCTATAGTAACTAAGTAAGACCCATGAAGCTTCTAACTTCATGTAAAGTATTTGGTGCGAGCCACTCAATTATAGCTACAATTTTAGAAGGATCTATAGCAATTCCATTCTTGCTTATAACATGACCCAAATAGTGCACTTTTGTGTCATAGAAAGAACACTTAGATAACTTACCATATAATTGTCTCTTTCTAAAAATTTCTAAAAGCGCCTTCAAATGCTCATGGTGTTCCTCAATACTTTTAGAATATATGAGAATGTCCTCCAAGAATACAAGCACAAATTTGCCTAAGTATTCTTGAAAAATATTGTTCATTAAATTCATAAAAGTTTTCGGTGCATTTGTTAATCCAAAGGGTAAACCGCAAACTCATAATGACCATACCTTGTTCTAAAATTTGTTTTATGAATGTTCTCATCCTTATTCCGTAATTGATGATATCTAGATTGAAGATCTATCTTAGAATATATCGATGCTCCACGCATCTAATCAAATAGATCATCAATTCTAGGGAGTGAATATTTGTTCTTGATTGTTGCTTTGTTTAACATTATGTAATCAATGCACAATCTAAGTGTTTCATCCTTCTTTTTCACAAATATTACTGGTGCTCCCCAAGGTGAAACACTCGGTCTAATCAAACCCTTAGACAAAATTTCTTGCAACTGTGCCTTAAGCTCTACTAATTCAATAGTAGTCATTTGGTAAGGTGCCTTAGAAATAGGCTCGGTTCCAGGCTTGATTTCAATTGTGAAATCAAATTCTCTTTTAAATCTTCCAGAAATTCATCACTGTAGTTTTGTAACAATGGATATCGTTTCATGAATTCATTGTTTTCCTCAGCGGATTCAAAAATTTGTACTGCATATATGGTATAACCTTATTTTTGGCCTTTTCAAGTTGCATAGTTGATAGTTTCCTAACTAAAATCTCACGTTTCACACCCCGAATCTATTCTATTTTTTGGAGATAATCGAACAACTAATATAGTTTTAAAAATAGTCCACTTTTGCTTTATTCTCAACTAACCAATTAACACCTATGATTACATCATAAGACCCCTAAGGAGAAACATAAAGATCAACTTCGGTGGAAAAACTAGGTAAGTCAAGGACTGCCCCAAAAAGACACATACTAACTGTATGAACAATATGTTTCCATAATGAAAAGTCCATGTTTTATCCATTTTTCTAGCTTTTCTTTTTAGTTTCGATGCTAATTTACTAGAAATAAAACATTATGTAGCTCATGTATCAAAAGAATAGTTATAAGTATGGTGAATAACTTACTGGAACTTCTATGGGCGTGACTTGTTTTTAGCCTATTTGTCAACTATTCAAGCAGTGTGTATCTTGTGCTATTGATTACGAACATAATTTTTCAAAGGACATTGGTTTGTGTAATGATTCTTGCCATAGTTATAACAACCTCCTACATCTCCCTTTTTAGGCTCGGATTTATTTCCAGTCTTAAAGTTATCATTCGACCTCCATAGGACTTCATCTCGTTATTATTATTCTTTAAAAATTTGTTTCATGGATTTCCAACATACTTATTTGTTGCTTTTTTCTTATTATTATCAGCTGAAAACTTATTTTTCATACCAAACTTCTTCCATGGTTCTTTCTTAGGTGTAAGAGATGATGAAGAGGAGTTGGGAACCTTCTTCCTCACTTCCTCCTTATGAGCAGAAATTGCCTTTAATTTTTGTTCCTTTCTTATGGATTTTTTAACAACCCCTTCCATAGTGGTTGGGCTGTGAACATCCACCTCTCCTCCTATAATGGGATTCAATCCCATGATGAATTTTCATATCCTGAAATTCTCATCAGTTTGATACTAAGGTACATACTTAAGGAGTTTAGTAAAATGCTCCCAATACTCCGTTACAGTTAGCTTTCCTTGTGCTAAGTTCTTAAAATCAGTCATTTTCTGGTCATAATAAATTTTTGGCAGCCAACGGTGACTAACGTAACCTTTAAATTGATCCCAAGTGATATTAGTTTCATCAATCTTTAACTTAGCCTTACGGTTGTCCCACCATGAAAATGCCTCATGATAAAGTTGGTATAATCCCCAAATTACCTTTGTTTGTTCTAAGAAATTCCTTATTGCAAAGTACTTCTCCATTTCACCGAGCCAATTCTCAGCCTCCGTCTCCTAAAGTGGTTCCATCAAATTTAGGTGGAATTATCCTTTTTATATCATTAGCGAGTTCAGATGTCACCTATCCTTTTTATTTTATGGCCGATTAGGTATGTTCACGTTGTTATTATCAACACCCAAATTGGTGTTGTCCTCAGGAGGTGGCTGATTATTATTACTAACATCTTCTTCCTCCTCATTGCCCATTACTTACTATTCAAGTATAGCCAAACAATCTCTTGTGTCCAACAGGGAAGTAAGTATCTCATCGAGTTTTTAGGCGATTCTTGCTGCTCCTTCCTCATGTGGAGGATTATTTGAAACATTTCCTCTTGTTCTAACCATTTTTGTTAACAAGAAAATTTAAGTTTTATCACATTATGGACACAATAGGTCTAAGAGCTGCAACCTTCAGCTCTGATACCAAGATGTAACATTCCCATTTTAAGACTTTAGAAACAAGGAATTTTTTTAACACAATGTTCTCTGTTCTAAATAAAACATAATTTAGAACACACATTCCATGCCAATCAATCTCATAATAGATAACCATATGCAGTTGTAAATGACTCGGTGAATTACCGATCTCTCATTGCATGACTTGGTCTCTAACCGATCTCTCATGCTTGTCTCTAAGTATTGAATACTTTTACATATACTTGGTTTTCTTACCCTAATCTGGGTACTGAGTGACCTGTTTAAAGAACCTATCTAAATATTTGTTACCAATATTCATCTGAAATCACGTTCCTTAAACTAGGTGACATCGAACAACGTAACCAGTAGTTTACAATACTTTGGCCAAAGATTTCTAACATATTGTTCATGTTACTATTCCTAGATGACATACTTGTCAAATTAGAATACATCCTTCACCTCACTCTTCTGTTATCTGGAATGGTCTTCACTGACTTCTATCAGTCCACTTGCCCAAGGTTTGACCCTAACCCAAGTTAGCGACATAATTTTTATAAGGAGACGTTCACGATGACTTAGGGTATATGGGCATACTCATCCGACCTAAGTCGAATGAATGTGCCAAGGTACCCTGAGTCATAGAAAGCTACTTCCTATTCCAATTCATGTTGCTAGCTTGGCCTAGAGAGAAACTAAGTTCAAGTCCAGATGTGTGTAGATCTAGATGAACTAATGTGGAAGGGTGTTGTAACATGTACACTACAACATTGTATCCTTGTGAAGACCTTAGTCTTCATGCGCATTCTGATTCTAGTTAGCGTGTGCCAACATCTAACAGAACTACTTCATCATGATGTACATACCCCTAGGAGGTCATGAACACTTAATTAGTTTTGGATTAAGATTCAAATTATGACAAGCTTACCCTACCCTAAATCTAACACCCCTTAAGTTCTTCATCCATATTTGATTTAATTAATATTAAAGAACTTCATTAACTCGTGATTGATTTTATGTTCGGTTAGTATGACATGTCGAGCAATTATCTAAAAAATAACAACATACATTGCAAAGTTAAATTAATGTAACTCAACTGTTCAAATAAGGTGCAACAACCACTAAGGTTCAACTAGAGTAGACTTCATAGAAAATGAAGTTTGAGTGAGTAACGATCATAAACACCATTTTTCACTTTACATTTTTTTTTGAGAGAGGAAGAGTCTTCCTCTCTACATGGTTATGTGTTAGGGTTTTTCATACCTTTTATATCTTTCACACTTTCTATATTTTAATTGTATATTCAATACACATCCCATTATCATTATATATTATTTAGATAAAGAACGTAATCTTATGCAACTTAACAAGTTGCTTTCAATTAAGAGAGAGATTGAACTATTTCTCTTCATCCAACTGATCAAATGAAAACATAAATAAGAATACAAATAGATATGCCAAATATCAATAAGATAGTATCGCAACTACCTTCATAAATGTACCATAGAAATAACACAACAATTTGAAGTAAACCTCCAATCTTTTCAATTCATCATGATAAAATACACAATTTACAAGACTATGCATCTCGGATAAACCGCATGTCAAATAATACAAAGATCATTAAAGAATACAAATTTTCCTTTTCAATACATCTCAAGAATGAATCGGAGTTCTCTTTGAAAGAGATGGAATTTAAAACAGCCAATACATCATAGAATTTATTGCCTTCTTTTATCACTTACGAAGTCAATCAGTAAAATAGCTAAGACGGGTCAGATTCATCAAATGGGCATGATACACACTAAGCATTAAACGAAGTGCATTCCACTAATTTTTCCATTAAAAAAATTCTTTAATGAAAAAATTAATGTAATCATCCAAATAAATCATAAGTAATAACGACCATAAAAGAAGCAAAAATAACAATATGAATTTATTTAAAGAAAAGATCATAACATAATCAACAAACTACTACCTTATAAGAGATAAGTATTATCCTAAATAATTACTCATTTATATCAAATAACAACTCCTAACATTGAGTTATTTCATAATTCTTTCTGAATTTGAAATATAAATTTTTAACTTCAATAGATAAACAAAAAGAGCTACTTTCAGAATCAAAGACCTTCTTGTCATCTTTACCAAGTTTCCATAAAACATGTGAAGACAAGTTCATTTTAGCATTGTTACATTTTTAAGATGAATCAACTATCAACTTAAACAAATAAGAGATTCACAATTCAGGTGTGACAACCTAATTCTCAGTCAAATAAATATAACCTAAGTTCTTAGATTAGGCCTCTTATTAACAATAGAAAAGTATTTCCCAACAACAATGTTTCATTTCAATTAACTGAAACAATTATTATTTCCTTAAATATAATTTAAGTAGAGAAGTAATTAGTAACAACTACTAATCAATTACTTAATAAATTAATACATTTGATTCAATTATACCTATGATAGGTTTTGTATAAAGAAAGGAGAACGAGCTAAAAAGTAAACGGTTTACAATTTCTTTTATCATTCAGTTAAACCGAATTCTCATATGCATCTTCAGAAAGGAGAGTCAACTTCCTACCCTATAGTTTCTAGAAATGACAAAGGAGAAATTTACCTCTGAAAAATGGAAGAGGAAGGAGTTATGCATTGGAAAGCATTTCTATTACTCATTCAAAAGAAATAAGGTAAGAGGAAGAATCACTACAGACCCTTCATAACCCAGTTGATGCGGGAGCATAACTTGCAGAGGCCATTACTTTTGATCCGACCGTTGGATCGTCCTGAGATTTTACAGGGTGGTAGATATACATTAGTACTATGTTGGAGACAACTTTGCTTGCAAGGTTGTGCTCATTTGGCACGTTTTCGGGCTCGGATTCCATCATCTAGTGGCCTAAAATTGGCTCCGAATGTTTTTTCACTTTTGACTAGGTCTTAGAACTTTAATAACTTTTGTTGTGCTTGTTAGAATAAGTCTAAATTTCACGTGAGCCCTAATTTATGAATGCATATTTGGCACGCAAATTTTGGGGTCAATCCGAGTTGTTTTGCATTTTAGGGTTTTAGAGTAGTCTTGAAATAAAAGGAGAATTGTAATGATGTAATAGATCAGTGTGAATTCCAGAATGAGAAGTAAGCTATTTTGAAACTCCTGGTTTTATTTGCAAAGCTGTTTATGTGTGTTTTTGGAGGTATTTCAACCTCTTGCAGCTGGATTCACATCAATTGGTATCAGAGCTAGATTTTGATCTTGCGGAAATAGTTAAGGTAACATATTACATTTTTATGTGTAGTTTTTACCTCTGTTTTATATAACCATGGCTAGACGTGGGAGGGGAGGTTATGCCCAGATGAATAGGCATATGCAGGAGCTACAGAGACAAGTTGCTAAGCTCATGGGGAAGTTACCCGCCTTAGAAGGAGACATGCAAATGGGGATGCAAACCCAGATAGTGATATTGAAGAAGAGACTCCATTAATGAATGAAGGAGGAGATGGAGAAGAAAATGAGAGAGATGAAGAAACCTTGAATGAGAGACAATTTGAGGAGAGATTGATCCAAGCTTTAGAGGGAAAGAATGATGACATCAAGATTAATGTTCTTGATTATGGTGGAGGGTTACGACTGAGGAGTTGATTGATTGGTTAAATCGCATGGAAAAATTCTTTGAGTGGAAAACCCTTTTAGAGGAGAAGAAGGTTAAGTTTGCATGCACTAAGTTAGCTGGACATGCATTGATCTGGTGGGATCACCTACAAAATGAAAGACAAAGGAATGGAAAGGGAAAGATCTCGAAACTGGAATAAAATGGTAAAGAATTTGAAAGAAAAGTTTCTTCCTGTAGATTATGCTCAGACACTCTTTCGAAGGTTCCAAAACCTAAGGTAGAAGGATCTCAAGCATTGAGGAGTATACTAATGAATTTTACAAGTTATCAATCAGGGTGGAACAGGGAGAGTTTGAAGAACAAAAGGCTACACGGTACATAAATGGGTTGAGTTACACCATACAAGATGAGTTGAGTATGCTCCGGATCCATAACCTAGATGATGCTTATCAACTTGCATTAAAGGAAGAGGAAAAGAACAAGAGGAGTAATTTTAGAAGAGGTGTGAAGAGAGGTCCATCATCATCTCCAATGAGGGGCAGGGGTAGATTTGAATCTACAAAAGGTGAATCCTCTAATACAGAAGGGCATGAAGATTCTGGTCAAAGCCATGGTAACTACCAAAGAGGTAGGGGATTTCAGAGGGGAAGAGGTTATAATGGAGGACGGGGCTGGAATAGCCCCCAAAGGTAATATACATGTTACAGATGTGGTGAAGAGGGGCACAGAGCTTTTGAGTGTCCACACTATCCTACACAAGATAGATGGCAAGGAGAAAAACCACGAGTAAATCTGGTTGAGGCTAAAGAGGAAGAAGAAATGGAGGTTATGCAGACTTGGGTGAAACCCTCATGATAAGGAGGACGATGATTGTCCCAAGGAAGGAGAAAGAACGTGATGTTTTTGGAGCTGATTCATGGCTTCGAACAAATATATTTCAAACAAGATGCACCTCTGGAGGAAAGGTATGTAAAATTATTATTGATGGTGGTAGTTGTGAAAATATGGTTTCAACTGTAATGGTTGATAAACTGAATCTGAGTTGTGACAAGCACCCATATCCCTATCGTATATCATGGTTCAAGAAAGGAAATGAAGTAACCATAGATAAAAGATGCCTTATAAAGTTTTCAATTGGGAATACCTACAGGATGAGGTGTGGTGTGATGTTATCCCAATGGATGCATGTCATATATTACTGGGTAGGCCTTGGCAATATGATAGAAAGGTTACACATGATGGAGGGAAAAATACATATACCTTTTGGAAGGATGGTGTAAAGGTGGTCTTATTACCCTTCAAGGAAGAAGAGAAGAGTGAGGGCTTATTGGCTACAAAAGAGTTTGTTACAGAAATGGAAGAAGCTGGATGTTGTTATGCACTAATGTCAAAGAAGCTGGAGAAAGAAGGCTTTAATATACCTATTGCAGCAGAAAAGATACTAAAAGAATACAAAGATGTCATACCAGATGAGCTACCAGATGGGTTACCTCCAAAGTGAGATATTCAACACCATATTGATTTGATCCCAGGATCAGCCCTTCCAAACTAGGAAGCCTATCGGATGAGTCCGACACAGAGTGAAGAGTTGAACAGACAAGTGACAGATCTAATACATAAAGGGTTAGTGAGAGAAAGCATGAGTCCATGTGCAACTCCAGTGTTATTGACTCCCAAAAAGATGGAGACTGGAGAATGTGTGTAGACAGTAGAGCCATAAACAAGATCACAATTAAGTATCGGTTTCCAATTCCACGATTGGATGATATGATGGATGTGCTAGCGGGAGCCCGATATTTTAGCAAGATTGACCTACGGAGTGGTTACTACCAGATCCGAATCCGTGAAGGGGATGAATGGAAAACTGCTTTTAAAACAAAAGATGGATTATACGAGTGGATGGTGATGCCATTTGGGCTATCTAATGCACCCAGTACATTCATGAGGTTGATGAATAGAGTACTCCAAGAATACAATGGTAAGTTTGTTGTTGTCTATTTTGATGATATTTTGATATTCAGTAAGACAATGGAAGAACACTTGTTACATCTGAAATTGGTGCTAGACTTGTTACGTAAAGAGAGTCTATATGCAAACTTAAAGAAGTGTAGATTCCTTCAAAAGAGTCTTGTTTTTTTGGGATTTGTCATATCAGGGGATGGAGTGAGGATGGATGAGGAAAAAGTAAAGGCAATTCTGGAATGGCCTATTCCAAGGAATGTGACAGAGGTTCGTAGTTTTCATGGATTGGCAACTTTTTATAGGAAGTTCATCAGGAATTTCAGTAGCATTGCTGCACCCATAACAGAGTGTACAAAAGGGAGGGAGTTTGTATGGACCAAGGCAACAACAGATAGTTTTGAATTGTTGAAGAAGAAAGTATCAGAAGCACCTGTTTTGGTATTGCCAGATTTTAGCAAGGTCTTTGAGGTTGACTGTGATGCCTCACATGTTGGGATTGGAGCTGTGTTGAGTCAAGAAGGACGACCAGTGGCATTCTTCAGTGAAAAGCTAAATGAAGTCAGGAGGAAATATTCTACTTATGATGTGGAATTTTACGCTATTGTTCAGGCATTAAGGAACTGGAGACATTACTTGGTAGCAAAGGAATTTGTACTCTTCACTGACCATGAAGCCTTGAGGTATATAAACACACATAAGAAACTAAATAGTATGCATGCAAAATGGGTTTCATTTTTGCAAGAATATACTTTTGTTTTAAAGCATAAGTCCTGGTAAGCGTAATCAAGTCTTGATGCCTTGAGTAGGCGTGTAGCCCTTTTGACAACAATGGAAAATAAATTACTAGGGTTTGAGGTAGTTAAGGAATTGTATGAAGGTGATCTAGATTTTGGTGATGTTGTCAGAAAACTTAAGGAGCCTACAATAGGTAGTGATTATTTTGATTATTTGATACAGGATGGTTATTTGTTTAGGGGAAACAATTGTGCATCCTTGTTGGTTCAATGAGAGAAAATATTATAAGAGAATTGCATAGTGGTGGGTTGGCTGGACACTTTGGTATAAGTAAGACAATTTCTCTTGTTGTAGAAAAGTATTATTGGCCAAAGGTAAAGAGGGACATAAGTAGGGTTGTAGCAAGATGTAGAGTGTGTCAAATGGCTAAGGGTCATGCATAGAATACTGGGTTATATATGTCGTTGCCTATCCCTACAGGGCCATGGGTTGATCTGAGTATGGATTTTGTGTTAGGGCTTCCTAACACACAGCGAGGGAATGATTCTATCTTTGTTGTGGTTGATAGATTCTCTAAGATGACACATTTTATTTCTTGTAAAAAAACTAATGATGCTTCCAGAATTGCAGATTTGTTTTTTTAGAAGTGGTTCGATTGCATGGAATTCCAAAAATGATCACTTCAGATCGGGACACGAAGTTTTTGAGTCACTTTTGGAGGACTCTGTGGAAGAAATTGGGGACACAACTACAGTTCAGTAGTGCATATCACCCCCAGACTGATGGGCAGACTGAAGTAGTGAACAGAAGCTTGGGAAATCTCCTACGTTGTATAGTTGGAGAAAAGCCAAAACAATGGGACTTAGCTTTACCTCAAGCTGAGTTTGCATATAATAGCTCGGTAAATGGTCAACAGGGAGGTCTCCTTTCCAGATTGTATATGGTAGGAATCTGAAGGGGTCCTTGATCTAATTGTTCTACCAGGTGAAGATGAAACTAGTGATGATGCGAAGCATTTGCAGTAACACATTCTACTGGCCTACAAGATGAAGTGAGGGAAAAGCTAAAAGTGAGTAATGCACAATATAAAACAGTTGCAGATGCCAGTAGGAGAGTAAGTGTATTTGAAGAAGGAGATATGGTGATGGTTCATCTTAGAAAAGAGAGGTTTCCAAAGGGAACATATAATAAACTCAAGTATAAGAAGATTGGGCCATGTAGGATTCTGAAGAAAATGAGTGATAATGCCTACAAGGTGGAGCTACCTGAAAACTTTGCTATCTCACCAGTTTTTAATGTTTCTGATTTATATAAGTTTCTAGGTCATGATGAAAATGTTGTGGAGGAGGAAGAAATAAATTGGAAGAAACAGATGCCGAAGGAGAAAAAGGAGAGGGTAATGCGTGTCTTGGACCAAAAGACAATCACTACTAGACATGGGAGCTACAACAGATATTTGGTATAGTGGGAAGGTTTACAGCAAGAAGAAAACACTTGGATTCCTAAGTGGGAGTTGAGGAAAATTGACAGTGCAAAATTAGATGAGTTCCGTCAACAGAATTCATAGGAGCTGAATTCTTTTCAACCAGGGGAGAATGATGCGGGAGCATAACTTGCAGAGGCCATAACTTTTGATCCGACCGTTGGATCGTCCTGAAATTTTACAGGGTGGTAGATATACATTAGTACTATGCTGGGGACAACTTTTCTTGCAAGGTTGTGCTCATTTTGGCACGTTTTCAGGCTCGGATTCCGTCATCTAGTGGCCTAAAATTGGCTCCGAATGTTTTTTCCGCTTTTGACTAGGTCTTAGAACTTTAATAACTTTTGTTGTGCTTGTCAGAATAAGTCCAAATTTTTGTGAGCCCTAATTTATGAAAGAATATTTGGCACGCAAATTTTGGGGTCAATCCGAGTTGTTTTGCATTTTAGGGTTTTAGAGTAGTCTTGAAATAAAAGGAGAATTGTAATGATGTAATAGATCAGTGTGAATTCCAGAATGAGAAGTAAGCTATTTTGAAACTCCTGGTTTTATTTGCAAAGCTGTTTATGTGTGTTTTTGGAGGTATTTCAACCTCTTGCAGCTGGGTTCACATCACCAAAGTATTCTTTTAAGAAATAGAAAATAGGATTAGAAGATACAAAACCAAATACTTAAGTAACTGATTCAATCAAATAAACCTAACAAAGAGTTTCCTCTTTCACGAACAAACATTGTTAACATAATTTTAATCCATTCAATAAGGATACATTAAACAAGTATAAGTTAATAGTTATCAATTCAATTCAACCTAATCTGTTTTATTTTTCATCCTTGAAAATTTCAAATCAGATCCAAAATCATACGTAAACAATTTCATAGTGGTACAACGAAAGATTAACATGAATCAGCCATTGAAAATAATCAGTCAAAGAAATGGATAAGTTTTCCTTTCTACAAGTCGAGGCTCAATGACACACTGTCATGAATGGGTAAGACATTCAACTCCACTAAAATTACTGAGATCGAGAAAACACACAAACGTGATGTAATGCCCCTTTAAACAACAACTTGAGACCTAAGAAACAACCTAGGGTTAGCTAGAAAAATTATGGGATAATTTTTTTGAAATGTCCACAACCAAGTTACAAAACACCAGTTTTCCACTGGCAGGTTCTAGAACAAAACCTATTTACCAAAACACAAGTTTCCTTTATTAACTAACATCAAGTTCGCAAGGTTCAAATTTTAGGGTTAGATAATTTAATTAGGTTCAGGGAGAAATCTACCCCCATACCCACTTTCTAATAGGATCATAGTTTCAACTAGATTTTTCTCATACTCAACACTTCCAAAATTTCCTAAACCATTCCCATTGGATAGGAAATTTTCTCACCTTTCCGGTGATATAAAGAAGTCCTCCTAACTCCTTATATTTCTCAAGATATGGCCGGGCAGAGTTTTAGGTCAAATTTTCCCCTAGGGGGACACGTGTCATGCAGGGGTGAAATCCCCTTTGGTGGGTTGGCGGGTTACGGGCGGCCCAAGGAAATTTTCCATCATGCAAGCACAAAACCAAGTTTCTCCCGCACCTCCGTGGGTCCCCGGTGGACATGTGTCAGTCCAGGTTCAAAGCAGAAAAAGGTGAGGGGTTGGCATAGTGGGGGTGGGGGAACTCGGTGCATTTTCCCCCTTTGGACGTAAAATTTCAAAATGAATTCGTATGCCTGCAATCTCGGTGAGAGAGACACGTGTTACTCTGGGATTGGCACGGGGAAAACGAATTTTTGGGAGCGGCAAAAGATTAGGGATTTTGGTGTTAAAATCCCAAAGGAGAAATTTCATGCATGCCTCTACCAAAGGAAGAAAGGGTGCCATGTGTTGCATGTTGATTGGCATAGGAGATAGGGTGGCATAAAAACCTAAGGCCTGACGCCAAGAAGGGGTAAAAGTCAAAAAAGCACGCGGCGGCCCGTGCATCCACGAAAAGAATAATTCCAAGGAAAGGTGCGGGAGTGGGGCCGTGGAGGAAAAGTGGAATATTTTCCCAAGGGAAACAAAAGACACTAAATCCAATTACCTCCCGTGCTTCGCTAGCCACGTGTCAAAGCACGTGATTGGCTCTGGAGTCATCGCGGAGAAGCAAGGTAAAATGGGAAAAATTTTCCAAGGTAAAATTTTCAAAAGGATAAGTTTAAATTTGGTCTACCCCTCCGAGGTGCCATGTGGTAGGTCCCGATTGGTTGTGGGATGGCGGGGCCGTAGAATTTTTAGGAAATTTTTCCAAAGTCAAAATTTAAAATTTTCTAACCATTAGATTCATTTGTTTAATTTTTTTAAATGCCAATTTGAAGTAAAAATTTAAATTGCCATAACTTTTGATAGGAAGCTCAGATTTGGGAAAACTTGGACTTTTCGGAAAGCTCTCAATGCCCTCTTTACACAGAGTCATCAATTTTAGAATTTGATGAATTTTAAGTGGTCAATTTTGAGAAACCAATCTGCAGGATTTTAATTAGTGAACTGGTAGTTTTCAACTTTTCAATTTGATTAAATTTGGTTTCCTCCTTCACTCAACATGTCAAACAGACATGGAGTATTGATCTAGGGAGGGTTTAAAGTGTTTTTAAAGAGTTGATTTATCTAATTGATTCAAGTTTGCATTTTTCCAACTAATGACAGAAAAATGACTATTAGAGGGATTGTATTCAAATTAGCAAGGGTCGAGTTGTTTTCTTGAATTTTCTTTGTCCATTGGGGTTCATTAATGTCTTAGCATGCTAACTTATAACATTTTAAAGTTAATTATTAAGTGCAGGTCTGAACTGTACATTTTTATGAAAAAGAATTGCCAGTGTGAAGTTTATAACAATGATCTTTTTTTTTCTTCTAAATCTGTATATCAATTTATCATTTAAATGTGTGTAGAGTTTCTAAACTAGTCTAATACATTTGCTGAATTAAATTAACCATTCATTTCCAAGTTGAATTACAATTTTGATTTCATTTCTAATTTATATTTCAAGGGAGAACAATTACAGTATAGTTTCCACTTACGTGTTTCTTCTTCTTGCATTTAAACAAAGATTACATTCACAATAGTAATTCAATTCCAATACACACTACAATTTTGAGAACTAATGCAATCCTTTATTCATTTCTAATACAACTTTACAATCTTCTCTTTTCCATTTGATTTCTAAATACAAAGTGTAACTTACAAAATATACAACATTCTTTTTCAAAAATAGAGAGTAGCATATAACTCCTTTACATTTCACATTCCAATTTCTTCTTCCATTGCCAATACAATTATCTTCACATTACAAATTTGCTAAACAATTCATCCACTCCAAAGTGGGAAGGGTTACAATGAACTTGCTCAAAAGAAGGGACTATCAAACTGCACATTTCTTGACTTCAAAACAGCAACATGCTCCATTCCTTCATCTTTTCATCTTGATCATAACAAGGAAGGGGGAAAGGCAACGGTCTCCACCCAACAAAGATATCCAATGAGAAGGGAGAAGCCATCCTTCCTCATTGGCCCCCGAGCCCCAACCATATTGAAATAAGAGATGAGATTCAACTCATGGCAACAAGGCTTCCACAAAACATACAAGTAACATTTTCACATTTAAACAACACAGTTCAAGAGGAATGTAGTTCACCACTACATTATATACATGCAAACAAAACTGAGGCTTCTTCCAAGAAATCCAACAAGAGAAAGGATCTATGGGGGAAACTACTTATGCCTCCCAATTGGGAATTGGGCATCCACCAACAATCATACCACCAATATCAATATCATATCCCATAAACCTTATGCCTCCCAACCCCTCCTTATGCCCCCCCAAGAGTAAGAAATGCAAGCTATTTCTTTTCCAAGGTGGATCCCAATCCCAAACTCCCTCCACAATAAAATTGATGCCATTGGCATTCCCTTATGCCCCCATATGAAATCCCCATAGCCTTCTCCTACACCATGTCCTAAGTAGTCTACCCAACCAGCCAACACACACATAACAACAATCACCATTTCCATTCAAGCATGCAAGAGAAAGAAGCATTTTAAAAAGGCTCAAGTTCCTACCTCTCCATAATGGAGTTTGTTCCAAGATCAACAAGCTTTCCAAATGCCAAAATGTAGTCCAAAATCAGCAACACACAACATACAATGGTCTCCAATCTTCTTTCACCAGCAAAACTCCAAAATCAGCAAGAAATTCGCCCCCAAGGAAGGTATGCAAGGTTTCAACAACCCCAACAAGCAAGAAATTCAAATTTTTAAAGGAGAGGGAAGAGAAGAGGATGATGTGGATCCATGTGGGATGCCACATCATTCTTCCTCAACCCCAAGACCAAAGTCAACATCATTCACCTAAACATAATAAATAAAATGACAAATTAACTTACACACTCTAAAATAACCCATACCCCAAAAGGACTGAATTAAAAACATGTAAGAGAAGTGCAATTAAAACTTACAAATAGTCATTTCAAAATGCATTAAAAAGGCCTAAATTTAACCTCCAAACCATAGGTATGGTTGGTGAATAATTTTAAGAGGTGTGGGACAAGTTTAACTTGTCCCACAAGCCTCCAAATAAAGCCTCCAAGGACAAATTCGAATTTCCCAAAAGGATGAAGTGTTTCACACTCCAAAATCTATCTTACATATCTCTTACACCTTCTTACACATTTCTTACAACATTACATTTAAGATCAACAACTTCATTAATTACATTCTTATGACATATTGATTTATTTATTTTAACACATGATTATTTACAACATTAACACAACATAAAAATAATTAATGAAAGGGGTAACACATCACAAAATAAATACATGCAACATTAATAAAGAAACCACATAATAATTTACACAAACCCATGGTCACATTCAAAGGTGATTCCCCCATGGGAATCCCTAACATAAAGCAACACACACACACAAAATAGTTGCCATGGTGACCTTGTTGAATTCACCCAGAATTTCAATATGGTTAGTCTCCAGTCCCCCGACATTGTTGTGATATTTTGACCTGCAAAACACAAATACCTCCTTCGGCCTCGTGGCCATATCAGAACATCCAAAATGATATAAACAATATTTCAAGATCATCTAAACATGTGAATCACAACAACATCAAGAAATCAACATTATCATTTTCAGTTTAAATTAATCAACTATATCAGTATCATAAAATATTCATTTTCTAGATCTATTCATAATATTCAAAATCATATGGCCGAATAACATCCATCACATATCCATGTCAAATAGTATATCATCATCCACATATAGAAATGTATCTAATAATCATCATGCATAATAACTGAATCCAGATCAATAATAATCCATGATCTAACATCTATCCATCATACTAAAACAAAACATAATAGTGTCCATAATAAGATCAACAATATCAAGATCAAGTATCTAAAGGTGTCAAAGGGAAGTGGGCACTACACATGAAAGGTTTGGTTTGTCCCAAATACCAAGATATCATTCCAAAATTTGATTATACATTCAACGAATCCCATGGAATTTCATAAATAGACCTTAACATGTTTCATTAACCGGTTACCTAGAAGTTTTCCAGTTTTGGCGAGTAGGTTTCCATCACCTCATCCAAGTTCAAAAGGACAGAAAATCGAACTTAAGAAAGTCGAACAGACCTAAAAAGTTAATCACCTTAACGACTTGGAGAGGGTCTACCAACAATGTATTTTAAAACAACAAAACTTCAATTCAATACAACCATCTCACCTTCCAAATTCCAATTAATCCATTAATCATTTTACAGGGTTTTGGAAGAGAATATCTGTACACAAAAAATCCAAATTTTAAGTCATATTTTCTTTCCCGTATCCCTACGAAATCACCTAAACAATAACTCAAATACCATAACTCACTCAACACCACTAAATATAAAGTTTGAAGCATAGGGGTTCAACACAGAAAAAGAGCAAGTTATTCCTTCACCATTTTTATACAATTTGATGTACAAAACATAGACAATGCCATAAAATACCTTCACCCATTGACCTTTTTTTTTTTTAAAAATGAGTTCGAGATCATATCAAGAACAAAGTATACAAATACAGATTCCGAGCCAGAGTATAAAAACTTAACAAAATAGGATACAATTTAAAAGGGTATTCCTCTACCTTTCCAAACAAGCAAATGCATTCATTATAAGCATGCAAGTTTACCAATACAGATACAAACAAGATGTCCATTCCTTTCTTTCATGTAAGTTCGTGTTCATACAATAAGATGAAACATATACCCATACATATCGTAGAAGGAGTAATACCACTTTAAAACTCAAAGATGCAATAGAGAAGAGTATCCATTTAATTTTCTGCCTTTCGAAGAGATTTCCAGTTCGAAACTCAAGACAAAAACTACTTACTTAAACTCTTTTTGAGGCAGACAGTCCAGTATATATATTTCCATCAAAACACTAAATTCTGATAGTTACAAATGCATTTCATCATTTTAACTCATTCAGAGAGAACACCCAAAAACAACATTATCATGCAAGGGTCAAAAGCATAGAGATTCTTTCAACAAGAAAGCAAATAACGTAACAAAAATAGAAAATATTTATCTCATGAGAGCAGAATTGTTTAATGAAACATTTAGAGAAAAGCAAGAAATCTTAATGGATAGAGCCTATCATGCCTGATATTGCTTCTTCCAATTCGAAGAAGACTTTCAGTTGAGCTTCCAACACTTCTTCTTCTCTAAGCAAGATCAACAACCAAAAATCTCTTTCCCCAATGCCTCATATACTTTCCTTGAATCGAAAAATAGACCAAGGGAATCAAAAATAGCCATAAACTAAAAATAGAACTACTGGTTCAAAGAACCAGATAGCTCAATACAGAGTAAAAATTGAAGATTATGAATGACCAAACAACCTCTAACAAATCCACCCGCATAGTTTTCTAGGCGGTTTGCTCATAAAAATGAGGCTCATTAATGCCATTAACTCTCAAATTCCCGCTATCTCTCTTCACCACTGCCATCCAAAATTGGCGAGACCCAATTCAACTTCCACATGCATCACTAAACCTTAGTGATGACTCCATGTGGATTCCACCAAATTTCATGCTCCGCTTTTAAGCCGGCAGTTCACCTGTCATTTAATACTAATAATCAAATCACATTAATAGCTTAGGAACCATTTCCAGCTTACCACTTGCCATACAACCCTTAGGTCCCATTTCCACATTTCATTAGCTTAGGGTAGATTCCATTAGCTTAGGATATGACCATAGGATAGTTTAGAAGTATTTACCTTAGGTTTAAAAAAATTTCTATAGGTAAATTACCACCTTAGGTTAGGTCATATCTCATAGCTATTTAGTATTAGGTATAGGTTATAAATAAGCCTAGCATCACCTTAGGTTATCCCCCCATACTCCAATTTAGAACATGCAACCTAGGTTAGGATGCTATCCCAGATGAAATAGGCATAGATAAATGATAGGTACATTTACCTTAGTTTAGAATCCCGTTAGGATAGATCTCACAGACCTAGGACTTAGTTTTTTTATTTTTCCTCCATAGTCCTGAAGTAGGTCTCATACCACTTGATGATGTTAGTGTCCCAAAGAGATCAATCAAGAAGATCTGAGCACCTAACATACAACGGAATGCAGACACGATCTTACAAGAAAAATAAAATAATCTGTAAACATACAAAAGTTTAGTCCATTATGTCCTTCAACCTCTGAATGTTAGTTTATCATTTATATTAGGTAAGAAGATTTAAAACATACCCTGAGATCAATGGAATTGATCCAAGGATGTGTTAATTAAATAAAGATAAGTTTGCAACATCATTACTAGATTATAACTCATCTATCATAAGTGAAAAGGGATTCTTTGCAAGCTACAACATTTTAGCCTAATGAAATCAAGAGCAGAAATGACTTATCCATGGCAAGCATGATTTCTGACAATCAAGGGAACACATCTTATCAAGAAAATCACATGTCAACACTTGCAATGCAAAAGAGGAAAGATAACACTTTGTCAAAGGTGTTACATTCATCGCATGAAAGGATGGATGTAATGGAGGGAATGGTCTCAAGCATGGATAATGTCCTCAGGGTCTTGCAGAACGAAGGTGAAAAGATGACTCTTGATGAAATGGAATCCATAGTTGTAGACATTCTAGATAAGACAAATAAAGTGCTAAGTGATTGGAATGCGTTGGAGGAAAATATTAAGATTGAATATCCAAAGTTGATCCTGTCGGTAGAAGAACATAGCACCAGATAGTTTCTCATTCTTTATGTGTAGTGTAGTTATTTTAACACCCATCACAAAGGAAAGAAATCCCATGTATGTCACCTATCACCCGGTGGGGCACTTTGGGCTCTCACCTAAAGCACGCGCAAAGCCGAGTCTCTATTTTATGTGAGTTTAGTGGGAAACATCATCAATGATCCAAGTTTAAGAGATTTGAGAGGAAATAAGACATACAAGCACCATAGAGCTCAAAGAACGGCCTCTAGATCCTTGCAGTCATTCCAGATAGAAAAGTGCTTAACATATTATAGAACTTACACCAAAACAAAAAAGGAAGTTGTACAATCATTCATACTTAGTTCATAAACATAAATGAAAAAGATCTATGAAGAAGGATGTATGCATCAAAACCATTAATGTTCATATTCACATAAACTGGTAACCTCATTACATTCATTAGGCCCATTATAGAATGTCACAGAAGGGCAGACCATGAGTCATGCATTATAACTAGATTCATATAGCTAGGCTCTCAAAAGAAAATTTATAACCCCCAAACCCTTGATACATCCTTTCCTATGCTTATTTACCCAAGCTAACAGAGTCCTTGCAGTATTTTTGCAGAGCTCCACCCTCTATCCATTTCATCCTTATTTACTTCTATAGGAACTTGTATATATAGCCTTCTGAACTACCAACTCATTCTTCTATAGCCTTAGATATGTTGCCAAGTGTCTAAATGTGGTCCTCCATGGGTGCATGCTCCTCTCAGGCCTGAGCTCACCACTCCTTGCCATGATGTCCTTCTAGAAGCTTTTATCATAGGGCATATTCCTTCCAAGCCACCTATGCGGGATGGCACCTTATCCACTCGGGTTATGTTTTTCTCACATCCTAATCGATAGGTCAAAATGGCTAAGTCCTGGGTTCTACTCCATGGATGCGTATCTCAGGTTCTATCAAAACCCTACCTAAACCCTTCCTTGCACACCTTATCTTGTGCACTTTTTTTTTTTTCAACCTCGTGTGCAACTATACCCTTTTTGGACTTAGTTGATATTTTAGGGGCCCAACATCACCCCACACTTTACTTGTTCTCCACCCTTGGAAACTTTCCTCAAAGAATAAAGAAATACACAAAGACTTAATGTCTTGGAAAAATAATAAAGGGGACAAAGAATGGGAAAATAAGGAAGAATGGGGAATGATGCTACTTAAAGCAATAAGAGAGGAAATTTATTTTACAAGTCGGCCTCCAGATTGTTCTAGGCATCGACCTCATTCTATGCTCTCTGGAAAAGATCACCTACTAAGGCACTCACTTGATCAAAACCTATCCCATCCCCTTGTGTGCTCATGGTGTCAACAATTTTCTCTAACTCCTTGCTATATCCTCCAGCACATCCATCCTTTCGTGTAATCTATGGGTATAGTTCCTTTAGCTTTTTAACTAACCCCGTAAGGCCTCAATAGCTTCTAATTTATTTTCTACCTCGGCTAGGATATTTTCTCACTCCGCTCTATTCCCCTTGTTCTTCTCCTAGAACTCTTTAAGTTCTGCTTCATCATTGGTGACCAGCATGCTTGCCACTTTGTCTCTGTTGCATGCAGTTGTCGTACATGGCCTCAACAATCCGGGAAGCAATCTTTACATCAGCAAGGACCTTGTTGTATTCAGCTATGAGCACCACAAATTTCAATTTATCCTCCTTTTCTAAACACATGGCCACTTCTTCTACAGATTCCAAGGCTAGTGGCTACCTCTCCATGGTGAGGATTCTTGTTAAGTCCTCCAGGAATTCTAGGGAAGATCCATACTTCTACGTGGGAGGCGCTAGGTCGGATGCTTCAACACTATTACATCTGTAATGGACTCCACCTTTTTGTATACTTTGTGCACTCTAGCCTTCTCATCCTTTAACTCACATTGCAACTAGGTGTTGATCAACTTTTCTTGACTCAGCTCCTTTGTCCTCTCAGCTAGCTCTTCCTCTTTCTCCTCCAGTTCATCTTCAGAAATTTGATTCTATCATTCCCCAAAGAGTCTAGCTTTGACCTCAATGGAGACCTTGTTGAGCATGTTGCACAGTTGTTCATCGAGAGCCATTGAGCATTCACCACTGGGTTGTCTCCTTTTGATTTTGGCAATGTTATTATTTCCCGTGGCTTACTTCAAATTTTGGCTCATCAAGATGGGACTCAAATGCCCATGAGAGCATCTTCCTTTTCCATGGGTATGTACCCTCCTTATCAAAAGATGACATTTCTAGGAGCTCCTCTACTGGAACCGTGCTTTGGAACCATGTGCACAACACTTTGTTGGGGTCATCAATATAACCCATCCATGGCCTCTCCTCCTCTGTGCACTTTCCTCTTGTGCGTGTGCCCTTAGGAATATTTATAGTTAAAGTGGGGCCTCTAGTGCTACCATGGTCCTTTTCCACACTCTCTTCCTTATCCTCATTCATCACCAGCTCAACGCTACTGCATTCCAACTCCTCTTCCACCAAGGTCTCAATGATCTTCTTAGCCTCTCTTTCTGCCACCTTGTTTACCTCTTTGCTCCCTTCCTTGTCCCGGGTGAACCTTCCTCCTCCTGGCTTCCCTTTCTCTGCGTGAAGATGTACTCATTCTTCTCTCCTTCTCCCTCCTCTAAGTCATGTACACTAAACACAGGTTGTTCTTGGTTTACCTCAGGCTCATCTTCCTCATCATCATCCCTTCCACCCTGGTAGGCCCTCAAACTCTCAGTGTACTCAGAATCTGACTCCTCCATCATCTTGCTTCTTCCCAACCGAGGATTCCGGTGTAGGTGACTTTGTCTCTTCTTCTTCTGATGACTCCTTGTCTAATGGCTCTCTGGCTCAGAGTCTTCTCTTTGACTATGGAATTTTTCTTACGTGAATACATACTTGTTTGGTGCTTGTCCCAGGGGTACCTATTGCCTGTGTATCCACTACACTTGGTACTTTCTTTGGTTGGTTTTTTTCCTCCTATTTGGGCATGGGTCTCTTCTTACCAGTTGGGTCCTAGGTATGGACACCTCATTCTCTAGATACACCCTTCTCAAATTTGGGTCTTATGTGGAGGTATACTCGTGCCGTGGACCCTCCTGCAATGGGAAAAGTCATGGGTCTCACCATTTGGACCTCATGCGACACATACTTCTCCATGTACACGTGCTTGTTGGGGTAGACCAACCCTTTGTGCATTTCTCTATGGTCCGGTCAGATTACCAAGGTCCAACTTCAACTTCTTGGATTCTTTGAACCTGTTCACTCCGCTTGGAAGTGTTGAGTTGTGAAGGAAAAAGGGAGCTTACACCATGGGCTCCATGTCTCATCTATTAGTTTAAATCTGCCAAGGTAGAAATGTTGGTACACAACAAACTCGACTTCTCCCTTGGTGGTCATTAGAAGTTGTTTAGGGATCCTCCATTCCACCCCAAACATGTTCCTCAGGCGCGTGTACCACTTCTCTAGGTGCACCTTGTGCACGGCCATCATACTATCACAAGTGTACTTCTCAAACCTCTTCGTGGGTGAAGGGTCTTCAAGGGTACTCCCACATGAATTTTTCTACATGCATCGCACCCAATCTCGAGAACACAATGGTTAATAGGACATTACCAAAGAGGATTTTATCACCTTCTTGCGCTGCTTCTTGACAATCTTATCCACATGATGAATGTAGACAAGTTGTAGATGGTGCCCTCCGAAATCCTCCTGCAAACATTCAGCCAGGACTTGTTTACCTGGGTCCATCTCTCCTATGGCCATTTAACTTTGTCACAAGGTGTGTGGCCATCTTCATCACCGGGTCCTTGATGTCCGTGATATCAAAGTACCTCGACCCCTTTTTGTATGCATAAGCAATGATGGTTTCCTTAATTGCCTCCTTGTCACATAGGTCATCCTCCAAAATTTCTCCTTCATAGATGAGGCTGTGAAATGTGAAACAAGCTGAGGGGTAATGCACATCTTTCACCTGCCAAGTGAAAGTAATCTTCATGCACGTGTGACATCAACCATTGATATAGGTGCTCAGGATTTCCAAAGTAGGGCAACTCAAAGAGTTGCAATAATCCTGACTTCTCCAACTTCACTTTTACATCATCATTATAGATGGGAAAACCTCTCTGGTGTCCTTTTATTCATCGGGCACACTAACTCTAGTGCCATTTCCTTCTCGATCGTGCTCGAGTGATGATTGTAATCATTTACTACGACATATTTCTTAAATGGGACTCCCACTCTGCCCAAGCAATACTCCATCTGGGTACTGCATTTCTGCATACCACTCTTCATTTGTACTCACGATAGTTTCTTGTTTCTTGTTGCTTTCTCTTTACCTTTTCCCTTTCCCTTCTTAGGTGTGCCAACTGGTTTCTTGGGTGCCATTGTTTATGTTAACACTTCAACTTCTTTCACTTGCTTTGTTTTACTACCCCTTTCCAAGTTTAGATCTCAAACTGGTGAAGAAACTCTTTTTCGACCCATGCCCTAGATACCAAACCCTAACTGGAATCTCTTTTCACCAGATGATGCTTCTCCACAACTCTTCCCATGCCCGTGAATCACTTCCTTTCTAGTTTGTAAATCCAAACTGGTCACTCACGCTCAAATTCTTGCAATTTTTCTTCACATGGATCAACTCTAGAAACCCTAGTTTTCACAAAATCTCTTCTCTTCGTATTCGTAAAGTGAATAATGAAATGTTCGAACCTCTATTTATAGTTTTTCCCATTTTTAAGCATTAAATGCTACTTCACCTACCACCATACTTTTAACATTTAATGGATTTTTCAAACAAATCTTGACTTTTGTGCCCTAACTCATGCACCCAACCCCTGCATGTGGAAAATCTTCCAACCTTCTGGCATGCAACCAATCCATCTTGATAGGAGAGACTCTTGCGTGTGTGTAACTAGCACTGAAGGCACTTCTTCTATCATGATTTTTTCTCTCACCTACCTCGTGTTGTTTATGCGCTTCTTCTTCCTCCTTTGTATACGTGGGATTGAAAGTAGCCTTATCTTGACACTAACCATCCTTTTCCACCTTTTCTTTCATGCACCTCTTTCAATAGGGCCATTCAACTAGGATTTCCAACACAATCCTCCTTGGCACTTTACCACACTTTCCTTCACATCACTCCACCCCACACTAAAATGATGTGCGGTCCTCTGCGCATTCAAAACCTTAAAAAGTAACAAGGTTACCAGATGCCCAAGGTGCAAAAAAAACAACAATGTGAAAGGAAACACAAGAAAGGAAATGCATAAAGGAAATTCTAAACTATCTGGAAAAACTACCTTATTTACAAACACCAAGAAGCCTTATTTATAGTAGGGCTTCACCTACTCCCATTGAAGTGTCTAGGAAATTTTGTTCCATCCAGTGCTTATAACTGGCATGCACCCGAATCAAGGATGTATGAGATTATATAGGGACCTAACCAATGGACCTTTAACTTCCCAGGGTGGTGCAGAAACTTAGAATCATATAGTAAGACCATCTACCCAACCTCAAACTTCTTGTTCCTAATGTGGCGATCATGCCATGCTTTTTGCTTTGCTTTTTCTGCTATTTGGCTCCACCTGGTGAGTGATCATCTTTCATCAGCTTCATCAATTCATCAATTCTCTCTTCCAGTGCTTGCTCATCAGCCCCAACCCTCTACGTGTGCCATTTACAGAGAAGGTAACATGAACTCAACTGGTAGAACAAACTTCATGCCAAACACCAATTGAAATGGTGTGGCTTTGTTCAACCTTTTATAAGTTTTCCTATAAGCCCATAATATAGTTGATACCTTGTCATCCCAATCTTGTCTTCCGACATCACAAATTTTGTTGTAGGGTATGACTCAGTATTTTGTTAAATGCTTCGCGGTTCCATTTTCTTGTGGGTGATAAGGTGTAGTCTTGTGATGAGCCACCATGAACTCTGCTAATAGGATCCTCATGGTCTCATTCAAGAAATGTGTACCCCTATCCTTTGGTTAAACTTAAAGGGCATCCATACCTTGTGATAATGTTCTCCCACAAAAAAATCTTGTTGTTGTAGTGCTCTATGTGTAGTCTTTAGTTGGGGTTGCCTCTGCCCACCTTGTCAAATAGTTCGTGCAAGTGATTACATAGCGTGATCCAGTCCTACATGTTGTTGGTGCAATAGGGCCTACAAATTCTATTTCCCATTTCTCAAAAGGTTCAGTGCTAGGGATAGGGTGCAAAGGCATTTCATCTCTCTCCTTCTGGCTTGCCAATACACTGATAATGGTCACACATGCTTTACAATAGTCCTTGATCCTTATACAGAGTTTCCCACCACAATCCTGCCATTAATATTTTACGTGCGGTGGCATTTCCTACATAATGTCCACCTACACTTCCTCTGTGTGCTTCCTCTATGATGGTGAGGTGCTCATGCTCTAGTACACACTGCGTAAAACTTCATCATGCCCTAATTTGTATAAGTCCCCACTGATCAACATGTAGGGCATGATGTGTATGGCTAGTTGCTTTTTCTCTAATGTCTTCATCCCTTAGATGCCACACCTTCCTTTAGAAATACTATAATTTCCTCCAAATCCGAGGGGTGTGCCATAACCTAAATAATTGTGCATCTGGCATAGTCTCTTCAATGCTCTGCATGTCCTCCCTGAATCAATTCTTGACAAATGATCAGGTCCACAATTACTCTTTCCAGGCTTCACAACTACCATGAACTCAAACTCTTGAAATAATAGCACCCACCGACATATGCACCCTTGTAGAATGGGCTTGTTCACCAAGTACTTTAATGCCATGTGGTCAGTGTAGAAGATAAAGGGAGTTTTGTAGAATACTTCCTAAACTTGTGAAGCACGTAGATCATTGACAATGCTTTCACGCTCGGTCGTAGTATAATTCTGCTCTGTTGGTGTCAACTTCCTACTTGCAAAGCATAGGGGGTGATCAACAATTCCCTCACTAGGTTGTGCAAGCACTACCCCAATGGTCATTCGGAGGCATCTACATGAACATGGAAGGGCTTGTCCCAAGAGGGAAAATGTAGTATAGGCGCGGTGACAAGCCTATCCTTCAATGTGTCAAATGCCTTCTTGCACCTTTCCCCAATGGAAGGCACTTTTATGTTTGAGAAATTCTTCTAAAAGGTGGTGATCTTGGCATACCCCTTGATGAACTTCCTGATAGTAGCCTGCGTGTCCAAGAAACCCGTGCGCATTGTGCTTTGACTAGTTGGCTCCCCCAATCCCACAATAACTGCAACCTTGGCAGGATCTACTAGCAAGCCCTCCTTACATATGATATGCCCCAATAATGTTCCAAAGGGGGTAGCAAAGACACACTTCTTAATGTTGAGGGATATCCTCAACTACCAACACCTCTCAAACATCAACCTCAAATTATCACAATGGTCTTTTACTAGCCCATACACCATCCAATCATCTAGATAGACCTGAAGAAATTTATGGATGAAGTCTGGAACGCCTGTACCACTATGTGTGAGAAAACAACAAGCACATTCTTCAACCCAAAGGGCATGACCATGTATGCAAAACTTCCCCATTCAGTGGAAAAAGTTGTCTTTCTCTGGTCTTCCTTTGTAATCGGACTTGGTGGTACCCCAAAAATCCATCCGTAAAGGAATAGATTTTGCACCCAAGTGACTCCCTCCAAAATTTCTTCAGTGAAGGGGGTTGGAAAAGGATCGATGACACAAACTATGTTCAGCTCCCTATAATCCATGTAGATCCTAATCCGCCCATCCTTCTTGATGTTGATTACCATTGGACTTATCCATTTCGATTCTTCAACAACTTCAATGATCCCGATATTTATCATTTTGTCTATCTCTTCCTTTACCTTCATGTGCAAATTGGGATTCATTGGTAGGGTCTCTTCCTGACCGGGCGTGCACCATCCTTTAGCTTTATCCTCATCTCCCCAAGGAATGGTGGATGCCTTTGAGCTCATGGTACCCATGTGGGAATAAATCCTCAAATTCATGCAAAAAGATCAATGATCTTAGAGACTTCCTTCTCGACCAGTAATCTCCAATGATAGCTTCCTTAGGTTCTTCTCTGAGATGATGTTAACCTTTTTAGTTTTTAAAGGTTCATGGTAGGTGTGCGCGTGAGTATCAACACTATCCACTACCTCACGCATCCCTATAGAATGGTTAACATCCAAGATTTCTACTTCCTCCCCATCAATTACATATACAAGCTTTCCTTTCTCCTTTTTCACACACACGCACTCAATTTGAACCTCCTATGTTTCCTCTTCTTCAAAGTGTGCCTCCAAACCTAGTTCACCAAGCAAGTCCAATACCTATCTTCTGCCATGGCACTATCCCCCATGGTAAGGCATTTGAAAACTGTAATGCCTTATCAACTGATGGCTTGGTACTTTGATACTCAAATGTTTGAATGAGGTCAAGCCGCTAGCTCTTGCCAATTCCTATCTGGTGGCGTGTCTTAGAATGTATGTACCATGCATGCGTGTGCACAACCCTATAGTGTAGAATATAGTTTGTGCACCCAGAGGGATGGTGGAAAAGCTTTCATGCCTTCCCTCTAGGTTCTCTCACAAGGCTTGGATGTGGAAAGAGGTGGGCTCCTTACCATGGTAGTCCTTGATGGTGGTGGGTGCATTGCTTCTAGAGAAATGAATAGAGAAGGAAATTCTCACTTCATGCCATTCCAAGAGATTATCTGATGTGTTGCCCACCAGTGCGCAATAGTTCCTAGTAGGACGTAACTTAACATCCCCCTTCTTTCATTTTCCTCCTTCCATTGAGCTTCCATCTTCTACAAAAAGACCTCAGGGGAGGCTCCTCCTGAGTACTTAGGTAGCTCTTTTCCTCCTAGGTGCTGAATATGCATGCCTTTGTCACCTTTGTCACCGATCCTCTTAAATGTCATCCGATCAACTCATAGGTTCCATGCACCCAATTATCACATGCTAGACTAGTGGTGTCACTTACCGACTGAGCATCCTCAAACTGGATAACTCCATTGGTAGGATGGATTATCTCTGGATCCCTGATTGAGTGCACATATATTCTATCAGGACCTCTTCTCCCAAAGGTTCAAGTATAGGGTGTTGACTTCCCATCAGCCAGGGGTATGATGACTGTTCCTCCTCATTTTCAAAGCTAATGTACCCCTTGTTGAACCAAATATCTACATTGTTCTTATAACACCATGGGCACCCAAGTAGTGCTGGGAAATTGTCTACCTTGGTGAGTGCCAAGACTTGAAGTCCCAGTAAACTTAGCTCCCTGAATGGTGATAGTTGCATCCTTTAAGACACCGATGGGAATTGCCTTTGTTTTTCCATATACAACACATTGAAGATGGTTGTAATGTAGGCCTTCCCATCTGATGCCATGCATCCAATGTGAGAACATTGACCTCGTGCTGTGTCAATGAGGATATTACTAAGGAGCCATCCATCCACAACCACATTTAACGTGATCTCCCTATCATAGTCAAGGCTATGAGGGGGAAGGTTTGCATGTAGGACCTACCTCTCGCACTCTTCTCCAACACGTGGTACCTTCTCTCTCAACCATGCTCCTAGCAAGGGAATAATATTCTCTTGCCTTAGCATTTTACATACTTCCTTGACCTCATCTAGGTCATCTCTTGGCGCCTCGACCTTCCTTCTTTGCTCCTCCCTCCTAGACTGCTCCTTTAGACACTGGATTTCTCCTTGTAAACTTCAAATGACATCCATGGTATCTTGATATACCTCCTTTTTAATGAGTAGGATTTGGGTACTTTCCATGCACCACTTCTTCTCTTGAAACCAGAGTCCTTTGTGCCTTGGTATTTCCTTTGTGCACATGGCCTCTACTCTTGTTGTTACCAAAACAGGTTCTAAGCCTGCATCATGTGTTACCCATGGCATCCATTGTGTGTCCATCTTCTTAATGCTTACCATTACAGTACGCCCTTGTCTTTCCATTTCTTGATTCATGTGCTCAAACAACTCAGGGCACTCCTCATACTTGTGTTTCTTCCCACACCATGAGCACTGTAATAGAGTCTAGGCACTCTCATTTGTAATGCTCTATAGACCCATAATTAAAATAGGTTCCATGTGGGAACTCACTTCTTCCTCCTCTGTGGTTACCATGACCATGGAATCCTCCACAAAATCCCCTTCCATACGTGCCTCCATCTGCGCGCTCCTCATAATGGTGATCATCACCTTTAGAACTACTGGAAATGTTGGTTTGGCGCACCCCATGATCAATGGCCTCATGGATCTGGTCAATAAGCCTATAATCCTTAGTATCATGGGTTGTAGAGGTGCATATCTTATAGTAGCAAGACACATTCTTCCAAATTACACGTTGTAACAAGGGGCATCTACTTACATCATGGTCCCCATGAAAATTTCATGTCTACTATCATGGCATGCATACTATCCTCCAGGGGAAACTATCCTTGACATGCCCCTCTACTTCACAATCTATACACCATATACCCACATGAGTCTCATGGGCTGAGTTTGTAGACAACTTCTCCAGCTACTTAGCCATAGTAACAATTTGAGCCTCAAAAATGGGCTAACACCAGTATCAACACTTCCAATAGCCTCGATGTGTAGAGAAGCTTCTAATGCCTCATGCGGGTCTGTGAAAGTTTTATGAGATAAAGCTCTCTAAAAGGAGTTATCAACCCCCAAAAAACCATTGAGCATGTTGTGAAGGGTGAATATCATATGATAATTTTGACAAGAGGGTTTTGAACCATGCATCATACTCTCACACACTCTCTGCCATTCCTTGTTGAATTCCTTTGGGCGTTAATGCTCTTTTGTTCAAACTCAGGGATGTGGAATTTATGCCAAGAAGGCATTCTTTAAAGTAGTATAATCCACCACCATTTGATGAGGGTCATATTTCCTATACCAGCTATGCATGTGCCCCTACAATGTCATTGTAAACTGACTAGCCTTCTACTCCGGGGTTGTGATCCCCTTTGCATACCATAGTAGTTCACACTTGTGAACATGTTCAAGCATCTTCAATACCTCTGTAATCTGGAAAATGTAAAGACATCTCAAAGAAGACTTGAGGGGGTGGTTGGGGCCCTTGTCCTCTTGAGCAGAGCCTTGGTTCCCTCGGTGTTTCCTCTCCACTGGATCCACCAGATCCACTAGGTCCTATACCTCTGAGCCACCAGATCCTCCTGGATCCACCAAGTCCTATTCCTCTTGACCCACCAGATCCACCACAGGTCCTATTCCTCTGACCCACTAGATCCACCAGGTCCACCAAGTCTGTAGTGGTCATGTCAAGGGTCCCCAAGGTTCCACTAAACTATGCACGATGGTCTATGATAATGCCCCACTACCACTAGTGTACCCCACGCCACTCCCAGATGTGAGACCGAAGGCTTGTGTACTTTCTCCTTGTCCAAAAATTCCTCCAAATACTAGAATATGCATAGCCATAGAAGTGGGAAATGAAAAATTGTATCTCTGGGTGTAGATCTATCACTTCCATTGATACCAACTGGGTCAACGATACTCCTTCCTTGATCTGGAAAACCAAGTGCCAGGGTTTGGTCACTAGGTGGGTTCAGATACGTGCCAATGAATCTTCTCTCTCCATGTGATGAACTCTCATTAGAAGCTGAAGGGGTCTCTCTTACGCACTTGCCAAGATGGGGTAGCATAGACTACTTAGGTTCCACGTCCTGTGTGAACCTCAACTCCTTCCCACAACGTCTGCCTCCATAGATCCATCACACTTGCAACCTCATGTTGTCTAGTAATCTCCCTTTCATGCACTTCACTATACTTGAGCCATCTCTCCTCCCTTTCTTTCTCCATCGTAATATCTGCCATCTTCCTCCACCCTAGCTTCCTTACACCCAAGCACTCAGAATGGTTTATCCGGCCATTGGAAATGCCTCTAAACTCAAGGTAACAATCAAGATCTTCATTACCAGAGGGATAACACATAGAAATGATCCTCTGGGCTCCCACAAAAATTCAAACTCAGAAACTTCTAGACAAGAATATGTAGAAATAGTACTCAAGAGTGTAGCTAGCTAACACACCTTTCCACCAATGATCCATAACATGAGTCCACATTAGATCTACATCCTACAGCCTCTGGTATTATTCTTGGGTCCACACGCATGATCTATAATACCAGCTTGATCTAGATGCATATGTTGAGAGCCATTCATATAATTCTACTGGGAAGTAACAAAAAAAGTTTCATATAAATCATGGTAGAGGTTCTCTTCTACCCATCTATGTGCATTAAACTCAAGATCTAGTGTTGAATCTCTAAGAAAATTCATCCTCCGTGCTCTTGAACCATGATTCAACACTTTCCAAAGTTAAACACTCTGTCATTACTCATTACATAGATCATGATGTATGTCATTTCCCACTACAACTTCAAAAAGAGGTCCGGCAATGGAACCAAGATGTAGTCATTTTTACACCCATCACAAAGGAAAGAAATCCCATGCGCACCGCCTATCACCCAGTGGGTGCTGGGCACTCACCCTGAGGCACGTGCGGGTGCCGAGTCTCTCTTTTATGTGAGTTTAGTGGGAAACATCATCTATGATCCGAGTTTAAGATATTTGAGAGGAAATAAGACATACAAGCACCATAGAGCTCAGAACACTTCTAGATCCTTGCAGTCATTCTAGATAGAAAAGTGCTTAACAAATTATAGAACTTACACCAAAACAAAAAGGAAGTTGTACAAGCATTCATACTTAGTTCATAAACATAAATGAAAAAGATATGAAGAAGGATGTATGCATCAGAACCATTAATGTTCATATTCACATAAAATTAACCTCATTACATTCATTAGGCCCATTATAGAATGGTAGACTGCAATCATGCATTATAACTATATTCATTAGCTAGGCTCTCAAAAGAAAAATTATAACGCCCACACCCTTGATACATCCTTTCCTACACTTATTTATCCAATGCTAATAGAGTCCTTAGATTTATATAGCTTTCCCTCTCTCCATTTCATCCTCATTTACTTCTATAGGAACTTGTATATATAGCCTTCCTAAACATCAACTCATTCTTTCTGCGGCCTCATATCATTGCCAAGTGTTTGAATGTGGTCCTCCATGGGAGCATGATCCTCCAAGCCCGAGCTCACTATTTCAGGGGCCTAACATGTAGTAATTGTTTTATTCTTCCATTCATTATTCCTTATTCTTTATTCATGGAGAGATAAGTTGTGATTAGCCATTGTTGGGGATGAAAATGAAATTAGTGTGGGGTAATGTTGAGCTGATGAAATATAACTTAAGTATGAAATTGTAGAAGGATTAGGTGCACAGTATCATGCAAAAGTATAGCAAAATAGGGCGCACCCAAAACAATTTGAAATCAGGACTTAGCCATTTTACAGATCGGGGCTAATTTTGGATGTGGAGTGAAGAACACGTTTTTTCAAATACTTGGAGAATACAAAAGGGATATTTTTGGACTAGTAGAAGATCAAGTACCATGCATATCTTTGAAGTTATTATTAGGTTTAAACATCAGTTCATCTAGTAGATAATATGTTATTAACAAGCTTGCATGCTTTTGTATTCTCATGTAACGGTGCATGGCTATTATTAGGATGTAGCTTGTTTTTGAAGGTGCATGGGTGATGAAGGAAATTCCTCACCCGTATAAATATGTATTGATTTTTACGGTTTAGGGATCAAATGTTATTGTAGTTTTATACTATGAATTTATGAGATCACATGAACATGGAGATTGTATGATGTATGAAGCTTTTGTGTTTTTACAATATTTAATATAATGGATGTTATTGGATGGATATTGTTGTTGGATGTAGTTGATCATGGATATTATATGGTAAATCTAATTACAATAATTGTTTAAGTATTATTTACATGGTTAAGATATAGATCTAGTTTATGCATTGTAGAATAATTGATTATCTGTTGTGGATCCGAGATATAAATTCAATCATACTAACATCCTACTAGGCAACTAAAAAAGAGGTCCCAAAAATGGAACCAAAATTTAGCCTAGATTTTACCGCCAATAGCCCAAGGTGCGCTGACACATCACTCATCCCTGAACTAAGCACTCACCCAAAACTCGTTAGGGTACTGGTCCCTCTTCAAAGAAGTTTGTTCGATATGTTAGCATGATTAAATGCATATCTTAGATCCACAAAAAAATCAATTATTCCACAAAGGCATAAACTAGATCTAGATCTTACCCATGTAAATATTACTTTAAAAGTATTATAATAAGATTTACCATACAAGATCCATGCTCAGTTACATCCAACAACAATATCAAGCCAATAAGATCCATTATATTAAATACAACAAAAACAAAGAATCTTCATACATCATACAGTCTCCATGGTCATGCACACTAATAAATTTACAACATAACACCACAATAACATCGATCCCTAAACCATGAAAATCAATACATATTTATAGGGGTGGTTAATTGCCCGCTACATGCTAATACCCATGCACCCTTACATGAGAATACAAAATCATGCAAGCTTGCTAATAATAGATTATCTACTAGATCAACTATTGTTTAAACATAATAATAGCTTCAAAGATATTCATGGTGCTCGATCTTCTACTAGTCCCAAAATAGACTTTGTGTATTCTCCAAGTCTTCGACAAAACATGCTCTTCACTCCACATCCAAAATTATCCTCGATCTGCAAAATGACTAAGTCCCTGATTTCAAACTATTTTAGGCGTGCCTTGTTTTGCTATACTTACGCGTGCTACTTGCACACCCGTGTTCGCGTGCCCAATCCTTACACTCTTTCATATTTAAGTTGTATTTCATCAGCTCAACACTCCCAAGAAGAGTCACCAAAAACTATTGGTTAGAAAATTTGTCGTATCAAAAATTAGGTGTTTCCACCAATGCTCACTGGACTAGGTCCCTCTGTATTGAATGGGAAGCTCCCATTATTGAATGTAAAATATTATGCTCCTATATAAATGTTGTGGGTTGTCCCAAATAGGTCGGGGATCACACATGATCACTTTACTAAACCTATGACAAGTGCTTGCATGGGGTATAAGGGAGGAAATTACAGTAATGGGGGGTGAAGGAGAGAAATTAGACAAAGGTTATTATTGTGAGTAGGAAAATTGCATAGTTCACACCTAATAACCAAAGTATTTCAACATTTAATTTTAGGAAAGAACAAATAATCCATTAGTGAGAAAAACAAAACCCACACAGACACATAGTTCTCTAAGGCCCATTCATTGAAGATACACAAATATTTTTATCACTTTACTTACAAACTGCATATTAGAGAGAAAATAAAGGAATACATGAAAAGAGAAATGGAAGAAATGTATCTTTCACTTCTTTTGTAGTGATGAATACAAAGCATCAATCAATCGATAACAATTATCAAGAGATAAAATTCAAGATTTCTAGATAGAGATCCTTTAGAATGGAGAATCCATCCCAATTTATAGCCTTGTGAATTGCCTTTTCATCTCCCTCTGTATGACTCTTTGTGTTCCTATTCCACTTGTGACCTTTCAATTTCTCCTAGAAGAGACAAATTTAGTATCTCTTTATAATTTTTAGAGAATACTTTTTACAAATTATAAATATTGTCAATTAAGTGAATATGACAAAATACCATGATTGTGTACAATGAAGAATTAAAATAAAGGAATAGAAAAGAAGAAGAGAACATGATTGGTTGAACTTGTTGAAGAAGCTCCTTCTAACAAATAACTTACTAATGATGATCATACTATCATCCTTTTAAATGATGCACATAATGAGTGTTTAAAAACAATGGTTCAAGACCTTCTCGACATGAGTTCGATATGAACATGAACCTCACCCATGATGATGAATTCCTAATCTCACAATGAGAGTGAGGATCAATCTCTTATTCCTTAGGCTTTCACAATTTTTTTCATGATGCTCAAAGCTCCTAATACTTGCATCCATGTTTTCACACTGTGCTGCAAGATTGCAAACTTTTCCTTTACTGCTCTAAGAGATGTGAGCTCTTTCTCGGCTCACTCGTATCTCACCGAGCTCAAATCAACTCATCGGGATTAGATCAACTCATCGAGCTCAAATCAACCAGCTCACTAAGAGATGATGATGAATCCACTTGGTCTAATGATAAAAAATGACCTCTTAGCTTGAATTTCAACTAAGATTTGACTCTTTTGAATCTCTTCTAACTGCACAATGTCACTAGATTTCTCATGTTATACCTTTGAGATGATCTGTTATGCTTCTAGACATAATTGAACTCAAGATGATATTTCCAAGACCAATATGGGGCTTAATGTCTTTGTTTAAGTTATGATATCATATCATAACTATGAGAAGAGTCCAAAAGTATAAATATGATATAAAATGGAGTCATCTCAGAACTTTTTACACCCAAAATGAAGACTTTCTATTTTTAGCAGGTAAGACCAACCCCTGCTATTTTGGGACATATCACGTGTTTTGCTCAAATATAACCTCATGAACCTTTTGGAACATTAAAATTTCTCTCTATTGATGATGTATTACTAGTTTTAGCCACTTTCTAATTTTAGCAGATGCCTTTTCCAAACCTGCTATTTTGGGAAAAATGCCAATTTTGTCATGCCTACCATTTTGCACCAAGTTTTTCCTATTCTGGGTGATTCAAACTTAAAATTAAGGGGAATTACTATTTTTTATCATGTGGAGGGGCATAGAATATGTTATTTTTATTAAGTGAAAAAAATGGTCTCATATTGTGATGGAAAAATTATTTTAGATTCGACTCTTCGTCGTGATCTGGTGTTCCAAATTTCGAGTCTTTCTCCCGGAGAATGCTTGGAAGTCAAAAAATAAAGTTTTCATAGTGAGGGTTTCAGGTCCAAATATTCCATGGAAGCCATTAATGGATTTAATGAGATTTAATTATCACAAATATGCTTTAGAGAATAAAAATCATCTCAAACCTTGGTATGATCAATTCCTTCGCACTTGACATTTAAAAGTCTTCATTCTAACAACCATGGATGCTTTGAGGGAAATATTACATGGCGTGTAAAGAATTTATAGGTTTAATGGAGGTTTTTCAGCAGATTTCATGGATCTCTAGAGAAAATATTAAGGGGAAATGAGTTGTAATATCTTTTATACATTCTTCTGGAAGCACCTTTCTCGTACACACATGGAAGGAAAAATATGATAGTTTGAAATTTGCAAATTTTTAGTCTTTTACAAATTCTTGGACATGGGAAAATTTTTGTGTCCTAACCATCCCAAGGGGATGGGATATATGGGTTATAAAAATTCACCCTAACCTCATCTTGACAAGTGGTGGGAAGTGATTGCTTGGTGGAGGAGAGAGAAGAAACACTCGAAAATCTCCCGAGGTCTAAAACTGGGTCACATGGAGGACCTAGGAAAGGGCTGGAATTGGGAAAAATTTTGTGTCCTAAATTTCCCAAGGGTACATGATATTTGGTGCAAGGAAATGCACCCTCACCTAGTGAGGATGAGTGGCGAGAAGATGATTTGGCAAGGTAGAGAGTAGAGGGGGTTGAAAATTGACATGCGGAGCCTTCCAGGGGTCATGTGAGGAATCAAGGGCCAAGATGGGCATCGGGCACATTTTCATGTCCTAGATATCCCAAGGGGATGTGATATATGGGATGGTAAAGTGTACCCTCACCGGAGGTGACAAGTAGCACTTTATGATTGCACGACCTGAGAAGGTTTGGGATTAGGTGAGAAGGGGGATTATCTTGTAACTTTAGGCTTTGTCGAGGTCACATGATGATCTAGGGAGCTTAACTAGGCCTGGGAACATTTATTTTTTCTGAATATCCCAAGTGGATGGGACAGATAAGACACAAAAGTGTTCTTTGATCCTGGGAATGACATGTGTCCACCCTTGAATTTGGCTAAGTCTCGAAGCTTACCTTGGAGAGAGAATTGATGATGAAGTTTCTAGAGCATCCGGAGGTATTTTTGGAACTTATTTATATGAATTTTATTGAAAACAACATTTTTAGAAGAATAATATGGGTCCCATACTCTAATTCTTCCTTCAACTCCCTCAAAAATAGTACTTTTTCTCGTTACCATAAGATGTGTTTTCGAAAACATATTGTGGAAAGAAGCACATGTGTATTGTGAAAATATGAAAGCACCATAATTTAGAGAATTAAATCATATTTCCAATGGTATCTTGTTTGATCTCCAACTCATTATGAAGTTCCTGGAATCACTTCCCGAAGCTCATGTGTTATTTTGAACTGCAAGCTCCTTCACCTTCAAAAACCCACTTTGACTGAACTTGTCCCAAAACCTTCAAATATTTCCTAAATCTTCCTAAAAACTTTCAAAACAATTATTATCTCCTCAATACCACTTCCTAATGAATTTAGGCCTTCAAATCTCTCCCAGAGGAAGCACATCTATCCTGAAAATGCTAGAAATATTCTTTCTAGGTTCATTGAAAAAACTACCTTGAGAAGCATTGTATCAAAAATATTCATGAACTTGTTTCTATATTTAAAACACATGGGAAAGGTAAATACAATACATATGATCACTTGGAAGGATAGGATAGGCTGACATAGAGAGAAAAACTGATATGGAGAAGTGCTTAGGAAGGCTTAGGAAAAAAATATACACTAGGGTAAATGTACGATGGAAAAGTGACATGCAAGCATGGGAATCTACAAATAGCTCTTCCTCGCACTTTGACCTCCTAAGGTCATGCCGAGACAACCTGGTGGTGATGGAATACATGTGGGGCGAGATAAACTAGTTAGGTAATCTTATGTCTTCAACACGCAATAATGGAATCTGCGAATCCAAGGAAAAGAAGGCCCTCCTAACCTGAACCGGTGTGGTAGATCATTCGCAAGGATAGTTGCTCGAAGGCTCTAATCAATATCGAGCTCTACCATGATCTGATCTATGGGTTGTGGGATACGTGGAAGATGACTTGTGGGTGCTTCGTATATGTCTCCCGAAAAGGTCATGAAAATGAATGGCTAAATGTGTAATGGATCTTTTGGTGTTTTATGGATGATTCTCTGGTCTAGTCCAGAAATATTTAGCTTGATTAGCTGCTACGTTTAATAATGATAGTTGTGTGATAATGTCTGGTGGAAGTGGAGAGGACCTAAACACCAGTGTTTGCAAGCTGGTGTCAATACTTGATTGATTTATAGGCCCGTTGGGTTGTGGGACCTATGGATCACAACCGTAAGTTCGTGGTTGCTGTGGACCTTCTATGGTCATATGAAGAGTCAACCCCTAATTCTGAGTATCCAGTAATCGTATGCTTTTTTGGTCTCTACGTTCAGAACTAGAAGTTGTATGATTTTCTCGAGTACCTAACAAATGTTCTGGCAACTTGGATATGTAAGCTAGCATCTATATCAACGAGGAGGTCTCTTGCGTCATCGGCTATGGGACTAGTGGATCACAATTGAATGTTTGCTCTCTTTCAAGTCCTACGGTCATACGGATATCTATCAAGCGATCTATAATTTGGCTGATTTAACTAGAACGTGTGTGCTTTGTCATCTTCTATGTTTAATCCTCTCAACTGTGTGCTAATTTCTTGTAGGTCTATTGTTGTTCAGAAGACCTGAATTCTGAGATTTTGGTCTATGTCAGCTATTGTTGCAACAATATTTGGTTGAGGCACGATTGGCTCAAAAACGTATTCCCTGGGCTCCCTAGGTCCTGTGATTATCATACAAGATCAATATAAACTTAACTGAAACAAAATAAGATAATTATGTAAGATATATCTACAACATATATATTCCTCTATTTTTGTATTTTTGATAGAATTTTAATAGAATTGAAAGAGAAACTAATCTAATATATTCATAAAATGACAACTAATCTAATAAAAAAATTAAAACAAGCAAGGTAGCCCGGTGTAGCTATTTGCCTGTGCAGTTGTGAGTTTATCCTAAATAACTAGATAGCTGATTAATCTAATTGAAAGACTTTCGATCCTACCTCAGAAGTGAGGAATGAATCATAGTTTCTGAGAAACTATCAATCCCCATAGCTTCCCCGACAATATCGAAAATGAAATTTAACTGAAATGAAGTATTTCACTACTCTATTTGATATGTTTTAACTAGAACTTTGACAGATAAAACCTAGAATTTGCAGAACAGTGGCGAATCCAGTGGTGTATGATTTTGTCCCCTCAGAGTGATCTCCTCGTTCCTTCGTGTTCACGTGAATCCAGAAGAGTGTGTATATGCTAGCATCAATAGAAAAAGGTATTTTGAACAATGGCAGCTTTGGATATAGACCAAATAAAATGTGAGTAGGAGAGGGACAACACAAGTGTGAGCTTGGCTTTATGCAATTCCTAGTGGGTTTTTTTTTGCGGGAATACAACACAAGTGTATTGAGAGATTCTAGAATCTACCTTCCTGTGAAGAACAAACCTGCAACTCTAATGGATTCAATCTACAAATGACACTACTCTACTCTAAACTAATTTGTATGAACATCCATGAACAAGACTGAAGCAAGTAGATCGAATGGCTTCTAATAGCAAAGGAAAAACTAGCATGGATACAAAACATGAAAACAAAATGAATTCTAAGCAAGAAATTGAGAGACTTAACAATAGAAATGAGAAGTTGAGGGGCCATTTACTTGCAAACAAGCTGGCTATTCATAGATTTCACATTCACCCAAAGGTAATTCCTATTAGAACTCTTTTACCATTAAACAATGAAGAAACACTATTCCAGGGAACATAAAACATTAATACGAGCTAAGGCGGTTGAGAAAAGCTGGTAAAAGTTAAAAAATTACACAAGTCACGATCGAAAGAACATGCGTTGGAAAATGCGTGAAGGACCACCACCCTGAGTAGGGTGGTGGTTTTGTGACCGCCGCCCTACTGGGCAGGTGGTAGTTTCATCACTAAAGGACAAAAAGCTTAGAAAAGAAAGGCAGAGGAATAAAACAAAGCACAAGGAACTTGGATAAAGCATTTGGGATGCTAACATATACTTTGTGAGCTTCTCTGGATCCAAACACCTTGCGAGGTGACCTGTATCATCATTGGGGCATGTGTAACATCATTCGCAATACAAGTACCCTACAATTTTGGGTACGTCTGATAAACTTGTTATGTTTTCATTTCAAATTTTACCCTTACAAAAACACATGATAACAATGGGTTAGAGACAATACACTAAGAGAGTGTTGTTATTTGGTCTTAGCTTTAGTTTTCATTAGGTGTCATTGTCCTCTTAGGTTTCATGCATATCATATTCATGAATTATTTCTTGCAATCTACCATTTTTCACCTTGTTCATCCTCTTTCATGACCCATGACACATTATATTTAATTTTCATGGAACATAAATTTATTTTGCATCTCTGTCTAACACAATCACCCATGGGAGATTATGTCGGTGTCATATTTTATCATGGTCGATGCCTTGGCCCATAGGCGATGGTGTCCTATATATACCTCTACTTCACTTGACACTCATAAGAAAAAAGGAAGCTAAGACACTTGAATTGTCATTTTCTCTACTCTTTTGTGCTATATTCACATATTATCTCTCTGATTTTGGTTCATCTTACATTTTTATTAGATTGGATTAGACACCTCTCTTCTTGGATGATTGCTTACACTATTGGGTCATCATATAGTGAGTCTCAGATAGGAAAGGTATTCTCTTACTCCACCTAATAGTGACTCTCTCTACGTGCCACTTCTTAGGGGAGATAGATACATCAACAACCCTATAGGTACAAGGTGAGTGCTCTAACCCTTATTTGTCACTTTTCATAGATTATTTCATCTCCTCTTCATTGTGTTATGTTAGCTTAGTATTATGCATGCTTGATGTTAGTTAGCTTAGCACTCTTATCAAATATGAACTCTTTAGTTATTTTCATTTCAGTTATTGTATGATTCTTTATTTCATTTTTGATCCATACCTCTCCACACCCAACCACCGATATCCTAGTATGGTTCCTTCCTCTATCTTGATCACTGGCCTTAGAAACCCTAGGTTGACCTAGTGTAAGAGTTACTTCCCTCTAGATTTGTAACCTTAGCACTCACTATAGCCCCTTTAAGTCTATCCCTTTGTATGCCAGATACTTGTGTGTCTCTTACTTGTTACATCGAATACCCTAGTTGAATGGATGAGTAAGAGTGCATGTTATTTAGATACATTTTGGACCACATACAAGAAGAAAAATTCTCCTAGTGACATGAGTCGCTATAGGGTTTATCTGAAATCATGATTGCCTCTTTTTCCTTATCGTGTGTCACATCAAGGATGATTATATTATAAGGAGGGATATGTTATGCACATCCCTATAACATTGGGCTAGTAATCCAACCAAAGATCATCAATTTAATAAATGGTTAATCATAGACATTATGTAAATTAGCCAATGAATCCTTATCGATCCGGGTCATGAACACTGGATCTATGTGTTGTCATATATTTAGCTTTACAAGTTAATCAAATTGAGATAAAATTCCACTGGGAAAATGACATGTCTCTGCTAAGAAAGTATAAATATTCTCTTGAGAGATTCTTCATAAGTTGAATGGTAAGTGCCTTTCGAGAACCTTGTGTTGAGCTGGGTGTCATCTTATGAGAACATGTAGTTAGCACATGATCAAACTTAATTCATGATTTAAATTTTTTAATATAATAAGAAGAATGATAAAATAAATAAAGTTGTTTTGGGCCATGTTAATGGCACATGAATCTTCGTTATTTGAAAACATGTTTTTTATATAATAATATATAATAATAATTGTAATAAAGGATTTAAATAATAAATAACAATAAATAAAATAAAATATTTTTTATTAGATTAGGTAAAAACAGATTTTGAAGGGATCAGGAACCCTATACAACCGAAAGATAAAGCATTCAAATCCAAGAGAGAAATTGAAAAGAAAAAAACCCTAGGGATCGGCACCCAGGGCCAAAAACAAGAGAGGAACACAAAACAAAGACCAAACAAGAAAGGCAAATCCAAATAAAGGGTCCCATAAAAATGATTTAAATAGACTTAACTCTTACAACGCAGGATCAGGACCCTAAAAGGAAAAAAAAAAAAAAAAAAAGAAAAAACAGGGCTTCACAGTTCGCCCATAGTCCACAAAAATTTTAGAAACCTACAAACCCACCATGAAAGAGAAAACTACCAGAGGACCCAAGCCAACAACAAACCGAGCAAGAAACAAGAAAGAATCACATCTATTCTTCATCGATTTGCTAATACGGAGGTTGAATCTCCTCCTTTTCTTTTCTCCTTCGATCTCCTCCACTCTATCCAGAAGCACTTTGACCTGAGTCTCCAGCTCCTTCATCCGGTTTTTAGTCTGAACCTGGTCCGAAACCATCTTCTTTGAAATATTTATGATATTCAAGATGGATTCCCTTTTCCCTTCATTCATGTCCTCCATAGCTTTGAGGACCCCCTCTAAGTACACCATCTTCCTGTTCCAATCTTCAAAAACAATGGGATCACCCACACACTCATTCTTCCTGGAAGCACTGGCTTCCCCAACAACACCCTCCTTATAATCTCTGTCAATTCCATCCCCCTTGGGGATAGTTTTTCCCTCTTTCATCTTTGTAAGACATTCCACCAGGGTAATGTCATCATCATCTTCTTGCTCCTCAGAGAAGTGACCAAAGGGAGCTTGAGTGTGGGAAAAAATTAAAATGGGAAAACTAGGTGAGGATGTTTGGGAGCTTATTTGTGGAGGAATTTTTAAAATCAATCTACTTCTACCATTTCTTCCAACCCATGCTAGTCTCAAAGCTCGAATGGACTGAGGAAGGGATGCCACTAGTGCCAAATTCCCTTATATTTTCCATCATCCTCTAGGTATTTTCCAAGCGAAGAGTTCACAAGAATGATAGAGGGAGAGAAAACATGGAATTTTTGGCAAAATGCCTCATTTAAATACACCTCGATGACCTTCTACATTATTGGAATCTTCACAAAATGGATTTGTTCAAAAGGCATTGGAAACTTGAATCAAGACGATTTCAAGGTGTAAATCATACTCCACAACCTTTTGTACATTATTCCCATTTTTTCTACTGAAAAAAATGTGGGAGTAAACACAAAACATGAACCACTTGTTTAATTTCCTCATTGGAATGATAGGTTATATGATATGTAAAAATGTGAAATCATGCAAGGAATCACATATGGTATCGAGCACGGAGTTCATACTATTGAATCTATGAGAAGAACATAAAACTTAATTATGGAATTATTAATTTTATATGTGATGTGCATTATGTGTTGATTTGCTAATTGTGGTTAAGTAATGAAAAAATGTCTACGGTGATTATAATACATGTTATTATGTGGAAAAACTTGTAATGTGGTGGATCATTGACACACGATGTAGATATGTGTATTTTTAAACTAGTAATAGTAATACTCGTGAGAGTAATCAAAGTTTTGTACTACCTTGTAAATGTGTAATGTTACCCTCGTGAGGGAAACATAGTGAGAATCCCAAAATTTGATGCATGTTGTGATGAGTAAATTTTCGTGTTGTGTTGTATTGTCCATTGTTGTTGCATGAGAGTGTTGTATGTATCTATTCATATTGGTTGTTGTGACTACCAATTTTAATGAATTGTGTGGTATTAATGTTACCCTACATTGCTTGGCCCTGTGGGTAGCCTTGAGGTGTAAGTGTGGAGAGAGAAGAAACGAACCAGGTACCCATAACCTTGAGCTGAGTACGAGCTTGGAAATGGAGTCTCATGTAGAGTGGAAAAACACTTCTATGTATTTTGTATACTTTGATCTTGTGTAGTATATTGTGGATACACACCAAATTAGGCTCATATTATACAAAATAGAGTCCTTTCTCTCTCTATTTGGGTTATCCAAAAAAATCCTATGTGATATCGATTATGTGGATCCTCATATATGTGATTCAAAGATATATGGATATATTTTTATTCTGGTTATATGTATTTTGCAAGTTGAGGCTCGATATCCGAGTGCCAAAACTTGATGAGTACCCCTTTGGTGGCCATGGAAGGGCCATGTAGTGATCATAATGTGATTTTTATATGTTCGTATTTTATTCACAAGTTGATATTTTCTCTCTTCTTATAAGAAAAATCTATTTTCTTGATTTATGCATTCTTAAATTTTGGGCATTTAATTTGATTTTGTGTTAACAAGAGGCATTTGCATTACTATTATATACACAAAATCATTTACATATTACTATTTTACTATGTCGTCAAGTATGTTGTTATATGCATGGATCTTAAGTAAGAAAAGTATTCATTAACGACACAATCCCTTTTCCATCTACTTGCTTTAATTTATTTCTATTGTGATTTTTGCATACATCTATCACTTCTATATCCACTTTTGGTCAGTCACGGGGATCCCTATCGGTTTGTCTTTACACATATTTCATCACTTATTCTAGGAAACTAGCGCCCATTCGGACATCATCTCCCACGTGCCTATGTCCATTACGGGCACCTCTGTCTTGTTTATTATTTTAACTTATTTCAACATTTTTGGTCAGCCTTTTTAGTTTTCTTATCCTTATCCCGAGCTTATAGTCATACTTTCGTGTCACTAGTGTCAAAATTCAAACAAGAGATTCATATATGTGTGTGTGTGTGTGTGTGTGTGTGTGTGTGTGTGTGTGTGTGTGTGTGTGTGTGTGTGTGTGTGTGTGTGTGTGTGTGTGTGTGTGTGTGTGTGTGTGTGTGTGTGTGTGTATGTATATGTATATGTATATATATATATATATGTATATATATATATATATATATATATATATATATATATATATTAAAACATACACACTATTATTTTGGCTGGAAATTCTAAGGGGAAATCACATCTACATACTATCACTACCATTAAAGGACTGCATTTTTGGGTTGCATACACTGCATAGGAAGGGGAAGTGTTGAATTCCATATCACACATTTGCATATTATCTAGCTATAGACCAATATCTTGGCATTATTAGTGTAAGGGGAACCTAAGGACATTATTTCACACACAAGCACAAAGAACTACATGAAGTCTGTAATGTAGGGTACCAATTGGTCGAAGTTCACTCATTGGGTGACCACTAGGGTCAGTCTAACTTCACATTTACATATTTCATTCCAATTTGATGTGTTTATGAGCTTGTGCAAGTAGTTATGGTTTTTTTACACGTTACATGTACCCTCGGTGATCAAAGAGTGAATAGTAGGTTACTGTCAGAAAGTAGTAACAAAACCCTAGTGACACAAGAAAAAGTAGATTTTGAGCTTCGCACAACCACCGCACTAGGAACATTCACCGGTGCTTAGGCTCCCTTGTCTAACACTGGGTGCCCCTACCTAACATTATTGTCAAGTTACATAATGTGACAGGAGCAATTTTGACACTATTTGCATTCCGTCCAACGCTTTACACAACCCATAACATTTCTAGATCGCATAGGAATCAACTAAGTACCTTATTTCACCAATTTAGTTATATATATATTTTATTTCTCAAGTGTTTAACATATGTATCTTTATTATATTTTATCATATCATTTAATCTGAAATTAGATTTAATTAATCAACCGCGATTGTTTAGCCATATATTTTTCTTAGTTTGAAATCAACTTTTGAGTTTAAAATTTTTCTAGATTAGCCTAAGGCTTGGGATTTGATGCCTCTTGGCGATTGAAATTGATTAACCTGCTGGTTATAATGTTTTAATGTGGTAGAATAGGATCACGGTTTCACCATGGAGTAGTAAGACCTATAGACCCACTTCGTTGTATGGAGGTATGCTCTAACATGGTCATAGGGCTATGTAACTTTAGAGATATAGGTTACTCTACCATTTGGGTGAAGGTGATGAGGATTTATGTGCCTAGGGCCATAGGGTGACCCAGCCTCATCAAATGGAGAAATAAGGTAACATGTTAATATCTGTTATATACTTTATCTTTGTGGAAAGAAAAGGAAAGGTTATAACTTTAGTGGAGGGAAAAGGGAGAGTTATTGTTATGGTGGAGAAATAAGGTAATATTTTGACATTGGTTTACTATTTCATCTTGGTGGAGTAATCCGTAAACAAACATTGAACTGTGTCAAATAGTTTATGAAAACATATACTTAATTAAATTAATCATTTCTCTGAATTATCAAATAGTAATTGATTAGAAGCGGTCCCAAATCCAATTTAAATGTGCTAAAAATTGAATCAAAAATTTGATTTCAAAAATATTATTCATTTCTAGTTTACATGATCAAAATATGATATTTTTAAAGAGTGTAAAAGTGTTATAAATAAAACCCAATTAATTAATATATGATTTAAAATTGTAAATAATCATATCACATAGATACAAAAACTCAACACAACTCCAAAAATTGATAATAGAGTTCAATCGTTGATCGAGTTGTGTCTCCGAGATAGCTTAGAATGCCATCCAATCCATTAAAAATCAATTTGCAAGTACAATGATTAAAACTTACAAAGAATAATGGATTAAAATTTGTAAAAATATGCTTATCAGACCTTGAAGAACTCTGAACTCGATCAACAATGTTCTCCACCTTCCTATAACATTTGCACGATCCATTTCCCCATGTTCTTCTACATCAAAAGTGGCAGAAAATTATAGAAAGTGATGTCAAAGGAACACCAATTGGTAAAATTCAAGGCTTAGGATGATCATCTAAGAATTCTACACATTTCTATAGTTGTCAAACTCTTGAAAATGCCATTTAGTGGGTCAAAATGACCATTTCTATAAACTACACCTTATGGGATTATACACAATCCTCGAACAAGTTGTATCCAAATACCACAAATTACATTTTATAGTGTTTAAAAGGAGATGGAGGAATGGTTAAGACCCTTATCATTTTACCGACAAGTCGAGAGGTTTGAATCCCTTAAGTTCATTAGTCTCCATAGTATGCACTTTGAATTTTTGTAACCCTTTTATCCCACATGTTGCACGGGTTGGTTGGAGTGGTTGTTTAAAAAAAAGGTGTGCCATAGTTTGAGTTGTCTTGGGGATTATTTTATTTGAAAAAACTATGCGTTGTGGTTAAGGTGTGTCTAGCTCCAAGGTTGAAGTGTGGAACTCTAGGCTTTAAATGTGGAGTATAATGTGTATGGTTGTGGCCAAAGTGTGTTGGAATGTGCCAAGTAGTTGGAAATATATACACCCAATGTGGAGAATGAGGTGGCAGTACTCCAAATATGCCAAATCAATTGTGTTGATATCCTTCCACGTGTTAGCACCAGAATACATGACATAATATGGCATACAAAACTATAGTGTAATTGGGAAAATTAAAATTACACTAATATACCATGGCAGTTGGGTCCCCTTTCGAAACAAGAGTGGACCTCATAGTTGAAAACCAAAATTTTTCACCTTTGTTGACGAAGATTAGAAGGTTAGACCAAACACGTCCATGATAACATTTTGCATTGATCAACTCTAAATTATGCAATTAGACTTTGTGCACGAGTTGGAGTACTACGCAGACATGAATTTTCTTTGTTGACCAAGTTTGACCATGAACTTTACCCAGTGATACCAAGAGCATACGATGTTTGATTCATGCATTCCAATAAGTGTTGAAAATATATTAGAGTTCTCTTCCGTAGTGTAATCATTTAGGGATATTATGGAACTGTTGAATTCTTAAAAGGTCCTCTGGATCATGGAGAGAAAAGGAAAATTCATTTTTGGTGGAGGGAAAAGGGGTTGTGTTTGGTGGAGGGATAAGGAGTTGTGTGGAAGTATATTATTCATATCTTGAGACTATGTTTACATTATGTAAAAATATAAATTCTCCCTTTGTGACATATTATCATATGACATTCTTACATATCAAGTGGATATATCTATATTGTGAAACATGACATATCTTGTAAAAACTTCATACTAGACCATACCCGCCATGAGAAAAGGTATGAAAATGAATTTGTGTATAACAATACTTAAGGGAAATGCTTGTATCCAATCATTCTTACCATGTCTTGCAAGATGAAAATAACCTCCTATACTTGAAAACCACTGATCAATCCTTATGTTGAAAATATTCTTATCATGATAAAACAAATGAACATAGTTATGTATATCAGAATCTTCTCATTTTAGCTCTTGTATATGTCATTTCACTCCTCTATGTATCACCACATGTACAAATTAAACTATCACCTCCAACCCTTCAACCAATTGAAAACATGAAAACTAATGGATGAGTGAACCTAGAACCTAAAAGTTTATCTAAAACATCACATTAGTATCTGTTATGTTATAGAAAATTCCTTCTAACCTTATAGATCCCATCAAATTATGTGCTTAAGCAATGAAAACTTGTTGACTTATGGTATTTGGTTACTTTTGTGGATGACGATGGTTTTTGTTGTTCATGATGATGGGAGGTGGTGGTTCATGCTTGGCACTTTGGGAGACATTATTACTTGATATTGCTTGGATCACAGAACTTGTTTGGGATTTATTGATGTTGATATGCCATATTGTGTTGTGTGGTGATGTGTATATGTCATTGTGAACTTTATGTTTGTGATGTGGGAATTTCATTTGTGTATATTGGGATGAGAGGTATAATTATGTATTTTGGTGGAGGAAAAAGGGGTGCAATGTGAAGTTGGATGTGTTTGGATTTGGGCCCTAATATGATGTTATGTTTGGTTTGGTACCCTGTGGAAACAATGGAATTGAAATGTTAAATAAAGAAAATATTATGAGTATTGAATCAAATAAAGTATATAAAGGAAATGAATAACTCGAGTTATAATATAAAATAAATACCAATCCTCATATAACATAAATAATTAGAGAAATTTCAAACTTGTTTTGTTCTTTTTGTTCGTGCTTGTTGATAAGAACCTTTCTCCTAGTGATGTGAGTAAATATAGGGTTTCTCTAAACTCATGAGTGCCTCTTATACCTTATTTTTTTGTTGCATCAAGGACGATGCTATTATAAGGGGAGGGATATGTAATGCATTACCCTATAACATAAGTTTGGTAAGCCATTTAAAGGTCATCAATTTTATAACTAGTTATATCGTAGACATTGTGAAAATTAGCTGATCAATCCTTATTGATGTGGGTCATGAACACCGGTTCGATGTGTTGTCGCATTTACCTTTATAAGTTAATTGAATTGGGATAAAATTCCACCAAGAAAATGGCATGTCTGTCTGTGCTAATCAGATATAAATCTTCTCCGAGCGAGCCTTCATAAGTTGAATGGTAAGTACCTTTTGAGAACCTTGTGTTGATTTGGGTGTCATCTTGTGAGAACATGCAGTTAACACATGATTGCACTTAATTCACGATTTAAAATTTTAAATATAATAATAAGAATGATAAAATAAATAAATTTATTTTGGGGCACATTAATAGAGCACATGAATCTCCATTGTTATTCGAAAACATGTTTTATATATTAATATATAATAATAATGGTAATAAAGGATTTAAATAAATAAAATAAAATACATAATGATAAATAAAATAAAATATAAATATAAAAATTAAAATGGAAAGAGTTCTTAGACAAAGGAGGAAATTAAGGAGTTGGTGTAGGGGAGGGAGTAATGGTGGTTAGATGAGGAGGTTTGGGATCTTGAGTGTGGAAGGCACATTTTTAATCAATGTAATTTTGCCAATTCTTCCCACCCACGCTAGTCTCGGAGCTTTGAATGGGCCCAAGGAAGGGGAACCACTGGTGCTAAAATTCCCTTATATGTTTCATCATCCTCCTTCTCTCTGCCAAGTCAAGAGTTTAAAATAATGAGAGAGTGAGAGAAAACATGGACTATTTGGTAAAATGCCTCATTAAAATGCACCCCAATGACCTTCTACATTGTTGGAATCTTCACAAAATGTATTTGTTAAAAAGGAATTAGAAACTTAAATTAAGGTGATTGGTAGGTGTAGAACATACTCCACAACCTTTTTACATTATTCCCAGTTGCTCTGCTTGACAAAAATGTGGGATTAAACACGATGCGGGAGCATCATGGTAGATAGCTCAAATTTTGGCTTTTCATAGTTATTAGGTAAGAGGTCCATTTAGGAGTTCTTGAGGTAATACTAGTCCATTTGGACTCTCTTATCTTGTAATAATGGTTTTGTGAGGTTTCCCTCTAAAACCTTAGTTTAAATATTTGAAGGGATTTAATATATGTTTTAGCATAGGTTGGTGAAATAAGGTGTTGTAAGGGTCATATATGACCTCTTATCAAACTAAGTAACATATTATCTCTAAGGGTTTATTGTATTAACTCACCATTGACCCTAGTTGGGTTAAGAAACTAAATGTAACTACTTCTTGATCTCAAAAGGTGATATATTCTAATAGTAGAGATATGCAAGAGGAGCAGAGGAAGAAACTAGCTTAAAAAGAAGAGAAAGGAATTCCTAAAGGCTTATGAGGGTCTGTGGTTCAACACGAAGAAATTTTTAACACATGTCTGCAAGTAAATATATGGAAGTTATTGTAAAATTTGTGTTAAAAGTTTTCTATAATGGATTATTTATATATAATTTTGTTTAGAAAGACGTGTGGTGTTTGTTTCACTAATATGCTGGTTGGTGCATGATGTTTAACAATATTTCAATTATGGGAGTTTGTTTCAAAGATACTTAAGAATGTGGCAAGGCAAGTATTACTACAAATTTCTTATATTTTAACATAGATTTATATAAACCCAAGCACTTAGTAGTGTATTACTAATTCTATAATAATGATGTGGAACTTCTAAGTATAGGTAGGAATTTGAATAGGGCATAAAGTTGTGAACTTGAGATCTAGAATTCATAAATCGTAGTACCCTATTTTCCTTGACTATGCAATGAGACTTTACAGGGTGAAATATTGCCACAATTGTTTAAATTTATTACAAGAGCTTAATAATATTGTGTTAATATTATACGAAGTTTTCGGACCTTATGGAGACTTGACCATTCATGAAAATGCATTTGGACCTAACCCGCCTGTCTCGGTCTAAGACTAGGGTTTAAGTAGAGAAACCTTGATAAATTTCATTTCCACTAATAAAAATTATTAAAATTTGGTAAATAGGAATATAGGGATATTAAGGATATCAAGTTAAAATTTTAGGAATATTCACTCAAGTTTTTATACTAAATCCGTAAAGTCAATCGGATTTATCTTTTTCCTTGTCTTGAGGGTATAGTGAGCAAAAAGTGAGTTATAGAATCAAGAAAATATTTTTATAAACATGAGCCATGATTTATATAGAAGGATAATTGTGTAATGAGATAAAATAGTGTGGTGGAGGATTGAATTATGTCCATAGGCTATAATGAGGAGGAACTCATATGAGAAATGCTAAAAACTAGCCATTTATAAAGAAAGTTGGAAAAGATGGTAGAACAAGTTGAATGGGTAATGTTATCAACATGGTTGTTTTTTGTTGTTAGTTAGGGTGAATTTAAGTTGTTTATTGGTATGAAAATATATAAGGAACCAAATTATATCAGTAGTCTAAACTATGTTGCTACAATACTTTTAGAACTTGGAAGATTGAGTGAGAACAAGGTAGAAGAAAGAGACTTGAAGTGAGGACTAGTTGCAAGCTTTGAGATGTTAGATAGAATTTAAGAATTGGAGAGTTTAATGGAATTGCAAAAATAATTAACCAATCCTTGAAGAAATGTACAAAGTGATGTTAGAGCCTTCAAACAAATAAGCTAAGCTGCCCTTTTTTAAATACGGTCTTGAACCTCGAAAGCATATTGATAGGAAACAAGCCAAGTTAGTGCATGTCTTGGGAAAGGGACAAATTAAAATTTGGGGATAAGTGATAATAAGTGTAAATAGTGGTTAAAATATTGAGAAATTTGAAGAAAATTCAGATAACAAAGCATATAAGGGTTGTTAGTGACCAAAAACGACAAGCCAAGATAAGCCAAGAACATGAAAACATGAAATTGAGAAAAATAAGAAGAAGTGAGTAGATGAGATAGTGAAGATGCTTTGAGAAAGTAAAAAATAGGTGTAATAAGGTTTTGAGAAGTTGGAATAGTGATAGAAATATCAAACCCTAGTTTTTGCCTTCAAACCCTAAGCTAAGCCTAGTAAACAAGCAAAAAGGTGAAAAATTGAGTTGTGAGTGATAGAAGAAGAGTTAGGGCATAAAAATTGGAAAAAGAAATATGAACCAAAAGGGTATCTAGAACACTTTTTTAGTTTTTATTGGTTGTTTGTATATTTCTCCCGGTTTCATATATGTGTGCTCTAAGAGGGCTACTTTGGAAAGGCTTGAAAACACTTAAAGGAGAATAAATTTTTATTGAGGAGTTAAGTCCTGAAATTTGATATGCAATTAAAATATCCTAAAGGATATCTAAAAAGTTTACTAGAAAGATTCAGAAGTGCATATTTTTAGAGTTATGTCAGAAAAAATAGGTTTTTCAGGGTTATAAGGCTAGTAGGAGGTTTACGAGGCAAATGGGTGAAAATGAAGTTATGAAACTAATTTGATGGTTTAAACATGTTGGCATGATGTTTTTAAGAATGTGTAAAGTGATTTTTGGATTTAGTTTAGTCTTTTAAGCAATTTAGTGCTTTTGAGAAAAAAAATTCTTCTTAAGCAAAAGGACAAGTTATTGGTTTGGTGATTGAAATAGTGAAATTAATGACTTCTAAAGCAAATTTTTTGGTGAGTTGAAAGTGTGTATGTAGGGATATGCATCAAAACACAAGACATGAAATTCTTGTTTAAATTCCTCGTTGGAATGTTAGGTTAAAGGATACGCACAAAATGTGAAAGCATGTAGGGCATGCCACAACACATGCACAACCATCATGCACACTAGTCAAATTAGGCACCCCAAACTCTCATAAAAAGGGAAATTTCCTAAACTAATATTAAATTCAGTCATATATTCTTATAAATGGTACTACACCTATTGTGTATAAATGGATAATAATTTAAACTCAATTAAGTGCACATTCAATGAACACTTTGTTAGGTAAATGATATATTAATGCTCACATGAATAGGTGAGCTCAATTATGTGCGTGGAGAAAATCATATTAGCTATAGTGTTTTTATGTGAATTTGTTAATATAAAAACTCACATAGATGTCATTAGAATAAGAAGAATGAGTTAATGAGTTGTTGGGAAAACTCATACATCTTTAATAAAGTGGTTTTAGGAAATATTTACCTCTCCTAAATTATAGGAAAAATATTTCTTAAATATTTGTAAAGTCTGCAAACAAGTATTAAATAAAAAAATTATTATTATGTGAGAAATTAGAGTTTTTATGTTTTATATTTGAGAATCTCAACCAATTTGCACATTTGGTATCAGATCCAATTGAATTTTTTAAGCTTGTATGAGATTCTAAGTGAGGATTGGGGCATCTCCATTTCTACTCTTGATTTCCCATTTACATGGAGTTTGTTTTGCATGGAAGGAACATTTAGTGACATAAAGGTTTTTAGAATATATATTCCATCATTTTATTTTGTATGAATGTGTAGAAATATGAGTGTAAATATTTTTGAGTGGTGTATAATTAGAAGCTTTTGCAAGTGCAACAACAAAGAAAGAGGTTAAGAGAATCAAGTAAAAATCTAGTTTGACAGTGCTTAGTAAAATAGATTTATTTTACTTATATGATATTAGTTTAATGTCTTTTTTTGTTGGAAAGATAAAGAAGAGATTCAAAAATTATCGTTATACATCATCTTCAAATTATGCTTATAGATATGCTGAAATTGTTGTCAAATTGATTTTTTGTGGTGGAATTTGACATATGGTGAAAGAAAAATGAAACACATGGGTCTTTTACTATTGGTATATATTTTTAAGCACATTTTAAATCTTCGTAAAAATAAGGTTGGTTTAATATTATTTTATTTTTATTTGGCCACTAATTATTTATGTCTATTAGCTTATGTGCTTAGTTTTTACTCTTTAGTGTATGTTGTTATTTTATAGGTTTGTACTATTTTGTAAAAAGGGGTCTTTTCAATATAGTTTCCATGGTCAATGTGTATCATAATATAGTGTCACAATATTCTATTTGTGTCATTATGTATGTGTATTGAAAAATTAATTAAATATTACTTTTTGTCGTATTTATCATCTTGTCTAGGTTAAATGTCAATAAATAAATTATCTCTGTGTTTGTAGTTGTAAAAGTTTCAATTTTTATTTTGTAAAATAGATGCATTTTCATAGGAAACCAACATATTAAGTCAACCATTTCAAATTGTGGGGGAGTTATAAAAATTAAAACAAAGAGAAAATATTTGAGCTTGATTTCCAATCAATGAGTAAACAACAACATATTGGAGGGAAAAAGGAAATAATTTTTTTCTCGTATGCCACTAATGAAGAGGCCACCTGATGTAATAGTGAAAAACCATTTGCACCAAAATAAATAAATCTAGGATCGGTTCCTAGGTGGTAGCAATAACCATCTCATACTATTTGTCATTAAAGTGATAGTAATCTATAACCGTGGTTGCAAACGTAACGAGGACACAATGCTCAAATATTTATTTTTCAAGTCATGAATCTATTTCATGTTTAATGAGTATACTTTCTTTTTGTGTTGTAATATGGTGTTGAAGGTGCATAACTATAAATACAATTGTATATGAGGGCATCTAACAACTAGAGGAGTAATATGCCTACCTAAAAGTATGCGTTGGTATACATTTATGTTTTCATTGCTCCTTGATCCATGTTTGCACTAGGGGGAATGTTAGGAAAATAATATATCATTAATAGGCGAGATAAATTATATGCATCGAGAAAATCGTAATAGTTATATTATTTGTATGTTAAGTTGTTAATATAACAACTCACATAAATGGTATTATAATAAGAATAGTGTTTTAATGAGATGTTAGAACAACTCATACATATTTAGTAGAGTGGTTTTAGGAAATTTATCTTTCCTAAATTACAAGAAAAAATTTCCTATATATTTGTAAAGTATGAAATAGAGTAATAATGAAATCTTATTATTATTGTGTGAGAAACTAGAGCTTTTGTGTTTTAATTTGAGAAGCTCTATCAACTTTCACACACTTTAAGTGACACCTTAAGTTAAGAACATAAGATATCTAAGAATAGATTTTTTTCACTTAACCAAATAATATCTCACAAAAATAACTCAAATAAATATTCTAAAAATGATAAACAAAAACAACACTAATTCTAATAGTAATTAATTAGGTTCCCATATTGACATCATACTCAACAATTCCCACTTCGATCAAAGAGTAGAAATACATAGCATCTCCTTAAGTCTTCCATGAATCTTACTCAAAAATACCTTGGTGAAAATATCAACAAGTTTATCTTAAACTATCACATACTAACTAAAACACTAATTATCATTGACCAAGTATACGGTAAAATGATTCTCGAGTTCAATATGTTTCATTCTAACAAGGAAAAAAATTTCGGGATGATTGTATTGCCCCATTTTTATCAAAAAAATCCTATGTAAGCTCAAGTGAGCCTCTTTGAGATACATATATGGTTTCTACCGGTCATTCAAATGTGCACCGCGTCTCAAATCCATAAGAGACTAGTTTTTGAGACAACAATGGGCTGTCCCCAAGTTTTGGGACTTGGCATGCTTGGGACGAATCTGCGGAGAAGGTCGGATCCTCTACCTACCTCTAACAATATTGCTACTCCTAATGCTGAAAAAAATCGAGACTAAACATGCTAAGGGACCAAGGATAGAAGGATGTGCAGAAAGAGGACATCCTAAGCTAGGGAAGGAAATAATGCCGAAAGAAAGGGTTGATATCTCTCAATGAGTGGCAAAGGAAAAAGAGAGGGCCTTTGTAGAAGAGTGCAAATGATGCACACCATAGATCAACATGTGGGCTTGGCCTTCTAATGCGCACAACACATGAACATGAGGATTGCGAGCATGGGAGTATACACAACACGCCATAAAATGTAAACAAAGAGATGAGATGCAATGAAAATGAGAAAGGGAAGAAAGTAGTTCCATAAAACATGATATTATTTCTTAAGGGATGCACTGATAGTTTACATTCATGACAAGAGGCAAGAATGCATCGTAGAGACCATGACAAGGTCTCGAGACACTGTGGGAAGTTAGCCACCATTTTGGCATGGTTCCGTTACAACAGAGAGGGATCCTTTTACAAAGAAGAACCCTACTATTTATTGAAGAAGGAGAGAAGAGAAATATAAAGAGAGAGAAACTCGGATTCAAATCTTCAACCACCAACAATAAGTGATAAATTCCTGTAAATCTTCCTACAAGGCTATCAGATGTGTTTCCCCATGTCTTTTTGGCATGTAGAAGAAGGAAGGAGTCAAGATTGGATGAAATCCATTTGTTGAGTTTGATTGGATGTGTGCATTGATGAGCTCAGAGACATTTCCCTATTTTCCACCTACCAAATCCCACCTAGATTTGAATTTGAATAGTCAACATATAGCTCATGTCAACAGCTTTCGGCCGGTCTAGACATGTGCCAATCAAAGCTCTGTAGTAGAAGATATGACGATCGAGTTGTATGGGCACATAAGACACGTGGCGCACATGGATTGATGAATAAATCAGCCAAGCTTGATTGTTTTGTATTTTCTACCACGTGTCATGCACCGGTTGGTTGTTTATATTCGACGCCCTATTGGTGTGCTTTGATAGGTTACGTGCATCACACTCAAGTCTGAAAGATGACATGGCACAATGACTAGCGCAGAAGAAGGCACAAGGCATGGAAGGGAAATAGAGGGAGTGCGAGCATGGAGGTGTGCACATAGGAGGAATAAGAGAATACTTGTAGGGGAGAAGTATGGGGAAGGGGCGTGAGCATTCAACTAAAGGAGGGCACCCAATAGATGGAAGAAAATCAATGCACGAGGGAGCTTAGTGTATGTAAGCATGTAAGAGGAATGCCAGGGACTTAGCCATTTTGGTAGGCAAGTTTGCAGAGGTGCGCGCAAGGAGTGCATGATAGGATATGAAAGAAAGAGGGCACACGGGAGGAATATGAGAATACTTACAGGGGAAAAGTATAGGGAAGGGGTGTGAGAATTAAACTAAAGGAGGGTGTGTGACGAATGAAAGAAAATCGGTGCGCTTGCAAGGGGGCTTAGTGTATATAAGTGCGCAAGAGGAATGCGGGGACTTATCCATTTTGGTAGGCAAGTTTGTAGAGGTGCACGCAAGGAGTACACGATATGATAGGAAAGAAAGTGGGCACGATAGGAGGAAGGCACAAAGGGGAAATGGAAGGAGATAGTAGAATGCGCAGAGAGAGGGGAAAAAACCCAAGGAAGTAAGGTGTGTGAGATGCACGGAAGAACTACTGACCATGAAAATTGTGCCAAGTGAACAAGCTCAATTGCGCACAACCTGAAATGTGAAACATCAGAGTCAAAATGAAAATATAAGTTATCTAGATAACTAGGAGATTTATTTAGATAATAGTTTTGGTAACTTTTGGGGGCCATCTGCCTGCTAGATGAAGAGACCAGTAGCCTTATAATTCCATTGGGCATGGAGTCAAGCACTAAACTAGAAGATCGATCTACTGATTGAAGAATACCTTAGAGTCACTTGAAACTTTGTCTGAACTCTGAACTGAACTGTTGCTCTCATATGAAGATATTTTTAATTGGATTGATGAGAGTGAAATCTATGCATTGACTATTGGAACTTCCTCTACAAAAATTGAATTGTCATCCTAGGAAGAAACCAAAAAGGCACGCAAGTGTAACATGAAAGGAAAGGCGCCGGAGGGATCACGCTGAAAATGAAGCACAACACTATGTACAAAATATGAAAATAATACATGTCCCAAAGGGAACATGTAGAGTGTGCGTGAGCACTTGTTTTACTAAAAGAAAACCTAAACTAGCCTACTCTAACCAGAGGAAAATGGCGTTCAAGTAAAACCTGCAACAGACAGGGATAATTAGCTTCCCTTCCTCACAAATTACGACCATGTAATTGATTTAACGCTACACATGGTTGAAAACAAGAGTGAAAAAGTGAATTGTAAATGGTGTTTCACCCTCCTCTAAGTATCAACAAATAGAATATATATGTAGACACCTATAGTTTGGTCAAAGCACTATTATTCCTAATATTGCACTAACTATTCTCCTTCTTTCAAATTGATGACATACCATCAGTTAGACCTTTCTAACTCCCCTCTTATGACATTATTTTGGTTGTATTTCTCCTATAAATCAATTAAACTGGCTAGTATAGCTTCTTTTTTACTAAACCATCTTCTCATTCCCTTTTAGACCACTTTTACTAACTTCCTAGACTATCGATCCATTTCATTAGATTGATTAGACCTCTCAAAACTCTCTCATAACCCCAATTCCTCTCTAAATAGGATTAACTAGCATAGCCTAGTTTAACTCACCTAACCTAGTTTAACTAGTCCTAACCATGCTTAACCTCTTCTAAACCTAGTCAAATCTTACTTTGACTCCTTAATTAACTTTTTGGCTCATCCTTTAGTGCCCACTTTCCCAAATGGAAAACTATAAATAGCCCACTAATCCCCTCTCATTTCTAAGAAATCTCCTTCTTCCTAACATAAACCATAGCATTTTGCTTAGGGTTTAGAGTTATTTCATTTCTTTCATTGAGTTATTGCTTTTTAATTGCACTACACACTAAACATTGAGTAAATGGGAAGAACCATTGGCCTTGAAGCCATTAATGGTGATCTCCCATTATCATAATCACATAACTGATTTCTTAGAATCTACCTAGGTTCATTTTAAATATTTCAAGAGTAGAGGATTACTAAATATGCTATATTTTCTTGTTTCTTTCAATATTAATGTATGCAAAGTGATGAATCCTTGTTTATCTCTTATCTGATGGTCCACTGACTAGTTTGTTAAAATCCTTTGGGGTTTCTTTAGAGATTCTTACCCCATGTCCATGGCTTTTGTAACTTTTCATTGAACACATTTGGCACACCCGATGGGACACTTAGTCCATCCTCCATTAATGGGGTCATTTTGAAGCTTTTATTTCAGTTTCTAACTTTTTACATGTTTTGTAGGGTTAAATATTTTGCCTTGAGCTTTTTAGCTAGGTTTTATGTAGTTAACCCTCATTTTCATGCTTCTTTGTTAATTTTATGCTAGAAACTACATTTAATGGCTAATTCTAACCTATTGACACTTTTAAAATTTCATTTTCATATTTTTGGTGGTTTTTAGGTAGGGGCACATACACCTTTTTGCCAGCGTAGGCGCATTCAGACTGTCATTTTTAGCAGAGGGGCATAGGAACCAAAACCATGTGTAGGTACCTAAAAGTAAGCACCCATGCCCAAATCATGTTGCGCATACCCATACCTCTGCTAGCGCAGACACCTGTAACATGCCATTTTTACTAGGTGCGAACATACCCAAATCCATGCGTAAACGCATGTGTGTTCTTGGCCCTCTATCAAATTTTTTTACAGGTACACACACGCCCAAATCGTGGCGCATACACCATTTTACTGGCACAAGCACCCCCCAGCGCACATACACTATCATAATTTTTACCTTTTTTCTGCTTCCTTGGTGCAGGCACCTATTATTTGGTGCATGCACACTTACCCTAGCACAGGCATCTCTCGGGTAATGCAGGCACCATGCAGACCCACTAGGTTTACACAGAGGGTGCGGACACCATAACCCACATGCACATGCATAAAACAATGTGCATACACCTGAAGGGGGGACACAGGTATCTCTGTTTGATCTGGATTTGTTTATATTATTTTTAGTGCTCCTAGTTTTGGTCATATATTTTGACCCGTTGACCCATTTTGAAGTTTGAATAGGCGTCAGAAAGAGAAAAAAGAAAAATTTGTGAGGGAATTTCAAAATTAATATACCTTTGGTATCATTACTTCTATCATCAAACTCCCAAAGTGCCCCAGAGACCTCCAAAAATGCAAAATACTAAAAACCATTGAAAAACTACTAAAAATAGATTTATGGAATTTTCTAATATTCGTGGTTTTCTAACTTTTTGCAGGGTTCTAATAATGGTTTGTGAGTTTCCTTTCCATCATATTTTTGTGCTAACTTAGTTGAGTGTTCATGTTTTTAATTATAGGGGTCCTTTGAAATGCGTATGCTCTTCCCTTGCACCTTCTAGGTGATCTTGGGAATCAAAAACATTTCAGAAACCTTCTATTTTGCTTCCAAAAACACTTCAATTTAAGCTTTAAATTGGATTAATCTCTCAAATTTGGCTAAAAATGAACTCTACCTTTTGAAGTATTTTTCACAAAGGCTTATTTTAGTAGGGTTTTCATGTTGTGTATGCTCTTCCTTCACACCTTTTTTGTGATCTTAGGAATCAAAACAACATGCAAACTCTCTTTCTTATTTGATGGAAAATTACTAACTCTTTGCATGTAGGGCCTAATGTTTGTTAAAGAAATGAGGAGCCAAGACAAAAAAAACCTTCTAATACATGTGTTTTCATATAGGTTGCCAAACGGTGTGCTACTTAAAACCACATTAAGTTAAGCAAGATAAAAAACACACCATTTCACTTCACACTTTGTATTGTAGGTTTGAAAAGGGTACGTCCCTATCTGCTCAACTGGAACATAACCCCTTTAACATAATGCCTTAAGCTACAATAATGATGGTGGTTCAAGGAACCCTAAAGTAATCCACTGTTGAGTAAGCTCGTGGATGAAACAGGAAGCACTCCTCTTACCCACTTGACTAGATTTCACATTATAAGTTAGATTCAAAGTTATCTGTATCGCGACCCCAGTGAGTACAATTGAACAAACTAGTTGCTCATTGTATCATAAGGGGGTAAAGTAAAGCTGAGATACTCCAAAATCAGTCAGTGTGAATCTTTGGGTAAATCAAGCTCGCTCCTAGACAACTTGTGACACCTAGTTGAGAGATCTTATTAGGGAAGCCATTCTGTCTTAGAGCCCACTTTGCTAGTCCATTGTCATGTCAAGCCATCATGAAGTGATGACTCACTTGGAGATAAATGTATTTCACCACGGAATTAAATGATGTCTCACTTAGCTCAGTTTCTTTCTTGCCTTCGGACGAGGAAAAACTCTACCCAAGTGGCGCTTAGTTTATTTTCATCCTTTTGATCTATACCCTTGCATTATTTTTGCCCATTTGGAGTGAGAAGGAAGCATACCTCATGCATTTTATCAAAGATAATACTCACCACTTTTTTTTCCATTTACACCCATCCATGTTTACAGATGGGTTGTTAAATGTCTAAAGTGTGCAGGTACATTTTCATGTCTTTAATAGTTCTTTGATCTTGATTTCAGGATCGTCTTCACTATTGCGATTTCAATTCATCATTTATCTCTCCTTAGGTTGATAGTTTTTTTCTCGCATTCTAGTCACACAATTTTGGTACTTACATCATGTTTTTAATTTCTTGAGAACTTGATATAAGTCCCTTTATTGTGTAGTTATGCTACTCATGCAACTAAAAATTATTTCTATACTCATACTTTGTTTTAGTTCCAACGTCATCTAAGTCTTTTTGAGAGTGTCGATATTACCTTATATATACCAAAATAACATCATCTTGATACTAACACCTTGCTTGCTCGGTTAATGTATCAGGATAGTGTTGTTATGCTATACATACTTGTAACTTCCATTTTCAGAAAACTTAGCTTTCATTAGCATTCAAACTAGTTTTAGTATACCTCATCAAGAGATTGCATCAGTACCACTTTAATATTTAGGCCTTGTTAGAATTCTAACTTGACCTATATATTGATATGATATTATCACTATCCACTTTGGACCCTTCACTGGAATCATAGTTAGGGTATAAGCTTGGTAGAACAACAATTCATGTGATCGTTGCATTTGAGTGTTCATATGAGTGTTATTTGAATCATAAAAAAAAAACGTATAGCATTACATCTAGAACACACTAGGATATTTCAATATCACATCGAATGACTTACACAAACATACGTCTAGGTCTTACACAAACTTCGAAGACATTTAGAAAAATATAGTATCACTTTTACCGGTGATGCCTAGAATAATGAGGATGACGTCAAAACCAAATGATCGCGACTTAGGAGAAAATCCTTTTGAATCATTCCCATTTAGTGGAAGCAACTTAGTGCCTCTCTTTTTGCGAGGTTAAAGACACGAGCCATTAATTGATTATAGTGGAGAGGATTACGAATCTTCGAAGAACAATGCCAATAGACCTAGGTCACTTTGACAAACTAATTATTACAACAGGATCAAGTAATCACAATATTATTAGAATTAGGGGCTAATATTCCACGGGAGAGCGTGAAGTAGAAACTAAGGTCATTAATCATAAAATAGAAGAACAAAGATCCCTCTTAGACATAGATAACCCATTTTATGTGGGGTACGATTCTACTTCTGTTCAACATCATAACACACTGAAGGAGACCCATCCAAGCCACTTGGTGATCCACGATGACCTTATTACAAAGCTTCACGTAAAGTGAAGATTGAGCGCAAAGCCTCACCACCTCCCAAGTTCGATGAGGAAGAGGATCCTTTAATTGAAGAAGAGATCCTTCAAAAATAGATCTTGAAACTGAGCCAAAAATTAGCAAACTTAGGCTCTTCAAATAGGAACGTATACAAAGACAAACTCAAAATGAAATCTAGCAAGTTCCACTTTGATCTGTATAGTGACACAACTTTTAAAGTGGCTAAGGCATAAAGACCAATGTCGCCTACCAAATAAAAACTCATTGAATGGGAATTACAATCAATGAAAGACATGCTTACTACGCTACAAGAGGGAAATGTAGGACATAATAGGAAATATTTTTATGAAGAACTATGCCCTTACCCCTTCGATAAGGACATGTTACGGTAACCCTTCCCAAAGCATTTTACCATTCCTAAATTTGATAAATATAAATACAAAATTGATCCTCGTGATCACATCAAAGACTTTTATATGGCTTACCAAGAGGTCATGTACAATAATAAATTATTAATATGACTCTTCCCTCATAGCCTAGGGCACTGGGATTGGAATGGTTCTTTAGCATACCCAAGGGCTCCATTACAACATGGCCTGTGTTAGCAGAAAAATTTGTACGACATTATTCCTACAACATGGAAAATTATATCACAATGAATGACCTCTATAATGCAAATCATAAGCCCAACAAAACCTTTGCAAGATTTTTACAATGATGGCAAGGGTTGGCAAGTCATTTCCCTTGTGCCTTGCCAGAAAAATAGCTAGTAAGCATATTTGTGCCTAACTTGAACCCAGAGATAGCCTTCCATTTACAAATGCACTATGGCTCTAACTTCAAAGAAGTTATAGAGAAGGGCAAAAGTAAAATTGAAAAGGCCCTCATCACAAAGGGAACACTTAAAATGGTAGTCAAAGACAAAAATGAAGCCAAATCCTTAGATAAACTGAAGTTCTTCAACAAAAACAAACATGTCATTGGAGATGACATTACGGACTCCAAGAGAGTCCAAGCCGTGCAGACTAGTGTGCTTTTAAATATCTCATAAGGACCTCATCCCAAGAAACCCACCAAACATGAGTTCATGTCGTTAACAAAATCCCTATCTGACATACTAAAATAGTTAGATAACGTAAACATGGAGGAGTATCCAACTGTAAAGGTACCATACCTAGAAAATGCTCTAAACCCCATTTGGTTCAAAGAGCATGAGTACTGTGAATTCCACCGTGTTAAAGGGAACAAGATAGAGAGGTACTTGAGACTACATCATTACATACAAGACCTCATTAAAGAGGTTAAAATTGTTGTGGATTCTCCCCTTGACTTAGGACAAGGGCCAAATGAGAAAATGGGTATCTTCAAAGAGCCCTTTCCCAAACATGCAGATAAAAAGAAAAGGAAGCCAGATCATGGACAAACTTCCAATGACTATAGGACTGTCACTTATATTTATCCCACTAATGATAGTCCCTTCAATTCTCTCATAGGATGTATCCATTCATCTGATGAACATGTCAATACTATTAGGATCTTAGAAAAGAGTTGTGCAAAGCAGGGATGAGACGTGCTCGTTTAATCATACTAGATCCCCTACCCGTCCCTCGAGAAGGCCGATCAATGTAATAGAATAGTTAGAGAAGACGTCGCTAGGATATCAATCTTAGATCTCCTTAAAATCTCTACTACCCATAAAAACATATTGTACAAAACACTATAGAGTTCGGGAGTCTCCACTAATGTAGATCCCACGCACCTCCAAGCCATGATTGCACACCTTTACTCCAATGATCATATCACTTTTTATTGTGTTGCAATCCCATGTAATGACCTATAACACAACTTACCCTTATATCTATAAGTAGTTATTACCCATTGCAAGATCAAGAGAGTACTTTTAGACGGTGGATCCAGTCTAAAAATTTGTACTTTAAAGCTGGTTAAGCAACTAGGCCACTTAGAAATAGATCTAGGTTCCAAAACTATTACAATCATGGCCTATGATAATGAGGAGCGAGAGTCAATAGGCACTATAGTGATTCCAATGGAAGTAGGGCTGACTTGTCATGATACAATGTTCCATGTCCTTGACTTGGATCTACCATACAACATGCTCTTAGGATGCCCATGGATCCATGCCATGTAGGCCATTCCTTCAAATTTCCATCAATGTATCAAGATGTGCCATAAAGGATAGATAATCACCATTCAGGGTGATCCAGAACCATTTACACATTGCAGAGCCTTGCACAATTTTTCTCGTGCAACTTATGAATGCCCTTCAGAGACATTGTTGTTCCTTTGCAAACAGAGGCTATCAAGGAATGTGTGGATCCAGATTCACTCACTCCTTGTAATCAAGACTTTCCTTTGTTGGTCAACCCTTTCACATCATGGGAGGAAATGTCAGGAAAAGTATGGCCCATGTAAGCCATTCACTCTTGAACATGAATTATTAATATAATATCTATCTATGTTTCACAAGACATGTGGTAAACCTTATTTTCAGTTCAAAAGCACTCGGGAACAATGTCCTAAACCATTGGAGAAGTTCATTCCTAGTGGTTTCTTATCTGAGGAAAAGATGTTAGGGGATCCTACTAATAGAGTGCCAGAAGGTACCATGGCTTCATGCCATCAGGAACCCTAATATGTCAAAGGCCACCCATGATGTTTGTCATGGGTTACAATAGGTTCAGATGTGGAATCAATGCATAAGGATATTTGAACCCATTCCTATCCCTCGATTCAAATCATACAAGCATTGTCTTAGAATAAGACCACATGGTGATCCACCCTTTGAGATTGATGCCACCTCTTCCGAACGTGAGGATGACTCATCTCATTTTGATAATGATGTGGATTTCCAATGTATCCTCTACAAGGATATTACCTCCACTAACCTATTCCCTGATTCAAATATCCTTACCCTATATGGATTCAAGCCTCAAACCAGTTACCAAGTAACCCTTGTATATTCCAAAATTGTAGATTGGGATCAAAAATTTCATGTGTCAATCAATTTCTTTGAGAATGATGAGGCATTTAAAGAATTCATGGGACTCAAGGATTCTATTCCAATTGGGGATCACAAGAAAGGCTTTACAATTGATTAGTTGCATGTGCATACTTTGGAGAATAGGAAGAGATGTGTGGATGTTTAAATAGGAAAGTAGTAAATAAGAGTAAGAATGATCCAGAGAAACCTTGTGTAAGGAATAAATGCAAGTCTCATAGAGACAAACTTTTGAAGCACTTGTAGACAAACAGAATGAAGAACCTATGGACAAAATGGTCTATCCACTGAAGGATGATGAAAATCTACCCAAGGATGTTGATCTTAATCTTCCCCCGATCTTACGTGAATGGAATATACCTCTAAGATGATTATGGAAGAAACCATCAGTGTCAACATTGGCTCGAGAAGAGGAACCAAAATGATAAAGTTGGGAGCTTCACTCTTAGCTCAGGAACATAAGGTTTTTATAGAGCTATTAAGAGAATATGGAGATATATTTGCATGGTCATACACTGATATGCCTAGTTTGGACCCAGACTTGGTCGTGCACAACCTCATTGTGCACCCAGATGCCAAACCCATCAAACAAAAGTTGAGAAAGATGCACCCTAAAATTGCACTCCTTGTCAAAGAAGAACTTGAAAAATTATTAGCTGTTGATTTCATTAAGCCCATTGACTATTCAGATTGGATATCTAACATAGTCCCTATTCAGAAGAAACCCATCGGCATAAGGATCTACACCAATTCTGTGACATCAATAAAGCATGTCCCAAGGATGACTTCCCCTTGCCTAACATTGATATGATCATTGATTCCACCACTGGTTATGAAATGTTGTCCTTAATGGATGGTTTTTCAGGTTATAACCAAATTAGGATTACAAAAGAGGATCAGCATAAAACAACTTTCATCACCCCTTAGGGAACATTTTGTTACAAGGTCATGCCTTTCGAACTCAAGAATGTTGGGGCCACCTATCAATGCGTAATGACTGTCATCTTCCATGACATGATGAATGACATCATGGAGGATTACGTTGATGATATCTTGGCAAAGTCCAAAAGTAGAGGAGAGCACCCTGAAGTGCTAAGATGTATTTTCCAATGTCTATGGGATTACAAGGTTTTTTTGAATCCTAAGAAGCATGTCTTTGGAATTTTTTTAGGGAAGATCCTAAGTTTCATTGTTTCAAAAAGAGGGATAGAAGTGGACCTTGTGAAGGTTACAACTAATACGAAATGCCTCCACCTACAAATCTCAAATAACTGAGAAGTTTACAAGGGAAAATTTAGGAAATCCGTCATTTAATTTCTCATCTTGCAAATAAGCTCCACCCATCTATACATATACTAAAGAATGATGTTGCATTTAACTAGGGATTAGACTGTCAAAAGGAATTTGCACTACTTAAACAATACCTTGTCAACCCACCTGTACTCATGCCGCCTACCCCAGGTGAACCTCTCCTCTTGTACATCTCAGCTACCCAGTTTTCTATTGGTGCATTACTTGCCCAATATGATCTAGACCATAGAGAAAGGGAATTTTATTATCTTAGTCACCCCTGATTTCCTACTTAACCTGAATTACCCGGATATTGAAAAGGATTGCTTAGCAGTCATCTTCACCTTTTAGAAACTTTTCCATTATCTCCTTAACAAAACCAAGCTAATATCCAAAGTTGACCCTCTCAAATACCTTTTATCCAAACCCGCCCTTACAGGATGAATGGCTAATTGGATCATTCTCCTAAGAAAATTTGATATTGATTTTGTGAATCAGAAATCTTGAAAGGAAAAGTATTGGCTGATCAATTGGCAGAAGCTCCTTTACCAAGAATGGAACCTTTGTGTCTGGACCTGTCAAATGCATCCATAATGTATTTTGAAGAGTCGTGTAATGGAAATTCCATTTTGATAGATCATTCACCTTCCACAGGTCGGGATCAAGAGTGAATCTCATCACTCCCATAGGAGAGGTTATTCCAAGAGCATTTCGTTTGGGATTCCCTTGCACTAATAACATTACAAAGTATGAGGCACTCATTGCTGGCCTCAAGTTAGCTATCACTAGGAATATAAAATAGCTATGAGTCATTGGGGACTCCAACTTATTATTAAGTAAGTTAATGATGAGAATAAGGTTAAAAAATGAAAAACTTATTCCATACAAGAAATTATTTGAAACCTTGAAAGAATATTTTACACAGATCATCTTTGAGAAAAAAATGAGGTCACATAATAGATCAACAGATGCTATAGCTACAATTGGATCTCTCTTACGCATTCCACCTCAGGAGATAAAAATTCCATTCTTTGTAGAGCATTTACAAATACCCACATACGACATGCTAGAATCTTGTTTGGCATGTGAAATTGTTGGTCCATCCTCCCCTTAGTATGACCCTATATTTAGATACCTAAAAGATGGCACATTTCCCAGGACATTACCCATTCTAAGAAGAAAGCCCTTATCCACGGTATAGCCTATTATACCCTCTAAGGAGGTACCCTTTATCTTCATGGCTATGACAAGAATCTCCTTCTCTATTTGTATGTTACTGACTCAGTCCATGCTATTAAGGAAGTACATGGTGGTATTTGTGGAGCACACACTAGTGGTATGGTTTTGGCTAAGAAGCTCTTAAGAGAAGGTTATTATTGGCCCACCATGAAAGCAAACTGTTATAATTTCATCAAGAAATGTGAGCTATGGAAAAATTATGGGAACTTGATACATGCACCAATACAAGATTTGTAGCTCTGTCGCAAGATCTTGGCTATTTTCTAAATGGGCTTTGGATCTCACAGGGAAGCTCCATCCTTCTTCTTTAGATGGTCACACCCACATTATCACTACCACCAAATATTTTACTAAATGGGTAGAGGTTATGCCTCTTACTTATGTCATTGGTGCGTAAATTTCCAAATTCATCATGAATCATCTCATATGTCGTTATGGTATCCCTTCCGCCATTATCATTGATAATGGTAAATCCTTCAAGAATAAAATGGTTAAGACATTGTGTCAACGTTTCCATATTCAACTCAAGTGGTCTACCCCCTATTACCCCTAAGGTAATGGACAGACCAAGCTACCAATAAAACCCTTGTACGAATCATGGAGAAAATGGTAAGTAATATTGGTCATAATTAGAACTTACAGATACATCCCACCCTCTAGGCCTATCGAACCTCCATCCGCACTCCTACTAGTGTGACCCCATATTCCCTAGTTTATGGCACTGAAGCCATCATACCCTTAGAAGTGGAGCTTCCCTCCCTGAGAATATCTCTCGAGATTATCTTGATAAGGATGAAGACTATAGAGTAGCTCGGCTAACAAAGCTAGATATGTTGGATGAAAAGTGGATAAGAGAACTTAATCACCTCAAGGTCTACAAATGGATCATTCATCATGAATTTGATGTAGGTGATCTAGTGCTGAAATAAAATCAGAAGAACACCATCAAAGATAGAGAAAATAAAGGTAAGTTTGAGGCCAACTAGCTAGGGCCTTATGTGGTGGTTGCTAAATATGGGTTAGGAGCTTATAAACTAGCATATTCAGATGGTGAAGAACTTCCAGAACCTATGAATGCCATGCATCTCAAGTGCTTATATGCTTAAGTATGGTGTGAATATTAGATAAGAACTAAAAAGTAGAAAAAAAAGAAAAAAACAAACAAAACATGGAAAAATTGAGAAAATAGTAAAGAAAAAATAGGTCATCCACGTGTGAAAACCATGTAATTGTGGTATAGTGGGCAGGTCTTTAGATGAAAACTAGTTTTTGACGCTCAAGGAGGATTCATTGGTCACAAACCACTCTTGCATCAGGATGGGTAACCCTCACCGCTTTCTAGAAATAACTTTCCCTGCTAGGTCTAGCAACCCTACCAAATCCATCTTCATTGAATCGTGATATGGCTTATTTACTCTTATATCTGCATGAAGGATGTGCCTTTGAATATTTCCATCTAGTGCTAGGGGCACCTTCACATTTCACCTTCTTGAAACATATGTGCATGGAATTCTTCCTTTGTATATTCCCACATCACATTGGGGGCATCCACGCTTCTTTGTCCTTGTACATTTCTTTTAGAACATGACCTTAGAAAATATAAAAACATTCAGAAAAAGATACACAAAAATCTAAACATTCAAAAAATCCCCCTTAGAATGAAGCTACACCAACTTCCCAACATTGTCTTAGGGAACCTCGAAAACAATGTGAACAGTAGCCTTGAAAACATATCTTTCAAGATAACCCAAAAACATTAGAAAATATATCAATGTTGTCCCACAAAAACAAGGTAATGATTAAATTGCTTTTAGTTGTCGATTTGTATAGTTTTGGTTGTATATTTGTTTAGTTTTGTTAACTTTTTCTTGTGTGTTGTTTACTACACATATGTTTGTTATCACATCTACCATCTATCATTCATCACATATAACATCATCTGATACATCATATATACAAAAATTCTAACTTTTACATCATGCATGTATATTAAGCTAATCGTCACATATCATATCATAAATGGGGGTAAGAGTGGTTGCGCATGATAAAAAATCTATCCCCCCGGCACCAATATCATCTAGTATCATCCCAAGTGCTAGTATCTACCAAAATATCTCACATACAAAACGTATGATATCATCTCAATCACCCTGGGGCATTTTTATATATTTCTAGGTGCTTCTTGTCTTCTATTTTTATCTAGCGCCATGATTATTTTTAAATAATTATTTTTGGCCCGATTTTTCTTCTCACCGGGGCATTTTATTGCCACCCGACACTTCTCTTTACCTTGGGGAATTTTCACATGCTTTTAGGTGATCTTCCATTTCCTAAATTCTTCCGAACTGATCAAAAATTTAAAAATTATAAAATCATCCAAAATCTAAAAAATCATAAACACTTCAAAAATGGACTAAAATTGGTAATAAACTCATTTACAGACTGAACTCTATGTCTCTCACATGGCACTCATCTCGTATCTTGTTGACGTTTTCACATGTTTTGAAACAATGACTTGCATGGATCACCTAACTCTACAATAATTTACAAAATATACATTGTTTACTTTGTCTGTACTCTGGGGCACTATTAATTGCCTGGTATTGTTTTTGTCGTGCACATTGCTTTTCCATTGGACCTAAGTGTCCTCCATCATTTCCCTTGCATATAAAAATTTCTTGGGGCATCATTTTCAACCCTTGTCATTTATCAAAACATTTGGGACTACATCTCAATAAAAAAATATTTGTGCAACTATCTTGAATGTTGTTGGTTTGAGTGTGTGTGATTGTACTTATTTCCCTGTTAGATGAGTTTTTACTTCTCGTATTGCATTACATGTTTTTATGTTGAATGGAGTTTTTGTTTTAGCAAGGGATGGTTATTTATATCTTGGATTTTCATGTCATTTTACACTTCCGTCGTATGCTTACATTTTAATAAGGGCTGATGATGAGGATGCTAAGAAAAATGATGATTAAAAATTATTTGCATTGGTTTGTGGATAGCTCAATATCCCTTTTTCTTGTTGTTCTCTAATCTTATCTTCACACTTTTCTTTCTTTTTTCTCTTTTCGATTGTTGATTGAGTTCTTCCATCACCCCATTGACACTCGAGGGGAATCCCTTTAGATAATTATTTTTTTATACCCCTTCAAAAAATTTATTTTCTTATGTTTGTCTACTTTCTTTGAAGTGATGTAGCTTACATCACCCCAAAGAGGGGAAAATGTAGACACCTATAGTTTTTTCAAAGCACTATTATTCCTAATATTACACTAACTATTCTCCTTCTTGCAAATTGATGACATACCATCAGTTAAACCTATCTAACTCCCCTCTTACGACATTTTTTGGTCATATTTCTCCTATAAATCAATTAAACAGGATAATATAGCCTCTTTTTGACTAAACCATCTTCTCATTCCCTTCTATAATACTTTTACTAACTTCTAGACTATCAATCCATTTCATTGGATTGATTAGACCTCTCAAAACTCTCTCAAAACCCTAATTCCTCTCTAAATAGGATTAACTAGCCTAACCTAGTTTAACTAGTCCTAACCATGATTAACCTATTCAAATCTTACTTTGACTCCCTAATTAAATTTTTGGCTTATCCTTTAGTCCCACATGCACCAAAATTCCCCCACTTTCCCAAATGGAAAACTATAAATATCCCACTACCCCCTCTCATTTCTAAGAACTCTCCTTCTTCCTAACATAAACTATAGCATTTTGCTTAGGGTTTAGAGTTATTTCATTTCTTTCATTGAGTTATTGCTTTGCCATTACACTACACACCAAGCATTGAGTAAATGGGAAGAACCATTGGCCTTGAAGCCATTAATGGTGAGCTCCCATTCTCATAATCACATAACTAATTGCTTAGAATCTGCCTAGGTTCATTTTAAAGCTTTCAAGAGTAGAGGATTACTAAATATGCTAGATTTGCTTATTTCTTTCAATATTAATGTATGCAAAGTGATGAATCCTTGTTTATCTCTTATCTGATGGTCTACTAACTAGTTTGTTAAAATCCTTTGGGGTTTCTTTAGAGATTCTTACCCCATGTCCATGAATTTTGCAACATTTCATTGAACACAATATACCTCCTAAAATTTTTCTACGCTTGGATCCAAGATGCGATGCTATTGACCTTTGGCATGCTTTGAAGCTTAACCCCATGCTCTCAAGTGAGCATGACTAGTCACAACTTTGTCTTTGGCTCTAGACTAGCCGGATATCCGATTGGGCATGGTTTGATTCTTGTGTTTTTCATATTGCTTTGAAGTTCAATCCCATAGTTGGATTATCATGCAGATGTCCACCTAAAGGGGAGCACTTGCTTTGGTGGGGTGCATGAAGTTCTGCCTCTTCAAGAAACTTGGTCTTCTCTAAAACTATGCCCTATGGAACCAACTAATTTTCTTCTAAAAAAGGCACCCATATGATTTACTCTTCCTAGTCGGAGTCACACGAGTCATGTCATTCTTCAATTGTTTTGCATCCGGTTAACATGATGATGTTGGATGAGAAAGGTGCATTGGCAAGGGACTATTCATTTATGGTACAACTAGGCAGAGGGGACTCGAAAGGGAATGGGAGGATGGGTGCAGAAGAAGGAATTGAAGGCACACATGTAAGAGGAGTGGAATCATGCTCTGGAGGGATGAAAGGCACATCACATGCATTAAAGGAACAAAATCACGTGTGAAAGGGGGAATGGAAGCGAACTGAAGATTGGGTGGAAGGGAGAAGGGAGGAATAATGGAATCCTTAGTGGGAGTAGTGTACTGTAGAAAGTAGAGAACTTGAGCAGTAGGTTGAGATGATGTAAGTTGGCGAGGAGGAGTGGGAGGGTTGTATGATGGTAGTGCAGGGTTACCCTATTGATAGGTTTTTCGTGTGCTATATTTTTGAACCTTCACTTCTTCCTCCCACTCTGTAAGCTTTGGTAGGATCTTAGTAATAAAGAGGAGCTTCTATTGGGTGTTAAACTAGCTTGCAGTACGGGGCCGACCCATGGACAAGGAAACTTTTAGCCAAATTTAGATGCCTTTATGGAGCACTTGACTCTAAGTGCATCATGTCCATCTCCATCTTTTACACTGCCTATCAAAATCAGCTTCTACCATGGAGTCTCCACCATCATCTGCATGAACTTGTTCTTTATAAACATTTTGGTTAGAAAAAAGTGGGTTACATGCATAATTAGGATGACATGGATCATAAAACTGATTTGGAGGAGAAATTTGAAATTACGTGGATGGAGAAAAATAACTCTACTACTTCAAATGAGAATTCCATGAAGGAAAGAAGTCATGATTACACAACTTCAAAAGAGGAAGGTGGAATGATGGAAAAGGAGAAATGAATGAAAGGAGGGGAGACTAGTCTGCGAATGAAATGGTGGGTGTGTTTAGATCGGTGGAGTCGCGATGTGTCTAAAAATTCCTCCAAAGGCTGGATCTCAGAAAAACACATCAAACTTGTTGAGATGAAGATGTAAATATCTTCACTCTCATCCCACAAGGCATGCTAGAAACTTTTGTTCATTCAAACATGCACCCACATCTCAGATTTGGAAGATCCGATTCATTTAAGACAACAATGGAACCACCCCAAATTTGTGGGACCTTGCACACTTTGGACGGATCTCTAGAGAATTTTAGTTCCTCTACCTACCTCTAACACTATTGCTACTCCTAATATTGAAAGTAAATCCTAGACTAAACACGCTAAGGGACCAGGGATAGAAGGATGAGCAGTAAAGAGGAAATCCTAATATAGGGAAGGTGATAGCACCAAAAATAAAGGGTTGATCTTTCTCCATTAGCGGAAAAGGAAATAGAGAGGGCACATGAGAAGATGGCAGATGACATGCACCAAAGATCAACACCTAGGCTCGTGGATTCCAATGCACACAACACATAAACATGGGGAATGCAAGCATGGGAGTATGCACAACATGCCAAAAAATACAAACAAAGAGGTGAGATGCAATGAAAATGAGAAAGGGAAGACAAAAGTTCCACAAAACATGATTTTATTGCTTAAGGGATGCACAATCATTTACATTCACGGAAGGAGGTGAGAATACATTGTAGAGACCATGCCAAGGTCTGAGACCCATGGGAAGTCAACCACCATTTTAGTATGGTGTCATTACAACAGAGAGGGATCCTTTTACAAAGAAGAACTATACTATTTATAGAAGAAGGAGAGAAGAGAAGGAGAAAGAGAGGGAAACTCATTCAAATCTTCAACCACCAACAAAAAGTGATAAATGCCTATAAATCTACATGTAAGGTTATTAGATGTGTTTCCCCATGTCTTTTTAGCATGTAGAAGAAGGAAGGAGGAAAGATCTGATGAAATTTGGTGGTTGAGGCTGATTGGATGTGTGCATTGATGAGCTCAGAGACATTTCCCTATGTTCCTCCTACCAAATCTCACCTATATTTGAATTTGAATAGTCTAACATGTAGCTCGTGTCAAGAGCTTTATGACTAGTCTAGGTGCACACTAAATAGAGCTCTCGTAGTAGAAGATATGGTTATCGAAAGATGTTTGAGTTGTGCGGGCATGTAAGACACGTGGCGCACATGGATTGACTGAAAAAATTGGCCAACTGTTGATTTGTTTTATCTTTTCTACCACATTTCATGCACCATTTGGTTTTCCAGATTCGACATCTTGTTGGTGTGATTTGATAGGTTGCATCCATCACACTCAAGTCGACATATGACATGACAAAGTGATCAGTGCGAGAAGAAGGTGGAAGGTGCGAGAAAGGGAAATAAAGGGAAGGCGTGTGTGGAGGTACGCATGTGGGAGGAATAGGAGAATACTTGTATGGGCTAAGTATGTAGAAGGGGAATGAGAATTCAACTAAAGGAGGGTGTGCAACAATGAAAGAAAAACTTTGTGTGAGGGAGCTCGGTGTATTCAAGTGCACAAGAGGAATACCGAGGACTTAGCCATTTTGATAGGTTAGTCTGCAGAGGTGCGCGGAAGGAGTGTGTGAAAATATAGGAAAGAAATCGGGCGTGGAGAGAAGGTATATGAGAATACTTGTAGGGGACAAGTATGGGGAAGGGGCAAGAGCATTTAACTGAAGTAGGGCACACAACAAATGAAATAAAAATGGTGCGTGAGGGAGCTTAGTGTATACAAGCGTGCAATAGGATTGTCAGAGACTTATCCATTTTAGTAGGCAAGTTTGTAGAGGTGTGTGCAAGGAGTGCATGATAGGATAGGAAAGAAAGTGGGCATGCAGGAGGAAGGCGCAAAGGGGAAATGGAGGGAGCTAGCGGAATGCAAAGAGAAGGGAAAAACAATTAAGGAAGTAAAGTGCTTGAAAGAATTACAGCCACACAAATTGTGCCAAGTGAGCAAGCTTAAGTGCACACAACCTGAAATGTGAAACATCATAGTCAGAATGAAAGTATAAGTTATCTAGATAACTAGGAGAGTTATTTGGAAAATAGTTTCAAGTATAGGAAAAATAAATTGTAGTTTACTTCTTTGGTGACCATAAAACTAACCCACATCCCAATGTGAAACAATTACTTGAATCAGAATTCATCTCATCAAGAGAACCTCCTCAATCTAAAAACTCTTTTCACTACTTGTAAAAATTCGGTGATGAATTGCCTATAAATCTATAGACTAGTGAAACCCCATATCTCTTAACTTTGGTTGTATAGACTGCTTGGTTCTACTTGAAATATTTATCATATGGAGTTTGAATAAAATTTCATGTATCATTCCTCTTAATTGAATCCATTTAAATTTTCACAAAATTAGCCAAATATTTCCTTTGACTATCTTCTACATAACTTCTAGGTTCATGTGAGAGAATTTACCGGATAACACCCTAGTTACGCTAGCAGATCACTCATCCTAGGCGAGTTCTCACCCGAAGCATGCAAAGGTACCAGGTCCTCTTTAGGGTTGCTATAGCAGGATGTTAGCATGATGAAGGAAGAAACATATAGATCCATAACTAATCCATCATTCTACAATGCATGCTACATTCAGATCTATGAAAGAACAAGTTTTAAACAATAATCATGATTGAATCAAGAACATGCAATACTCAATTACACATAGGAATGACACTTAGATTCAGCCAATATCTTCCATCTATTAATAAACACAAAAGCTCCTTACAATAATGTCAATCTATACCAATGCACGCATGGATCTGATATAGTAATTCAGTCATATGCGCATACCTCTATACCTTCATACATCCATCTTCCTCTATGTATATCTATATGTATATATCTTAATATGTACTTCTCATCATATATATAGGGTGGGGACTTTCCCTTCACCGCTTATCTATTCCAAAAATAGGCCACATGCTATTAATATCCATGCGCCATTTATAGGCATAGCCACACATGCAAGTGTGCTATCTATAGACCTCTTACAGTTAACTAAAGTGACAATCCTATTCTTAGCCTATCTCCATGCAAAACACTTCGATACGATCCTCTAAAGAAAGATAATACGTGGCACACATGTCTCTACATCGTTGGTGTGTTTTACACGCCATCTTCTAAAAATAGGTCTTCATGCTCAAAATCAGTTGAGTCCTAAAAGTTGAACTTGCCCTCCGTGTGTGGCTTCTTCCTATCCCTTTGTGCCCTTGATCCTAGACTTCTCTCTTGCACAGACTTCGTGTGTGATATCTAACAAGTATTCTATGATCAACATTACCCCACACTAATCTCATTATCGTCCTGAAAATGGTTATTGCCAAAAATTAAAGAAAAGAATAGAAGAATGGAAAGAATAACACTGAAATAATGTAGATAAATAAAGAAGTTATATGAGGCTATGAGGTATCCTCCTCTCGTATCAACTTGAAGTATCAACTCTGGATACTCTTCCTTTATTTCGGAAATCAGCTAGTGCTTGTTCTAATTTCTCTAGAATGTCCACAGAAATGGATTCCAACTCATCCCTCACAATCTCCCCTTTTTCATTTTTCAAAACCAACACAACGCTGGACATTGAGGTCATTATTCCTTCTAGAAGATCCATCTTCTGCGCAATTTTCTTCCCAAGCTCTTCTAGCCGAGTCTTGTGTGGATCTTGTGTTGCTGCTAGGGCCTCATGCTTCTGCTTAACTATTGAAAATCTTTCTACATAGCCCAATGTCTCATCCTTCATTGCTTTTTGGACCTCATTTTTTTCTTCTAGGGTCTTTATATTGATAAGTGCCTCTAGAGTTGTGCATATATTCAAAGCCTAGTCTACTTTCTTCAATACTTCTTGTAGCGCTTGCAATAGCCCTTCATAGGATGCAATCTTTCACATCACTGAGGATTTCTCTCATTCTACCTCTTACTCTGATTTCCTTGGCGTTGTCATGTGCAGAGGTTCATCTTCAAGTACCAGTCCACCAAATTTCCTACATAGTGTATCACTGAAGGAAATTTCTGTGGTACCTTGGTCTCTAAGTGTGGCCTAGATATGATGACATTGTCTCCAATCTCCTCTGTGATGCTGATAAATACTTTGTTCTTCCTCTATTTGAAGTCCCTCTCTTGTGTTATACATGCTATCTCTACATCCTTTATATTTAACTCCTCGCACAATACTACTGATTGTTTCATCTTTGTCCATGTTTCTTCTAGCAACCTCGATAGAAACCTTTACCAATGCGTTATTGATCCGCTCATCGACATGACAAGAGGCTTGACTATCATATGTCTAGCTTATGGTTCCTTCTTCAACCATCTCGAAACACATGAATCTTCACATACATAAAATTCAGGCTCATCCATGTGGGTGTGCATTGACCATGATAGTTGCTTTCAAGTGCGCACAATCGTCCTATCCTCATCCATTAGCTCCCACCAAATAAATCCTTCTATGCTATTGTGCTCTGGAAGCGTGCGCAAATAATTTTACCTACGTCCTCTACATACCCCATGGCTAGTGGAATGTGCTCTCCACTCATCCTCTTTGATCTAGGACCCTTGGGAATTGTAGCTTCAAGGTTAGGAGCCTGTCTGTTACATCTGAGCAGTCACATGTGCAGATCCGGAGATTTCCTTTTCTTTTTCTTCTTTGTCCTTCATCTCTTCATCTTTCTACTCTTCCTCATTCTATGGCTTGTATTCTTGCTTGAGTGGGGTAGGAGATGCACACTCACTCTCTTCTGATTCCTTCACTTCTTTATCCAACTTCAACTTTCTTCTCTTCTTTGGTTTAGCGGTCTCCTTGTGTGGAGAGAGACGAGGTGATTTCTATACCATTTGTGGGGTTCCACTTTGAGTCCTTATGTGTCTAAACACTTTCTTAAACCTATGCTCCCCCTACTCAACCTCTGTATCTTCCTCTTCATCCTATCCTCAAGGTGGAGCGTCGTGCACCATGACTCTTCTCTGTAATAAGGTTGCTTTCTTCTACACTCCAAGCATCCACTATCTTCACACTCCTCCTCTTCACCCTCTACTTCAACAACTTTTGTGGGCCTTTCAGACTGGTATGTTTTCTATTATGTGCTTACCCTTCGTCGGCCCCTGGAGCACGAATTCATTATCTACATACTTTTTTTTCTCCATCTTGGGCTTTAGCTGAAGATACACCAATGTTGCCCCTACATATGCTACAACCAAACTTATTAGCTTGATATTCAACACCTCTGAAATGATCCTCTCAGTGTAGGCACTTCTTCTAGGATACACATGCTTCTTCCGAATGTATGGTAGTCACATTCTACCTTATCTCGTATTGAATACCGGTCGGTGTGTGTCTGTAAATCTATGAATGATTCTTGGAAATACCTTGCTGCAGTGAATGTGTAAGGAAATTTATACCAAGGGCTCCATACTCCATCTCTCATTGGGAAGTGCATGATGTAGAAATGTTGATATATAGAAAACTAGACTTATTTCCCTACTACTGATGGTAGGTCCTTTGGGATGTGCCACTCTTCTCCAAATTATGCATGGATCCTGTCATACCATTTCTCCACCCTTTTCTTAACGTCATCTATCATGGCCCCTTTACATAGGTACTTGTTGAACCTTTCAGTTGGTGACTTATTCTCCATGGGGTATTCCCATACCTTTTCCTTCACCTATCTGGTACTCCAATTTCCATGAATACTAGTGATAGTAGAACAACCCCAAAGTTGATCTTCCCTCTTGTGTGCACTTCCTCAACTATTTGTTCTATAATGTAGCCTGTAATATTGTAGATTTCCCCTTCTGACATCTTACACGCAATGTGTAACCACATATTATTTACTTGTGACCACCGCTCCTGATCATTCAACTTTGTAATAAGGTGTGTTATTACTTGCACAACCAGACAGTTCTTCAATTTGTCTATATCCATACCACGTGGACCCTTCAGGTACCCCAACTCTGTCTGGTCTTTAAGATCACATCTTTATCTGTGAGATCATTCTTTATGTCCTCTCCTGTGGCCTTCAAACCTATAACTGATGAGATAAGTGCATATGATATTCTAACTCTATGTCCTACAAAGTAGAAGTCCTTGTGCACTCTGCTCATGAGCCACTGATACAAGGGCTCATAATTCCCGAAATATGGAAGCTCATATAATTGGTAGACCATAATTCTCTTCAAAATCTTCTCACCTGCATCATCATAAATTGGCATGTCATCCACCGTATGCTTGTTCATCCTAGCAGTGAGAAAGGAATCGAGCTCCTTCTTGTTCTCCGTGGTCCTGTGATTGTATTCACTCACTTTTATCTTTCTGATAGGTGAATCCCATTCCTAGCTGATGATGACTCCTTCTGGATATTGTATTTCTAAAAAATCACTTTCGGGTGCCATCTCTTCTTCCTCGACGACCACCTTCTTCTTTCCTTTTGCTCCTTCGCAGCCTACCTTCTTAGGTGCCATTTTTACCTTACAAATGTCTCCTCTTTAACTCTACAACTTGTGAATCAAACCCTATCTCAATTCAATCATGACCTAGGTGGAAACTTTGTGCCCTAACTCCTCTCTATCTCCCTACTTTTCTCAAACCCTTCACCACTAGGGACGCAAGCTTCTTTTCACATAGATTTGTTTTTCATGCTTGGTTTCACACCCTTCACACCTTAACCTGATCACTTGGCTCTTCAAACTAAGCTCTTTCCTCAAATTCTCTTATTCGTAATGGTAAAAATGAATCTGCATCCCATCCTTATATATATTTTTCAAATTTTGATTCATTTATTGCTCCTTCACTTACCAAATATCCTATCATTCGTTGACCAAATTCACTCATTTTGCACGGTACATCTTCGTGCCCCAACTATAATGTTTTAGTGTGCCTTCCTACCATTTGGTCACATTCTTCTCTTCAGTGCATGCCCTTGCACCTGAGTACCTCATCATTGTACCTTCTCCTGGTAGTTATCATGGCCTCTACTTACCTCATGTTATATTGTCCTTTCATTCATCTCCATCCTTGGTCACTTTTGAGAAGCAATCTTCTTTTGACTTAAAGCACACCCATAGCAGCTTATTCCTTTCACCTTTCAATTCTCATAGTCTTTTACTTGGATAACTACAACCACCCCACACTAAAATTATGTGCAGTCCTCTGCACATAAACATTCTTCATATAGTAATTAGCTTCATGCGCACAAGTGCGCTTATTACACAAAAACAAAAACTAAATTGAAAAAGCATAATGACAATGAAGGAAATACATTAAGGAAATACAGAATTGAAAACCTAATCTAAATGGCAATATTGCCTTATTAAAAACACTAAGAAGACTTATTTATAGTAGGGATTTAGCCTACTCCCATTAAAGTAATCAGGTAGTCATGTTCCATCAAGTACTTCTAACTGAAAAGCACCTAATTCAAGTATGTAAGTGATAACATACGGCCCCAACCAATGTACTTTGAGTTTTCCTAGATGGTGCAAGAACTTTGAGTCATAAAGAAGTACCATTTGTCCAATCTCAAACTTCTTATCCCTTATGTTTCGTCATGCCATGCTTTCTTCCTGGATTTTTCTTTCTTTTGACTCCATCATGCTATGGCTCGTCACTCATCCAGTTGAATCATCTTCTTGATATGCTCTTCTAAATCATGTTCATCAGCTATACCTCCAGCGTGCATAATGTGCAAAGAAGGTAACATAAATTCTATAGGAGAATGAATTCTGTGCTAAACACCAACTAAAATGGTGTGGCTTTGTTCAATCTCTTATAAGTTGTTCTATATGCCCAAAGAACAACTGAAACTTTTTCATCCCAATCCTTTCTTCCAACATTACAAATTTTTATCAAAATATGGCTCAAAATCTTGTTGAAAGCCTCAATAGTTCCATTTTCCTAAGAATGGTAGGGTGTAGTTTTATGGTGTGCAACCATAAAATCATCTATTAGGATCTTGATTTTCTCATTCAAAAAGTGTGTACCCCTATCACTTTTCAAGCTTAAAGGACATCCATATCTTGTAAGAACATTCTCCCATAGAAACCTAGTTGTTGTAGCTACTTATACAATACTTCGTAGGAGCTGCTTCTACCCACCGTGTGAGATAATTTGTGCAAGTAATAATATAGTGTGATCCAATTCTCTGCAAGCAATCGGTGAAATAGGTCCTACAAAGTCTATGGACCATTTCTCAAATGGTTTGGCACTAGTAATTGGTCTTAAAGGCATCTCATCTCTTTGCCATGGTTTTCCTAGGTGCTGACAATGATCACACGCCTTATAATATTCTTTATAGTCTTTATACAATGTTTCCCACCATAATCTAGCAAGTAGGATCTTCGGGTAGTCGCATCACCTGCATAATGGCCTCTGCAATACCACAATGGGATTTCTCCATAATATCCTTACACTCATGCTCTAATACACAATGGCATAATACTTCATCTCTTCCTAACTTGTAAAGGTCACCATTGATTAATATAAATGGTGTCACATGTATAACAAGTTGTTTCTTTTCTAATGCCTTCATTGATTCTAGTGTCACACCACTGTAGAAAGAAAACTTCTAATTCGATGGTGCACATTGTAACCTATATAACTATACATCATGCATGGTTTCTTCAATTGTCTGTGCTTCCTCTCCTGAGTTGATTCTAGATAAATGGTCTAGTCCAGAGTTACTTTTCCATGGCTTCACCACAACCGTGAAGTCAAACTCTTGAAATAGGAGTACCCATTTGCATATGCACCCTTGTAAGATGGGCTTATTTACCAAGTACTTCAATACCATGTGATCTCGTATAAAACAAAAATGGTTTTGCTAATAGCATCTTGTCGAAACTTGTGCAATGCATAGATCATTGAAAAAGCTTCGTGCTCTATAGTTGTATAATTCTATTTAGTAGGAGTTAGCCTCCTACTAGTAAAAAAAATTGTATGATCTACAATAGCTTCTCCAGGTTGAGCTAACACAGTGCCAATGGCCATGCCAGAGGTGTCCACATGCACATGAAATGGTTTATCCCATGAGGGAAAGTGCAGAATGGGTGCATTAGTAAGTTTTTCCTTTAATATCTCAAATGCACGTTGTTGTGGTTCTCCCTAATAAAATGTACCTTTCCCCTTCAATAAATCTTCCAAGGGTGCATCAAATTTGGCATACCCTTTGATGAATTTTCTATAATATCATGTATGACCTAAAAATCCATGCACCTTTCTTTGATTGGTAGGCGCTTCTAGGCCTAAAATGATTGCAACCTTAGTTGGATCAACCAACAAACATTCCTTGCAGATTATATGTCCTAACAGATTCCAAATGATGTAGCAAATATGCACTTGTTGATGTTCAAAGAGATACTCAATTGTCTGCATTGTTCAAACATTAAGCACAAATTGTCACAACGATCTTTCACAAGCCCATATATTGTCTAATCGTCTAGGTAGACTTTTAAGAGGTTATGAATAAAATCTTTGAATGCCCGAACAACTATCCGCAAGAATACAACATGCATGATTTTCAATCCAAAAGGCATCACAAGATAGGAAAAACTACCCCATTCAGTAGTAAAAGTTGTCTTCTCTTGATCCTCCCGAGAAATCCTAAGCCGATGATACCCGGAAAACCCATCGTGAAAGAATATATTTCACACCGCAACTCCCTCTAGTATTTCCTCCATGAATGGCATATGGAATGGATTTGTGATGCATGTAGCATTCAGCTCCATGTAGTCCACACATATTCTAATTCATCCATCCTTCTTGATACTAATAACCATTGAGCTAACCCATGCCGACTCATCAAGGGGCTTGATAATTCAAATTTTCAACATTTTATCAATTTTTTCTTTTACCTTTTCACACAAATTAGGATTCATTCTATAAGGTCACTTTCTAACTAGTCGTGCACCTTCCTTAAGTTTTATCTTCATTACCCCAAGTGAATTATGCATGCCTTTAAGTTCATGATACCCTCGAGGGAATAAGTCCTGATAATCCCTGATTAACTCAATGATCTTTGCTACCTCCAAGTCTGACCAGTAGTCTCCAATGATGGCCTCTTTAGGCTCAGCCTCCGAACCTATATTCACCTTCTTTGTCTTCATGGGTTTGTGATAGGCATGTGTATCCTTGTCTACACTATCCAAGACCTCGCACACCCCTTGTGAATGTTCAATATCTATGTTCTCAACTTCCTCATCATCCACAATGTAAACCATCTTTCCTTTTTCTTTCTCAAGGCAAGATTGTTCAAGTAGTATAGAGTCCATTTCTTCTTCCTTTTCAAAATGCGCTCCCAAATCTGTCTCACTAAATAATTCTTGAATTTTCTCTTTGTATTTTTCACTATCTCCCATAGTTAAGAGCTTGAAAAATTTTAATGCCTCCTCTATTGGAGGTTGGGAAGAAAAGTAGTCAAAGTTCTGTATCATTCTTGCAGTCAAATTTTTCCAATTTCCAATCTCTTGATATAGTTTTGCATATACATGCCAAGCACGTGCACATCCTCGTAGAGTAGAGTATAATCTATGCACCTAGAGTGAAGGTGGTAATGCTTCCTGTCCTATTTTCCAGAGTCTCTCACATTGCTAAATGTGATCTTGAATGTGTTGATCACCATGATAAGTGTAGATTTTCATAGGTGCATTGTTTCTTACAAACCTAATGGATAAGGCAACTCCAACCTCTTCCCATTCTATAATATTATCTTTGTGGACTACCCACAAATGTGCTTATGTCCCTGCATAAGGTATATACTAACATATGTCTTCTCTTAATTTGATCTATCCACCGTGTTTCCATTTCTTTCAAAAATACATGAAGATCTTCTCGTCTCCCGTATACCAAGGTACTCGCACTACCTATCTATCGAACAAAATTAAGTCCATTCTTATGCACAACCACACTTTTACCTTAAACCCTACTAATTCATATGTACCATGAGCCCAATTGTCACAAGAAATAATCATAGTATCACTAATAGAATGAGAATCCTCCCACCGTAGGATGCCTTCTTTTGATGTCTCATTGACCTCTGGGTCTGAATAGCTTTGCACATAAATTATCTTTAAGTCCTCCTCACTTAAAGGCTCAACATATGGTGCAGACTTCATATTTTTCAAAGATATCACAACCCTTTCCTCCTTGTTCTCAAAGCTGATATACCCCTTATTGAATCTCAAATAAGAATTATTTGTATAACACCGAGGGTGTCCAAGTAAGGATGGAAAATTGTCCGCTTCTATAATTGCTAATACCTCAAAATCCCAAAGTGAACTTGGCCCCTTGTATGGTTATAGATGCATCCTTCAAAACTCCTATGGGAGTGGCCTTAGTCTAGTTTTCCATTAACAACAAATTATATGATGGTTATAATGGAGGTCTCCCCATTTGTACCCATGCATCTAATGTAAGCACATTTACTTCCACACCTATATAAATCAATATGTTTCAACACCATCCATCCACAACAACATTCAAATTAATATCCTTGTCATAGTCAATGTTATCGGGGAAGATTTGCATGACGGGATCTTCCATATGGTCTCAATTCTTACGCGTGGACTATTCCCTTTCAACCAAATTCCTAATAGTGGAATGATGTTCTCCTGGTGCAACATTTTACACACTTCTCTCATATCATCGATATCATTTTGGATAGTCTCCGATACTTTCTTCGATCTTTTAAGTGTTATATCTCACCGTAAAGATTCCTTATCACTTCCATGGTATCCTGGTAAACTTCCTTCTGATGAGCAAGATTTGGGTACCTTGCATGTAAAACCTCCTCCTTGGTGATCATAGGCTTTTGGTGTAATGCCTCTCTTGTGTGTGCCACTTCAGCTCATGTATTAATCTTCACCTGTCAATTCCTTAGGTCTTTTTGCTACCTTGGGCATCCACTAATCTTCTACCATGCGCTGGATTCTAACCATCATGGCACATTTGTTTTCTTGTTTATATTACTTAATCAGATGCTCACATAAGTCGGGAACTCTTCATAGATATGGTTCTTCCCACATAAAGAACATGCAATATTCTAAGGAAATTTTTTCCTATAGTGGTCGAGATCCACACATATAACATGTTCCATGAGGGAGCTCACCTCTTCCTCCACCACAACCTCATCCTCTATATCCACCACAATATCCGTGTCCTCTTCCAAAACTTCCTTCAAAATGCCCCTCACTCCTGTCATAGCACGTTTGATTATGATCCTAATCCTGGTGCTCATTCTTACCCTTAGAATTATCTATTACACTTGTCTATCATACCCCAATGTCTATAGCATCCTGGATCTAATCAATCAATCGAAAATATTTAGTATCATGGGTCGTGGACTAGTAAATTTTGCAAAAGCAAGATACATTCTTCCTTATCACACGTTGTAACAAAGGACAGTGACTAGAATCATGATTCAAATGATAGATATCCCAATCCAACAATAATGAGAATACAAATCTACGAGGGAAACTATCCTTAGTGTGACCTTCCACTTCACAATCTATAGACCAAATTCCTGAGCATGTTTCATGGGCTGAATTATTTGATAGCTTCTCTAACTACTTTTTCCATAGATACAATTTGTGCCTCTAATAATGGACTAATGCCAGTGTCAATGCTTCCAATTGCCTCAAAATGCAAAGTTTCTTTAAGTGCTTCACGTGGATCAGTGTATGTCTTATGTGAAAACACCCTTCTAAATGGTGTAATCAATCCTTTAACAAGCCATTGTGCATTTGGATTGCGTGAATATGATAAGATAACTTAGATAGAAGTGTCTTCAAATGGGCATCATACTCACGTACACTCTCAATAGTACCCTTCTTGATATCGTTGAGTGCACCGATACTTTTCTACTCAAACTTAAGGATATGGAACTCTTTCAAGAAAGCCTCTTCAATGCTACATAATCCACATAAGTTTGATCAAGGTCAAAATTCTGTACAGACTATGTACACATCCCTATAATGTAGTAGCAAATTGAATTGCCTTTCACTCAAAATTTGTGATCCCTTTAGTGTGCCACAAGATCTCACACATGTGCACATGCTCAGCAACATCCTCCATACCTCTATATGCCAGTAGACAAAGAGACATCTCCATATAGATATTATGTGGTTGCTACGGACCTTGACCACCTGATCCAGAACCTCCTGTGTTTCCTCTATATCCAGAACCACTAGATCCACTAGAACTAGAACCACCTAAACCTCCTGATCCTCCACATGTAGTTGGAATAGGACATGTAGATGTACTTCCTTATGCTCTGACAGTAATATTATATTGAACCCCTACAGTTTGTGAGGTAGTTCCACTTTCAGATGTGAATCCAACATTATGTGCATTCACATTCTATGTTGATGATGCACCTAAGAATGTTCCTCCAAATATTATTGAAGCCATCTGTCCTACCATTGATGTACTTTCTCCCTAACTTACTCTTGCTCTCCTACTTCCCAAGTTAGCTTACTGGTTACTTGTTGTACTAGATACTGGAAAACCAAGTGCAAGGGCTAGGTCACCAGGTGGATTAAGATGTGCACCCGTGGCCTAGGTAGTCTCTGCTGGCACACTTTTGTGTGAGGCCAAGGGGGATCTTTGTCATGTTTTCCAAGATGGGGGAGTTCCTGATGCTCTGGCTCCACATCTTCTACATGAGCTATAAATCCTTCACGAGCCATCTCTCTCCTCAATGCCATACTTTCTGTAATGGAATGATGCTTCTCTATCTCCCTCTCATCCACCTTATTATACTTAAGCCACCTCTCCTCTCTCTACCTCTCTACCACTAGGTCTATTATCTTTCACCAAACCTATTCTTGCCCTTGCGCATGGTAAATTTTAGTTAGTCATTAGTTTACTCTCCAGGTTCAAAGTTACCATCAAGATATTGATCTCCAGTGGAGTACCTTGTAGATATACTCCTCTTGGATACCGCAAAAACTAGAATTCAGCTACCTCCGGGAAAGAGTACATCAAAATTGAATATTCCATAATATAACTGTTTAGAACACCACAAAACCACGTATCCATAGTGCGAGTCTAGATCAAATTAGCATCATAAAGGGATTGAAATTATTCCTATGTCCAAAAAAAGTGTGTGATACCTCAAGTTCTCGCTGAGATGCATAAGCAATAAGCCACTCATATAGTTCTACTAGAAAGATAGAAAAAAATCTCTCATATAGGCTATCATCATGATTCTTTCTACCTAAGTGTGTGTATTAAACTCGAGATCCTTTGTTGAACGCCATGCATATTCTTCCTCCAGATCATGTATCCAATCCTCAATACTTGCTAGAGTTAACCGATACATCTTTATCGTGAACCATCCTAAAAATAACTGAAAAAAAGGTCCCGACAACGGAACTAATGATGTGGCCTAGAATTTACCAAATAACCCTCTAGTCACATTATTACATCACTCACCTAGGCGAGCACTCACCCAAAGTGCACAAAGGTACCAGGTTCCTCTTTAGGGTTGTTGTAGCAGGATGTTAGCGTGATGAAGGAAGAAACATATATATCTATAACTAATCCATCATTCTACAATGCATGCTACATTCAGATCTATGAAAGAACAAGCTTTAAATAGTAATCATGATTGAATCAAGAACATGCACTACTCAATTACACATAGGAATGAAACTTAGATTCAGCCAATATCTTTCATCTATAAACACCTAACCTCCTTACAATAATGTCAATCTATACCAATGTGTGCATACCTCTATACCTTCATAAATCCATCTTCCTCTATGTATATATGTATGTATATATCTTACTATGTACTTCACGTCATATATATAGGGTGGGGACTTGCCCTTCATCGCTTATCTATTCCAAAAATAGGCCACATGTTATTAATAGCCACGCACTATTTACATGCATAGCCACACATGCAAGTGTTCTATCTATAGACCTATTACAATTAACTCAAGTGACAATTCTATTCTTAGCTCGTCTCCATACAAAACACTTCGATCGATCCTCTAAAGATAGACAATGCGTGGCGTGCACATCTCTGCATTGTTGGTGTGTTCCGCACGCCATCTTCTAAAAATAGGTCTTCATGCTCAAAATCAGCTAAGTCCCAAAATCTGAACTTTCCCTCCGCGCGTGTGGGTTCTTCCTGTCCCTCTGCGCCCTTGATCCTAGCCTTCTCTCCTACGCAGACTTCTTGTGTGGTCTCTAACAAGTATTCTCGATCAAAAGTGAACCACGAAGATCAATGGAACCCGTGTACATCAATGTATTTGAAATCAACAAAAAGAAGAAAATTCTCCAAGAAAATAGTAAGAAAATTGACCACAAGAAAATTTATCATGTAAAAGAATAGGTCTAATCATTCTCATAGATCAAAAGGAAGAGTACATATGGGGAGTGTTGTGTAACTCACATTCCTAGACATGTCATACTCCCATGATGGAGTGAGGAGTTACAATGCTAGAATAACATGTAACTCCCATATGAAAATGATGCATATGAAAAGTATGGAAAATTCTATAACGGAATCTGTCATATGTTATATAACTCCCTAATGGGCATATGACTCACCTAAATGATATGAATCACCATGTGTGAGGTGAAAAACACCCAAAAACTAAATAAAAGGAAAAAAAAAGTACCTCACACCAACACCCCCTTCATCAAATATTAGGTAGAGGCATGAAAATCTAGAAAGAGAAAGAGAAAGAGAAAGAAAACTCCCTAGACAACTAAGAAAGATGTGTCATATGGGTCCTGGAAAGTAAAGGCTTGATGAGGTACCCATGTATAAATTACAATATTTATAGAAGAATAATAAAAAGAGGAGAAGAGGACTAGAAAGAACGAAGAAGATGAGAGGCTGGAGTGGACCTCACCCTAAGAAGAAAGCTCTGTAAGAGAAGAAACTTGGCTTCAGTGAAGGTTTGGTAAAAATTTCTACAACCTAATTTGAAGTCGACAAGATCTTGAAAATCAATGATTTATCCATGGACCAACTCCCAAATGAAGTGCATGTCTATCTCAATGTGCTTTGTCTATTGATTCTGAACCATATTTTTGAAAATTGAGATATTTCTAAGGTTGTTATAATAGATGATGGTAGGATGCCAAAAGTGAATGCCAAACTCTGTCAAATTTCATTTTAACCAAATAGCTTTCGTGGTAGCATTAACTACTCCCCCTGTGTTTTTCCTCTCTAGAAGATATTGAAATTACATTATGATTATTTCTCATCTAATTAACGGGACTGAACTAAGAGAAAAGTTACATTCGGATGTATAATTTTGATGATCAAGATTCTATGGCCCAATCACAATATGTGAATCAAACTAGAACAATCTCTAGCCTTACCAAGTAATGAATGCCATTAGTATGAGTGCCTTTAACACAGTGAAGGGTCTACTTAGCTACTTTCTAATGTATCTCATAAGGCTCTTATATGAATCTAGACAAAAATGAAAATCTAACCTAATATGAGTTAAGTAGATCAAGCTCACTACCAACTAGTGATAAAGGACCTACCATTGACTAAGAGAGTGGAGCAATCAACTACTAACTTGACTCCAGAAAGGAAGGGAGTGGGAGATGGCTTACAATTAAACATGTGAAATTTTTCAATAAAATCAAGGGTATACTTAGGTTGATCAATCGTGATTCCCAAGTTAGATTAGGTAATTTTTATCCCAAGGAATTAGTGAAGTGAACTCAAGTAGATCATGTAGAACTTTTTGGCTAAGGCATTCTTTATAGAATCAATGATTGAGGAAGAGCTACCTATAATCATGTTACTATAATATGTAAACATTTGGGTCAGAGTGACACTTAGTGAAACCAAATGCAAGAATAAAGGAGTCCATATTGGCATAGAAAGACCGAGGGTCTTCTATAAGGTTGTAGATAGACTTTGAAATTCTATAAACAAGGGAGGAATCTAGGACACAACCATGAGGTTTTTCAATATATATTTCTTCCTCTAGGTCCCCATGAAGGAAGACACTCTTAATATTCATTTAATGGAATTTCCATCTATTAGCGAGAAGATGTGAAGAGATTTAGTTGAAAAGAAGTCATATTTGCAATGGGAGAAAATGTATCTAAATAGACAACCCCAACAAACTAGGAGAAACCCTTAGATACAAGTTACACTTTATACTTTTTGATGTTCCCATCGACACCATATTTTTTTGGTATGCCGACTTACACCAAACCATTTATCTTCCCTTATCAAGAGGGGTGAGATACCAATTATCGTTCTTTATGAGAGAATAATAATCCTCCTTCATGGTAGACTCCCACTCAGGAATCCTAATAGCCTACCAAAATGACTAAGGGTCGGAAGACGAGGCGAAGAAGGCATGGGATACAAGGAACTCTAAATTATTTTATCTCTCATCTAAAGGATCCCCTATCCAATCTCTTACACTCTACAAGATTTTAGACCAACGAGGACCAGGAGGAGATTCAGGCTTAGAATCTCGTGAATCATCACTCAAGTGAGAGGGGAAATAGTCCTCATCATCACTACTATCAGAATCCATAGATTCTGAAGTGGGAGGAGCATGAGGATCAAGATTGGGAGGCTCAACAAAATCATCAGCAAAAGAGTTTGAATAAGAGTCAGAGAGGGAGAAAAGGACCTCAGTGGGTGGATAAGTGGAAGTAGAGGATGACTATTCAAACTTTACACTTCTCTCAATATAAAGATGATGAGTGGTGGGGTTCAATAATCTATAACCATTCATTCCATCAGGATACTCAACAAAGATACAAGGTTTGGATTGTGGTTCTAAGGCCTTACATTTATTTTTGGGAATCTAAGCCACAACAGTTGATTTGAAGACAAGAAATTTTTCAACATTAGGTTTGTATCCATACCAAGCTTCAAAGGGTGTCATTGATTTTCTTGCTTTATGTGAAATGTGGCTCTGAATGTAACAACCACAATTCAAAGATTTGGTCTAATATTGTGGAGCAAGGTATCTAGAATGAACCATGCAAATGGCCATCTCCTTAAGATTTCTATTCTTCCTTTCTACAACTCCATTTTGTGAAGGGCTATAAATAACTATATGTTGCAAAAAAATCCCTTCGAGAGGTGCAATAATCATAGAACCTATAGGTCACATACTCACATCAATTTTTAGTTATAATAACCTTGATAGAACTTTTAGATTTTTTCTCAACGAGAGCCTTGAAGTATCAAAATTGATCGAAAAACTTCATATTTTTATTTGAGAAATTAAACCCACGTATAACGTAAAAATTAATCAATGAAGGTAAGGATATAAAGATCCACAGTGAACAAAGGAGATGGAAAATGGCTAGAAATTTCACTATGAATAATACCCAAGAGATGAGAGGCTATCTAAGATTTTCCTTTTATAAAAATTTCTTCGGGGTGATTTCTAAGGGAATAACCCTCACAAATACCCTTATAAAATTTTACTTGAGGAAAATTGTTGACCATATCATGTTGGATTAATTGTTGAAGGTAAAAATAGTTTAACTGGAAAAAATAATAATGTCATAGCTTATTAACCTCATCGTGTTAGTAAGCAAGGAAGTGAGTGAAGAGGAAAAAGTAAAATGGGAAAATGTGTATAAGCTGGGAATAGTGATCCACCTTTCCCTTAACCATTTTATTCTCTCTATGAATATCTCTAATGATCACCGGAGTTAGGGTTAAATTTCACTCACATTCCTTCACTAATATGAGTGATTTGGTAAAATGATAGGAGATTGGTAGAGAGTTATGAGGTAACGAAGAAGAGACACACATGGAATGACACACAATTGATTGATTTAAAGGGGCTACAATGATAACTAAGATCACATAGCTAGAGGGAAGTGATCCCTACACTAGAACATCCCAGGGTTTCCAAGGACCGAAGTCAAGATAGAGGATATTACCCTTCTATGATATTAGTTAATGGGGGATATATATATTATTAGAAAGATAATACAAGCATGAAAAATCTACACTACTACCATATATCTGAAATGTAAATGGAAGGAAGATAAGGATATTATCATATAAGAGAAATATTCTAACTAGCATTGATGTACATACAATACTAATCTAACATTGAGAAATGGGAAAGGATATTAACTCATTTATATAAGGATATTAACTCATTTATATAAAATGACAAAGATGGTTAGAGCACTTACCTATAGGGTGGTCAGTGATGCATCTATCTTTCTAGAGAAACACTACACCGAGATATAATTGCTATGGGTGGAGAATGGGAACACCATTCATGTCCTAGACTCACTATAGATGTCCCAATCATGTAAGTAATAAAATAAACAATAAGGTTTTACAATCCAAATCAAATGTAAGATATATGAAGAGTATATGCAAAGATGACACACAAGAGTAGAGTAGATGACTTGTTCATGTCATTCCTTTCTTTCATTAAATGTCTGGGTATGATGTGCATATATACTAGAGGCCATAGCCCCTATGTGATTGTGTCAGAAAAGGGGAATCTAATGTCAAGTGGATTGAAAATATGTCTTGGATCAAGGGCAAAAATAAGTGTCAATAATGAAATCAAGTGCAATCATGTTTCAGAGTGCTAGTGTGTGCAACATAAAAAGAAAGACAAAGGAAAGGGTAACTAAAGCTAGTGCCACATAGTAGTATGTATATCTTTTTACTTTATCTAACCCATAACAACCATGTGTATAGTCATACCCCATTCCCAACAGGCCCCTTAAGGCACCCACTCAATAAATAGATGCATCAAGACCCTTATCTACACAAAAGAATTATTAGTAATAGGTATGAAAAATTAGGTGTATACATATGCCCCATCCATTGATCACCACATGTCACAATAGCGGAAAATGAGGTGGTCAATGGAATGAAACAATTTGTAACAAAAAGTTTTAAATTATATTCTTAAAGTAAGAAAGGACTATCTGAAATGAAATATACCCACCAATGTGTACCTAATAGTGTTGCTCATCTTGCCATGTGTGGGCGTAATCCATGCTACAAGAAACCTAAAGAATTAAAATTGAAAAGAAACACTAGAGGATCATTAGTAAAATAAAACATAAATCACCTAGCTAGGGGCCCATGGGATGGGTGTCATGTCATAGTGTTGAGATGTCGTAGTGTCATAGTGGTATGGAAAGGTGTCAAAAATAGGTAAAAATTGAAAGTCGTTGGAATTATACGTGTAATAGGTCAAAATGAATGGCTTGAGGGTATGGTCAAAATGTAACAAATAATGCATTTTTAGAGCTCGAGAGAAAAAAAGATATTCGTTTGAATTTTTAGGGTTATCGTGACTGAATTTGAATAGAAATGTCATGTTTATATAGTCATTTTATTGGTTATTTGTTCATTGATATTTTAAGATTTGGGAGAACCGAGCTCGGTTTATAAATCTAGGAGTTTTTGTGCCAACAATGCACGAGTACAAGGTAGCGGTAGGGGATGATGAGGTGGTGCACATGGTGGGGCATGACCACAAGGTAAGTCATTGTATTTAATGTTATTGAGAAGATTAGGTTTCATTTGGTTTTTATGCATTTTTGGAGTCGTGAATGCATCATTTTTTCAAAACTTGTATCATAGGGTAGGTCAGGACAAAATACAATTGGGTTTGGGGGATTTGAATTTGGTTTTTTTTTTTTTAGTTTTCTGAGATTCATTTTTAAAAATTTGTAGCCACTTTTGGGAAGAATTCATAGGCCCCATGAGGGAAGAGGGTTGATGGTGTTAGCAAAGGGGATGATGGTGTCTAAGGAGTTGTGTGCATATTTTTTATTTTTATTTTGTGTACTTAATTGATTTTATGAGGTTTTAATTGCTATTTTTATGTCATTTTGTTTATGTAGGGATATCATAGGATCCACTTGTGGAGTGTTGATGTGGCAAGGCTTAGTGGGTTGATTTCTAGGTCGATGCGGGTAGAGGTGACCTCGTTACGGGGTTGGGCCTTTAAGGAAATTATTCGGATGCCCATTATACCTTTGGAATTGGATATGATATAGATGTTTTTCGTTGTATGGGATAATAGGTCCAACATATTTTTTTTTGGATAGGATAGGAGATCGTGGACATGGTCATGACCTTACAGGATGTTCATGGGATTTTGGAGTTACCCATTGGAGGGACCCGTATGTATTGTGATTTAACTCTTAATGCTACAGAGTGGAGAACCTTAGTCTTATGGAATATTGGGAGTGAGACATATAACGATGGTATGTTGTGTTTCATAATCAATGTAGTGTATTCCTTATATATTTTGGTTATTTAGAAGGTGGTTATGGGGATTGGTGTGGTATGGATAGTGTGTCATAAGGAAGATGAAGCCATTTCATTATTTTTGATAGCAGTATACATGGATGTTGTAGACCAACGTGTGTCTTTGAGTTGGGGCACTACCATATAAGTATAATTAGTTCATGATCACTATAAGGTCAATTGTAAAGGATAAAGGGTCATGTGACCCATCATTTTATTGATATCCTAGATTTACAAAAGGTTCCTTATGTATCGTGATAGGTACACAATTCATGGTAGTAGTTGATGCCCGAGAGTAATCCATTGGGCACATGGTCCAATAATGAGAGCACTTCGTGCATAACAACCACTAAGCACGGGTGGGTCAAAATGATGTTATATGACATCCCTATGTAGGGAATTTGGATCGGTGGCCCATTTGGCCAAGGGAAGAGCACTTAAAGGACATTACCGAGGTGTTAGGGAATTACTTATATTGGGTGAAGATGTACTCGATGAGTAGGGTCTCAAGGAATTTTGGATGACAAACGCAAGTGTTGGTACCACCATTTCCACTCTACCAACATCGGAATGCTAGGGAGGCCGCAGGAGGAGAGGTGATGGTTCTACAGCACTACGGCCCTATAGGATACGTGTGACAAGAAGACATGGTTGGAAGCACCACGGGCGTAGTGCGGATGTTCAAGGCCAACCAAAAATTATTGAGTATGTAGTAGATAGTGGTTCGGAGGAAGCATGCAATAGAGGATACGCTAACATGGGTCCATAGGGTAGAGGCACAAGTGGAGTTGGTCCTAGCACTAGTGGAGTAATAGTGGGACAACCATCGGTGGTGGCTAAGGGAGAGGCATATGCGTCAATTAGAAGGAATTATCCTAACATCTATTCGATTACGAGATGGCCATGCACTGAGAAAATGATGTAGAGCACATACACTCATACAACTAATCAAACAAGTTAGATTGATCAAAATCTCCCAAACAATCCATTACGCTTCCAAACTAGTTATTTCTCAAGTCAAGAAACCTTTCAATCATGTAATTTATAGCCCTAAAACCCAGAATGGCTTATGCAATGCTGAGATATTTTTTCTAACCTTATATTATGCCAAACAAAACCATCATATTAAATGAAAACACAATAAATCTTAAAATTTCCTTAATTTTTCCAAAATTACCTTCCTAGCTTCTTAAGAGCAATGTTTATGGTGAGTTGGTGGTTGGAACAATATACAAACATCTAGGAATAACTCAAACTACTTTTTGTCACCCATTTACCTCCTTAAGGTGTATGATCAATTTCATGGCTCAAATCCTTTGTTAAATCACTTTCCCACCATCCTCCCTATTCTACTAATTTTATCTCCTCAGAGCCCTTCCTTGAGTGTTTTTTCGATAAAAAGACCCTTGGAAAAACTACTTACTTTTATGAGTACCCATTTGGGGGTTTAATTATTGTGAAAAATTTCAACGTACCTTTTAAGGAAAATCTCTAAAAATTACACTTCCTTCATCGCAATTAGGTCTCTACCTTGACTTTCTATAGTTTTTTGCTAGGGTCCGTCATCAATTCCTAATGATTGTGAGCTTATTTTGTAATGATTATTTTTGAATATTTATGGGAGATATATGAATATTTTTTCTACAAATTTTTATACCCTAAATGCATGTGCACAATCTCCAAACTACCTTAATTTCACAAACCCTTTGAGGGTTTCTTGGTAAACCTAGGTAAGGATATTTTTCTATAAACTAATTAAATCCCAATTCCAATACTTCTCCCTAAGGTATGTATTACTCTAACAAAACTTAGTATCTTGATAGTAAAATCTAATTATCAACACAACATGAAAAGGAATAAAAAAATATATGCTTTATCCTCTAAAACAAGGGTAACTTGACTTTTTAAGGCATACCAAACCAACTGTTGTCTTTCCTTCATTTATCAAGTACTCTGAAGATTATTTTAATTCCTCAAAAGGGTTATTCTCTTGACTGTGCCATCAACATTCTCTCCTTGATCTAGTTCTTTCACCAACTTGACTAACTTGAATGAGTTATAACCCCCAAAATGAATGCTACAAGATTTCGAGATTAGTCAATCCTAAACTCACACAAGCCTAGTTAAAATATTGGAAGAATCCATTAAAAAATACTTATCAAATTTCTTCTTACCATTCTTAAATCTCCTCTAGATTGAATGTTCTAGGTTAAAATATCACTTTGAATGCACATCTACGAGATATGAGAACCATCAATCAACTATTTACAAACAAATTGTCCTCTTCATACAACTTCTTAGAGATCCTCTCTCCATGTCATTCACATGAATAATCCCAAAAAGTTAAATAATAACATTTAATATCTCCCTTTTACCTCGATCTTCCCCATAACTAATCTGTTATGGTCACAAGACAAGATTTTATCATGTAGGGAAAGGGGCTCGAATACACTTTATAAACTAGATGACCAATTGTACACTATGAGAAGCCTCATAAAGACACCACAATGGTTCTAAAACCTCTAACATGTTATTAACAACCTCCTATAATCCTTATACTATGATAATCAAACCAAAATAGTTCAAACAAATTCAAATATTCAAATTTTCTCAAAAAGGAGGGAAACCAACAACTTGAATTTTTGACCACTTGAGCTCAATAAAACAACTAGAAATGAATTCAAAATTCATCCCAAGGACTCCTAAGCAATGTAACACACCAAAATGTGACATGCCAAGCCTGATTACATCTTTGGGAGAGATGTTCCTACATCATAATCCCAAGGTAATGAGAAATATTCCCTATAAACTTCTGGTTTTGCAAGATTTTCTTCTTCTTCCTTTGTTTCTAGTTGAAAATGATATTCTGAAGGTGGAATTTGACTAGATACCATGCTTTCCTTATCTTCATTATTTGTTCCTTGTCTTTTACAAGATTTTTTCCTTTGAAATGCTCATGTTCATAAACAAGATAATGTTTCTAGGGACGGTGTGTTTTCTTTTTCACCTTGGGCTTGAGAATGTATACATGCTCCAAATTTATATGAGGTGAATTTTCATCATTCATGATTGTTAAAATGTCATTTTAATCTTCTTTTTTTCCTCTTTGAGTTATCTCATCCTTGAGATTAGAATATACTAGATTATGCTTAAAATAATCATCTTCTTTTTATTTCTCCTTCACTATATCAACTCTCCAACTTGCATACACAACACTCAAATGCATATTAGATTGATCAATCGATCCTCATCTACCTTATTGACCTATTTTTCCATATTTTTCTTGTTTCCTTCAACTAACTAGTCTTTTATTTCTTCTAACATATTCAATTCATTGTCTTATTAGACTATTTTGACACATCTTTCAAGACTATTTTCACCTTCTTCAAGGCTTCATATATTTATCATGCTTTGAGTTTTTTCTTTCTTGTTTAGTTTTTATTCTCCTAAAATATCACCTTAGTCTTCTTTCCCAATGTGGTCTACAGATTTATTTACCTCATCCTTCTTATTCTCTCTTCTTTGCAAGTTACCTTGATATTCTTCGCACCACTTAGCCACTTCCATAGATTCTTCATTATACCTATTGTACTTTCCATCACACCATATTCTTTACCAGTTGTACCTCTCATAGTTTTATGGCCATCTTGTTTTTTTGTTGAAAGGAAGTTTTCATGCCCATTAACATCACTCTAGGATAGTTTTCACTCCATGCATGGATGTTTTTCAATGGGTTCAATGTGTGTTTTAATCCTTCCTTTATGAGTGTATAATTATTTTCCCATCCAAAGCATGAACATTTCTTCTATCAAATTACCATGTCCTTCCTAACAATAGATGAAAATCATCCATAGGCATCACATCATAAAGAAATTCATCCTGATATCTACTAACTGGAAATTGACTAGACATTTCTCACTAACCAACAACTGATGATCTCTTTGAAACCAATATACCGATATGGATTAGGATGCTTAAATCTTCTCAATTTCAAGTTTTTAACCATTTTAGAAGACATTAGAATATCCACGCTACCATTATCGTACTAATTTTGCAACGCTTACCTTGAGACTTGCACATGGTTATGAAAAAGTTCTCCTTTTAACTGATTCTTCACATTCCTTAAACTCATCAACACTCTCCTCGTCATCAATGCCTCTCCTTTTCAGGTTCATCTACTTGAGTTGTTGAACCTGCACTTCCCTCTTCTTCTCCACCTTATACAACTTGATTTATTGATTCTCTTCTAGTATTGTTTTCTTGTGAATTATTTGGACACTCATATAATTTATGACCTATATATCTATTGCATTCAAAACATCTACTTGTAAACTCAACTCTTTCTATTCATAATTACCTTTTATAATTACCTTGTTTATGAACTAGATTTCCTTGTTCTTGTGAACTAGTCTCTTTACCTATTTTTCCTTGTTCTTGATGTTGTTCCAAGTAATAAAATATTGTGAGTTAACCTTCCATGCTTTTTCAAAACATAACCATAATTCAAAATATCTCAATATTTGACTTTCCTCCTTTATTTTCTAATTTTCTATCAAGAGACTTCACATCCAAAGTGAAAGGATATTTTTCTTTCAATTAGTCTCACATGCTCCTAATAATTAGATATGGTACGAGATTCACCATTAGAGTTGATCTAATATCTTCTTACCATGTTAAGTCTTTTTACCCTACTCCTCCCCAATTTAATTACATAATACATGAAGATCAAGATAATGAATCAATTTTAATGCAATAACTTAATCCTCCTTGTTCATTCCCTGGTATCTTATTGGATGAATTTTCCAAGGAACGTTATAATTTTTATCCTTATGATATAATTGTGTAGACTTATTTAGGAACCTACTTCATTAATTAAGAATAATTCATAGTCCTTATGCCACACAAAAGGAAGATAATGCTTATAGATTATGGAATATGTTTTTAATAGATTGAGAAGCGAGAAATAGAACTGGGGTGGGTTTAGTCCTTGTCTCTCCAAAGGAAAAGAAATTCTTCATTTCCCATAGGTTGTATTTCGCATGTTTTAACAATGTGGCGAGTATGAGGTATTGATATATGGATTAATTTTAGTATATAAAAGGAAGATTAAGGCATTACAAGTGTTATGTGATATTGAATTGGTTATTTACCAAGTAAAAGGAAGGTGCATGGACAAAAATAATATTTTAAAATCTTATAGACACAAAGTTTGGGACCTCTTGGAAAGTTTTGATGTTATCAACTTGCAAGTGGTGCCAAGGAAACTCAACAAAGAAGCATATCAGATGGAGGTCGTTGGAACATAGTTTTCCGTAGCTAAAGACCTAATTTGAGGTAGTACGTAGCATGTTAGGATGGTTGTGAGGTCATCAATCTTGGAAAATGAAATCAGTTGGAAAATATTTGATAATGATGAACAAATTTTTTAGTTCATCCAAAATGAAGTCGAGTTCTCCTCAAAATTGTAATATTATTTTCAAGATGGTTATGATAATTAGATCATTTAGTTAAGAACAAACAAATTTCCTAAATGGTTTATTACCCTATAATACATCTTCAACACTAGTGATGAATTCAAAGGGGAAGGCAAAAACATGACAACAAGACAAGAATACTTCGACAATCAATCACCATTGTACAAGATAAGGAGTTATTGCTTGGAAGGGTATGTAATGAGGTTAAAAAGAAATCTTTTATCTCCTTATGTTAGAAATTTAATGATGTATTCTCTTGGATATAAGAAGATCCTAGAGGGTTTTTCCCCAACATTGCTAAAAAACTATAGATATTGATCTTATTTCTAGCCCAACCAGGCATAAACAAAGACTAGTTAATTCAAAAATAGAGCCCGTCATGAAAAAAGAGTTAACCAAACTCATTGAGGTCATATTATATTCTCAATCAAGTAATCCTCTTGGGTGGCTAACTGGTTCCTGTTAGGAAGAATAATGGAGAGATTAGGCTATGTGTGGATTTAGAAGACTTAATAAGGCCTCCATAAAGCATCATTATCCTTTTCTCTCTATAGACCAAATTTTGTAGAAAGAGCGGGAGCTAAGGGGATCTCTATGCTTGATTTTTATTTAGGTTTTAATGAGACTGGGCTTATAAATGAGGATCAACATAATACCATGTTTACAACCAAGTGGGGAAAATATGCATATGAGAAGATGCCCTTTGGTTTTTCAAATACAAGTGTCATATTTCAAATAGTTGTGGATATTACATTAAAGGGATATATAGATGAATTCATCCTCATATAATTGGATGATATCACATTTTTCTCAAGAGAAATTAAAGATCATTTTAGTAATGTTAAGAAAGTGTTTGAGAGGTGTTGAGATTTTGGAATATCTCTTAATCCCAAGAAGTACATTTTTACAGTTCCATAGGGTAGGATTTTGGGTCACATTGTTTTAAAGGATGGTATTTCCATTGACTCGAGAGAATTTATGCCCTACTTTCTCTTTCTTTTCTAACTCACAATAAGAATTTGTATTCTTTCCTTGGAAATATTGAGTTGGTTAGGAAATGCATTCCTAAATTTTTAGGAATTTTCAATCCCATTATTATGATGCTCAAGAAGGATGTGGATTTCAAATGGAATAAAGAGGGAATGAAATGTTTACCATCATTAAGTGTTAAATTGATACAGATCCCACTCTTATCAACCCTAACTATTCAAAGTATTTCATCATATATGCTTATGGGGTTGAGGCTAACATTGTCACGGTGTTGACACAACAAAATGATAAGGGTTCGAGCAACCTATGGAATTCTTCAGTAGAAAATTAAAGGATTATGAATTAAAATACAATCATGTGGAAAATCAGGTCTTCACCATTATGAGAGCTCTCAAGAAATTCACGAGCATGATTTATGCTAGCTACATCAAAGTTTTAGTCTCACACCCCAGTGTGAGAGACTTCATTATGGGAGTAGAGATTGCTGAGAATAGAGCTAGATGGGTAACAAAAATTATAGAGTATGATGTGACCATCAAGACCAAAAAATTGGTAAGAGATAGAGTACTTTGTGAGTAAATTATTTTGGATACTTAGGATAATCAAGAAACCTCCTATTTTTTTAAAGAAGAATAGGAGTAACCCACAACAGATCCACACAATAACATAGTTGAATTAACAACATGGATATATTTTTATCCACTAGTGTATATCCTCTTGGTTTAAAAAAATCTAAGAGGTAGCATTTAAGATTGCAATTTGTTTCTTATGTGTTAATTGACAGGTTCTTTTCATAAGCAACCTTTGTGGAGTGTTTCTAAGTTACATTGAGGGTGAACAAGTGAATAAGGTTTTGGAAGAGTTATACAACGGTTTATCTAGTGGGCACTTCTCATTCAAGACCACATCAAAAAAAATTATAAAGGCATGATAATTTTGGCCCAAATTGTTCACAAATGTTCATCAATGGGTCAAAAATGTAAGGAATGTGATCTCTTCACTGGTAAAAATAATATGGTGGCCCTCCCACTTCATCCCATTCAAGATGAACCTTTTTCTCAATGGGGACTTGATTTTATTAGAATGATTAATTATATGCCAAGTATGGTTCATAAGTGAGTCTAGACAAATGATAATTACTTTACCAAGTGGATGGAAGTTGTGGTACTCAAGGAAGCTACTGAATCAACTATCCTTAATTTTCTTGAAGAAATTGTGACAAGGTTTGGGGTTCCCCATCTTATTATTTTTATAATGAAAAATCCTTCTTAGGTTTTAAAATCTCTAACTGGGCTCTTAAGCATGGAGTATACTTGAAGAAATTTTCTAATTATTACCCTCATGGTAATGGCTTGGTGGAATCTACCAACAAGAACATCATAAAAATTATGAAAAAGACAATAGATATCAATCAAAGGAAATGGTACACCAAGGTAAAAATTATCTTTGGGGTGATATGGTCACATCAAAATGAGTAGTTGGAAATTATCCTTTTTCCTTGTCTATAATGGAGGGGTAAATCTTCCATTGTCTCGGAATTAACCTCATTTGAGTTGGCTCAATATTTATATTTTGAGGGTGAAAATCAAATAAAAATCATAACGGAGGAGTTATTTGAGATTGAGGAATTGAGTCAATCTACCATAAATAGATTACAATAACACTAAAGGTTAACCAAGAAGTGGTTTGATAAGAAATCCAAAGCACGAGCTTTCAAAGTAAGAGCTATAGTTTTGAAATGGGACACAGAAAGAGCTAAAATAGGGTGACACTCTAAGTTTGATGCACTTTGGAGTGGGCCATACATCATCACTACATGCACACAAGCATGCCAACTCTTTTGAGTTTTCCAAACTTATGGGGAAGCACTTAAGATCCCAATTAATGGGATTTATCTTAAACCTTCTCTTTAAGTTAGTTTCTTACATCTTGTACATACTTGTATTTCTTTATTTTCCATTTCATCATTGTGTTTAGAGGTTCCCTTATATTGTGTGATGGTCACTGATTGAGTGCCTTTTCCTAAATCTTTGTGGTGATCATCTAAATAAGTGTTTGTGCACAATCGCACGTTTTATTTTGAGCATATATGATCTTCATATTTTTTATATAGGTTTTGGGAGTCTATTGTAGTGGTACATATGTCATTTTATTTTACTCCCTTTATGGCGGAAAATTAGAAGGTTTGGGGAAGTTTTAAAGTGATTCATCCAAATATCCAAAGGATTAGCTTCAAAATAGTTTCAATTTTTAGGTTCATACTTGATTCCATACCCAATGGATGCTTCAAGGCTATTGATATTTACATCTAGTAGGAAGATGTCCCTAGAAGTCACCAAAATGTTGTCCAAAATAACACCCCATGTTATTTTGAACTAGTTTTAAACTTAGGAAGCTTTGGATTGAAGAACCAAAGAATAAATAAGTTAGAGGGTTAATCTTCCACGACATGTGTGAAAATATTAGTGCTTTGCAACATTAAAAATACAATATATGCAGACTTAGAAAATATGGAATTCTACATATTTGGTTGATTCTCGCTCAATAAGCATGAAGTCCATGCATGAGAAGACATGATGCAAGAAAAATTTCCATGAAAAACCACTGACGAAAAAGTAAGAAATTTGAATGTGACTAAGGTTAGAAGCCACGAAACAAGAATCATTTGTTCTATGGGTTCTTAAATAACAAAGGGACATTATCATAGATATAAAATCTGCAAGGTGAAGAAGTGGAACACCACGACATGTGGAGAAGGAAATTTAAGTGCAAAGTAAAGGCCAAACAAGTTAAAAAATCCACAATAAATCCTTTGGAATACATTGAGGCCACAAGTCATCAAGAGAAAACAAATATGTGAAGCATGGAAATTTTTTAAATAAAAGAGAAATCCACAGATCAAAGCATAATCATCTAAAGTCTATGAGGCATAAAAATCCACACATGACTTGAACTAGGCACTCAACCACTCCACTAACTTGAATTTAATTTTGAGTTGTGTTTTCCTCTTCAGACTGGAAATCTAATGGCATAAAATTGGAGTTATGTCAGGTTCCTATACCTAACCTATGAAATCTATGTAAATTGGTCATTAGTGTTGGCATGCAGTTGATTTCATTAATCACTAGATGTGATTGGTCCCCTCTCCCTTCTTTCTTTATTTCTATAAATGTAAATGTGAAAGACATAATATGGGATCTTTTTGTTGAGTTTGGGGATATGCCTTTTTAACCTTGCAAATCCTTGCTTGTGCCCTTTATAACTCACATGTGGAGATTCCTTTCCTCAACTATGTGATTTTAAATGGTTAAGCTTCATTCCTTTGAATGATATACATTTAATGTGAACATATATGTCCTCTTGCACATTTTCATTATTTTCCATTTTATTTCCTTAAAATATGTGTGCATTTCATCAAGATTCATTTACGGGTTCACATTTGTGTCTTTTAAATCCAAAATTGATACATTTTCCAATTTGGTGCATCACCCCCCTTTACTTCAGTTTTATCTCTCTCATCATGTTTCCTTAAATTCTTAGTTTATGAATTAGATAGTGTTAGAGTAAAAAATAGTTAATGTAGTTATAACGAACTAGGGTGAGAGTGTTGGTGCAATTTATGCATTTGCACACTTTTCTCTGATTTCCCACGATTCACTTTTGCTAAAAAAAATGTCCTTGTGGCTCGAGCTGAAGATTTGTAACTCGTTTTATCCAGTTGAATGTTTTCAAACTGCCCTCAATGTTGTTATTCTGCCCTTTTTTGAAACAAAATCCAAGTCCCCCCATTTGTGCCCTGATTTATTCATTTTCATGGGCTGTACCATTTTCTCCTTTGCCAAATCGTGAAAGAGCTCAAAATTGATCAAATCCTGAATTTGTGCAAGTGTTTCCCCAATCCCAAGGTTGCAAATGATGTCAAGAGATGATTCAGTTGGTTTAAAATGAAGAATTCTGCCTTCCCTGTCAAAAAAATTTGGTTTCTAGGGCATTCCTTGAATTTTTCACATTTTTGACGTGCTCTCGGGCCATCAAATTTATCATTGTAAATTCTATGCTGACATGGCAGGCTCTCATTGGCAGGTGTGGTCAGAAAGAATGTTATAACTTGTCAAATTTTCAATTTTTGGCGAAGGGAAAATTTTCTCCGTGGCCCCGCATTTGCCTACTGTGCCTATGTGGCATGATTTGATTGGACAGATGGAGCATCGAGTGGTGAGAGGTCACTTAAAATTTTTTTCCTTCATTTTTGCAAATTTCTCAAAATCAAATTTTTCCCACAGCCCCACAGTGTCATAGGGATGTGCTTACATGGCCTGATGTGATTGGTCGAGGATTGGCGGGTGGCGGAAGTAACTTAGGAAATTTTTCTTCCATTTTGGAAAAATTTCTCAAAATTAAATTTTTGCTGAAGGCCCGCAGCGAATGGCATGATGACACGTGTCCAGGAGGGCCAGGTGGATGGTCAAGGACTTGGAAAATTTTGGTGTTTTTTGGCTCGGGGTGTCAGGGGAAAAATTTGGCCCGCGAGCCCACAACCATTGGAAAGGTGACACGTGTCTAGGGAGATCGACCAGAATAGAGGGAACTTAGAAGAATTTGAAAATTTTTGGTTTCAAAATGCAAAAGGAAAAAATTTTCCCAGGGGTCCACACCCAATACGAGGTGGACACGTGTCCAAGAAAGGTGGCATGGATGGGCGGAATTTATGGAAATTTTGAAGTCTTTTAACTTCAAAATTTTAAGGTTACAATTTGGCCCGAAGACCCGCACCAATGGAAGGGTGACACGTGGCACAGGGATGTCAAGCAGGGAGCGAAGAGTTGAAATTTTTCAAATTTTTGGCTCAAAACCTCAAAGAAAAATTTGGACCCGATGGCCCGCACCAATAGGAAAGTGACACGTATGCTAGGGATGAAATGGAGGGGTGGAGGTTTGGAGAAATTTGAAGTTTTAAACTTCACAGGGTAAAAAGAAAATTTTGGCTTGGAAGCCCGCGACGAATGAAAAGTGAACACGTGTCCTAGACTTGGCGGGGATTTTGAGCGCGGGAGAAATGTTGAAAAATTTACAAATTTTGGCGAAAAATCCCAAAACCAGAAAGCTTGTCTGTGGCCTCAATGGGAAAATTTGAAAGTGTTCCCCCGCATTGAATCATGGGGCAACATGTGGTACATTTCAAAAGTAGAGATGGAGAGTGCAGAAAGCGCGCAATGATTTTTGTACTTTTGGATTTTTAAAGGCAATTTTGAAGGGTCGGCTCCACATCCAATGAGATGGAAACACATGGCAGAAGAGGCAGCGGGTGTTCGGGCCCATGGATATTGTTGAGAAAATTTTCATTTCTCAAAAAAGGAGCAAAGTCATCATTTTGGCCTGTGGTTTTCAGTAGGGCCCACAGGAGGACACGTGGTGCATCTAGGGGCCTGTGGGAAAATTTTCAAAAATTTTCCAAAATTCAAAAGGGGTTTAAAATGCTTTTTAAGGATTGGGGGCCCACCCCAATCATGTTTGGACATGTGTCCCACCTTGTGTAAAGGAAAAAAGGTAATTTTGGCACTTTTAGAGAGGATTTGGATCTACCATGTGGAGGGCTGGCATTTAAAGTTGATTTTAATCAACGGTAGCTGTGCATTTTCATTTTTTGGGCGCCATTGGAGCTCCAAGAAGTGTGGAATCGTCATTTTTGCACCAAAACACATGAAATTTTATATGAATCTGCATCCCTTCGACCTTCTGAACACAATGACATCATTTATTTGAGCTGATTCAGTGCCCTATAGTGTTTTTCGTGAGATATTTTTCTCATCCCGTGAAAAACACGTGAAAGGTAAAAATGAAAAGTTACAAAGTTAAAATTGTTAAGGAAAAAGTTAAAAATGATTACAAATGCATGCTGGCATGGTGGAATGCCAAAAATGTGACCCTAGGATGGATAAGGATCCAAGTTCATGCAATATTTTAAAATATTTGTGCATCTCTGGCATTTGGCGAGCTGTTTCACAATTTTATATCATTTTTCATCAAATGGATAGGGTTTTGTAACAAATTTGATCCCTTTAGCATATTCTTTGCTTGGGATGCAAGGATCTAAGTTGGCATAGGGTATATCATGTAGTTTTGGAAACATTTTAAAGGTCTGTTGAGAATTTTGGAGAAAAGAGAAGAAATTTCACAGGAAAAAACTGGAAGAAGTCCATTTCCTTTTGAGAAACTACCTGAGAGCCATTTTGATTCTAGTTTGCATCAAATGTTCATCATGTTGAGTTGGTTTCAGCTGTAAAGCCATCAACAAGCTTTGATATTTTCTAAATAACATTCCCTTGCTGATATATTTGATCAAATTCTTGGATTAACTGGTTTTATCTCTTGGCAAAGCTTGCATGCACTTGTATTTCAGTATGTTTTCAATTTGTGTTTCATGCTCATGTTGTAATCTTGTGTTTTGGATCTTTATTGGTCATGGATGGTCTCATTTCTTGTAGGGGTTTGAAGGCATCTGTAATCCTCCATTCAGAAGAGCATTCATTTGAGTGGAGATAAATATATTTAAATTCATCTTACCTTCCTTGCAAACTGAGGGTATTTGTAAACCTTTGGGTGCACCTTAGGACATGATCTAACAAGGGGTTCTTAATGCTTTATTGATATTTTGCTTCAAGCCTTTGTGGTAGGCTATCAAAGTTTGTATGGAATAGTGTAGATTTGGGCATCCATTGTGCACACATCCTGGTTGAAAGAGCACTTCAAATTCATTGAAACATCTCTGTTGTTTAGGTGTTGTAACCCATTTGCAAAGTTTCCCAAAGAAGGTGATGATTTCTAGCTACTCTTGTTCCAAGGTCTCTCATCAGAATTTCATTTCAAACTAACTCATCCTACCTACAATACCCCTGCATCTGCATTGTGTGTCCACAAAATAATTCAATCCTTTCACAAAAATGCACAAAGTTGATTAGGGTTTTATTATGTCTTTAGCAGCTCTAGCCTTGTTTTGAGAACATTTCCACCATTTAAGCAAAGGATGACACTCCTTTGAGTTTAGATAATGGATAATTGATCATGTTCTCACAAAGCCTCTTCCACATCATATACAAAACACAAGGATATCTTCATCTCCTTACCATATAGGGGCTGTAATATAGGTTCTCTTACCTTGGTTGATAAGAACAACCTAAAATAGTGAGGGTTAGATCAAAACCCTTATGAAGGTGCTATCCACTCCCCCAAATCTTGAATACAAAAAAGTAGATAGGTGTTCTCCTCGGCTACAAACGACATAAACAACATCTATCTATCCTTGAGTGTCTTGTGCAGATTCATGATGTTGTTCAAGTTGTGATGGAGATTAAATCTGGATACCAACACCCAAGTGGTGTCATTGCTGGGGAGTTCTTGTAATTTCTTGGTGGTTTTGAAGTACTTGAAAGGTTTGAGCATTTGTGTGATCAAGTATTTGAGCTGTTATATTCTTGAGATATCATTTCATACTTCAGATCTGGATGTTTTGGGTAAGAAAGACTTCAAACTCAGCTTGCTCTCCTCATCTACCAGTAGTTTATGTGATTTGGATGCACTGTTTTTGGTTGAATTAAGAAGAAGAAAATATGATTTGTAAATCCCTGCAAGTTTTCAAGTATAGCATGCATTTGACAGAATATTTTTAGTGCTTTCTTGCACAACTAAGGTGAAAATCCTTGGTGGTGACTCCATGCTGTTGGGATCTTGAAATACCAGTTGTCTAACACATTTTTATCATTTGAAACTTGTTTAAATCTGTCAAACTAGAGGGAAGGAGATCCCTCTTCATCAAGGACTCTTCTAAGAAGTTTCTCACTGAATCAAGAAGCTCAGAACTAGAAGGAAGAAGAGTGTGGAAAGTGGTTGGTGATTTGGTTGCAAGGAAAGGAATCCCCATAGTTGAATTTGAAGGAGAACAACCTGTCATTGAAGATTATAATTCCTCTTCAAGTAGATCTGATTCAGGAAATCTTCTTGCTGATTTTCATTCTCCATCAGGTGAGGGACCTTCTTGTGTATTTAAAAAACTTGCTCCTAAATCTACTCCTGTGGTTTCTAAGTTTGCTAAAGTCTATCAAGAGAGAGAGCCTTTGGGGGGTTGTCATTTTAGAGATCATTCATCTATTCCAATCAGACCCATTACTACTCCTCATCAGCTTGTTTCACCTCCAAGATCACCCCCACCAAACAATATGGCTCAACCTAGACCTCCATTTGTTGTAAACACCTTTGGTCCTATAAATTTTGGAGGAATGGATGGTTATCCAAATGCTGTCCCACAGGATGTGAGAAATAGGTTACCAAAATTCCAAGGTAACAATGCCATAACTAGAGATCAGCACCTCAAACTCTTTGTTAACATGATGGAAGACTTTGAAATAGAATTTGAGGATGTGTATATCAAGTTGTTTATCCATACACTTGAGGAAGATGCAAGAGATTGGTATAAAGCTCTGCCTAATAACTCTATTGATTCATGGACTGAGATGAGTAATGCATTCAGATTACAATATGGAGACAAAACAGATCCAAGGTTCCTTCTATCCGAGTTTGAGAACATCAAGAAGAACCTGAATGAGACCATTCATGATTTCAATACAAGGTTTAATAAGACATTGAGAAGGATACCTGTAATTTTGAGGCCTTGTGATGAATCTTGCTTGATCAAATATGCAGATGCATTTGATAAAAAGGCAGCCTATTACTTGAGAGACAAAAATCCTACAAACTTGAGGCAAGCTTTCACCATGGCACTTCAAATTGAAAATAATATTAAAGTTGTCGGTAAACCACTTAAGAGGGATGGTGTGAAGCTGATAAACCCTGAGAAGCCTCAAACTAGCAAGGGTGCTGATTTGGAGGATGTTGTCAAGACTTTGGTAGGGGTTGTCAAAGAAATTTCCTACAAATTAGCCCAGGCTGAGAAAGGAATTGGGAAAAGTTCACAAGGACAGCAAAGAACTCAAAACCATGATAGATTTGGCAATCATCCTAGGGGTGATCAAAGAAAAGATGATAGAGGTAAAGGGCTTATTGGATCTGCAAATAGACAACCCCAAGCACATGAAAATAGAGTGGTGCCTAACCCTCTGACTGTGAGAGTTGCTTGCTGTTCAAGAAGTTACTGATATGGATTGGTGTGATAGATGTTTTCTTCCTCATCTGCCATGTGAAATGGACCAGCAAGATATAGATGATGATAATGAGAATGAAATGGATGATGACATTTGTATGATGGGCAGCTCTTCAAGCTCACAGCAAGCAACAACATCAACAGATGTGATAAGTGTAAGGACTGTTGTAACCTTTTGGGATTGCGTAAAGAGGGTACCATTTCTTTCTCTTCCTCAAACTCATGATGTAGATGTAGTTCAAGCCTTTGAAATTCCTAATAATGACTTTGAATACCTAAGGGCTTTAATGATCAAGAAGTATGATGGTGGTATTCCTTTGGAGGAAGATAGACAATTGTTAATGAATGTTGTGGTTGGTCAAGAAAAGGAGTACAATACTAGAAGTAAAGTTGTTAGAGGAGCTGGCCCTCAAGCCAAGCCAAAGACACCCTTGCTCACAAGCATTCCCAAAGATAATCCTAGAAGAGAAACAATTGCTAAGAACCCTGCTGTCCCATGCAAAAATATCAGTCCTCTTCATGCCTAGGCTGCCAAGAATACTTCTCCATCTGATGAACCTTCTTGTTTCCCTTCCAATGCTGTTTTTCCAAAGAATGTTCCATATGATATAGCCCAGGTATTGAGCCAAATTAAAGTGAGTGTTCCCATTATTTAATTGCTTAGAATTCCTGAACACAAGAAAAGAGCTTTTGAATACTTGGGATTGAAAGAAGAAAAGAGTATACCAAGTAGAAATGTAAATGTTGTTGAGAGTCCTCTTCAAAGCATTGCTGGCCCTGAAACACCACCACCAATGGAAGATCTTGGAGAGGCACCTGAAGTATATTTGGGGACATCCTTGGTTGATTCCCAATTACATGTTGATCCATACTTCACAACTTTGTTCATAAAAGGTAGGTTGCTTCACAATTTCATGTTTGATTCCGGTGCATCATGTAATGTTATGCCTCTAGAAGTTATGAATGAGTTGGATATCAAGGTGACAACAACATATGGGAAGTGTACAACCATGGATTCAAGGGAAGTTCTGGTTGTTGGATGTGTGAAGGGTTTAGTAGTGCAACTTGTAGCCTATCCGGGTAAGAATTTAAAACTTGATGTTGTAATTGTTGACTACCCTGCCAAATGGGGTATGCTTTTGTCAAGAAAGTGGGCTGCAAGTGTTGGTGGTAGTGTTCAAATGGACATGTCCTATGCCACCATTCCCATTGAGGGCAGCCTTGTCAAACTCTATGGTGAAAAGAAGATGTTACACTTGATTGAAGATCCCAACAATGCTTCTTATGAAGTGTTGTTTGTTGATGTAGATGTTGACAATTTCATTGGTTTTGCTGATGGAAAAGAGAATAAGATGGAAAAATCAGAGTGCCTTGGTATGGTAGGTTCTCCATGGACATTACTATTTGATGGAGCTTGCTCCAAAGTTGGAAATGGTGCTGGTATAGTGTTGGTTTCCCCTAGTTTAGAGGAGTTTCCTTTTTCCTTCAAGCTCAATTTTGAATGTACTAACAACATTGTTGAGTATGAGGCATTATTATTGGGATTAAGGATTGCATGGAAGTATGGAGTGAAGGATATTGTTGCTAAAGGAGATTCAGAGCTGGTTGTCAAGCAAGTAAGAAAGTTATATGCCACAAAAAATCAGCGTATGAAACAATATAAGCATGCTGTTTGGGACTTGATTGAAATGTTTGATTCCTTTAACATTGTTTACCATGATATAAGTCTTAATGCTGCTGCTAATCAGTTGGCTGTTCTTGGTTCTAGATTTGATAATTGCACCATTTCACCTTTTTGTGAATATGATATTGAAGTGCTAACAAGGCTAGCTATCCCGGATAATGTGAAACATTGGCAGATTTTTGATGATGATGCACAAGTGTTGAGATTCTTACAATGCCAAGGAGAGTTTGCTAGTCAGAATATTGATTGGGAACCAATGGTGTGCATGAATGAAGGTAGAGAAACTTTGTTTGACAAGGATATTATACAAGTGAAAACAAATACCATTCGTAAGGGTCTTGTTTCACTTGAATCCAATTTTAGCACAATATGGGAACTAATGACAAACCAAGGAAGATCTGGTTAGGAAGTCACCTCAGAAAGAAGAAAAATAGTCCTATGCCCAACTTTTAAAGAAATATCAAGACTGCCTTGCTTGGTCTTATTCAGAGCTGAAGGCATATAGAGAAGATTTATTTCAGCATGAGATTCCCCTTGAGGCCAAGACTAAGCCGTTTAGACAAAAACAAAGGCCTATTAACCCACTACTTTCCATGAAAATGCAAGAAGAGTTGAAGAAATTGAGAGATGGTGGCATCATTCAGCCTACTAGATACTCTTCTTGGGTTGCCAACCTTGTGCCAGTTAGAAAGAAGAACGGAGATATCAGACTTTGTGTGGATTTTAGGAATCTAAACAAAGCATCTATGAAGGACAACTATCCTTTGCCAAACATGGAGAATATGCTACAGCTTGTGACAGGGTCAGAAATGCTTTCTACTTTGGATGGTTTCTCTAGATACAATCAAGTAGTTGTCAAAGAATCAGAAAGACTTAAGATAGCCTTCACTACTCCTTGGGGAACTTATGTTTTTGTAAGGATGCCTTTTGGATTGATGAATGCTGGTGCTACTTTTCAAAGGGCAATGGATGTTGCCTTTGCTGGTTATATCAATGAGTTTATTACAGTTTACCAAGATGATGTGACTGTTTTTTCAAGACAGCGAGCAGACCATTTGTAACACCTAGAGAAGATGTTGATCAGATGTAGGGAGTATGGCATTTCACTTAATCCAAAGAAGTGTCATTTTGGTGTGCCAAAGGCCAAGTTCTTTGGGACATATTGTATCTAAAGAAGGTGTTATGATAGATCCTGAGAGAGTGGAAGCAATCAAGCAAGGTGCCTATTCCAAGAACCAAGAAGGGTATTCAATCTTTCTTTGGCCAAATCAATTTCATTAGAAGGTTTGTCTCCAATTTTGTTGAGTTGACTCTTCCAATCACAAGCATGCTAAGAAAGGATCAAGTTATTAAGTGGGAAAAGGCTACCATCCAAGATTTTGAAGGAATAAAGGATGCACTCAAACATGCACCTGTTTTGGCAGCTCCAAACTATAAGATGCCTTTCCAAATATTCTCTTTTGCATCTGGATTTACTATTGCTTCAGTTCTACTACAAAAAGATGAAAATGGAGCTGAGAGGCCTATTGCTTTCTTTAGCAAGGCTTTACAAGAAGCTGAATTGAGGTACACAATTATGGAGAAACAAGCATTTGCATTAGTAAAAGCAACAAATATTTTCAGGCCCTACATTTTGAGTTCAAAGGTTGTTGCTTATGTTCCCCACACCATGGTTAAAGACATCTTATCTGACATGGAGATATCAAGCAAGAGATGTAGATGGGTTAACAAATTACAAGAGTATGATATGGATATCCAAACAACAAATCTGGTAAGAGGTTTAGGTCTTGCCAAACTCATGGCTGAGAGTAATTTGTAGAATGTAGAAGTGAATCAACTAGGGGAAGAAAGGGTAGATCTCCTTGACAAATTGATGATTTATGAGTGGTACAAGGATGTGGTCTATTACCTCAAGCACTTATGTTGTCCCAGTCACTTAAATAAAAATTAGAAAAGAGCCCTCAAGCTGGCTTCTCATAAATATGTCATAACAGACCTTGGGCTGGCTTGGAAGAACCCTGAAGGTGTCCTCTTAAAATGCATAATTGAAGATGAAGCTCCCAAGTTGATTGCTGATTTCCATGGGGGAGTTTGTGGAGGAAATTTTGCTAGGAGAGTGACAACACATAAGATTTTAAGAGTTGGTTATTGGTGGCCAACTCTTTTCAAAGATGCAAACTTGGTTAGAAGATGTGATAGTTGCCAACGCTTCTCAGAAGATTAAAAGCTTCAAGCTCCCTTCCTTTGCAGCCTGTATCAGTTGAAGCTCCTTTCAAACAATGGGGAATGGATTTTATTGGTGAGATTTCAGATCCTTCTAGTGTTGGTTACAAGTGGATCCTTGTAGCAACTGATTATTTTACAAAATGGGTTGAGGCAATTCCATCTAGAAAGGCAACACACCAAGTGGTAATGGATTTCTTGCTGAATCATATCATATGCAGATTTGGGGTTCTAGTTAAGATTGTGTCTGATAATGCTATGTGTTTTAGAGCCAAGCCTTTGATGGCAATGTGTAATGAATATGGGATAAATCTGACCTATTCTTCAAACTATAACCCACAAGGGAATGGGAAAGCTGAATCAAGTAACAAAAACTTGCTCAAGATCATTAGAAGAACCTTGGAAATCAACAAGAAGAAGTGGGGAGAACAGTTGAAATTTGCAGTTTGGGCTGATAGGATAACTCCAAAAAGAGCAACTGGTAAAAGCCCATTTGAACTGGTGTATGGAACTCAGGCTTTGCTGCCATTACACCTACAATTATCCACTTTTCAGTTTTCCCAGTAGTTGGAAGATCAAGAACATGGCCCATATGAATCAAGAATCAATCAGATCATTGAGTTGGATGAAGAAAGGAGAGCTTCTCATCAAAGGCATGTCAGGTTTAGGGAGAAATTGAAGAAGTTGTTTGATAAGAAGGTCACCCCTAGAGCTTTTAGTGTTGGAGATCTGGTTTTGCTATGGGATAGTAGGCATGAAGACAAGGGAAAGCATGGCAAGTTTGATGCTCTATGGATGGGCCCTTATGCCATTGATATCAGGATTGGAGAAAATACATTTTTCTCAAAGATTTAGATGGGGATTTGCTGGAGCTGCCTATTAATGGCAGACATTTAAAACACTTTTTGGATTAAATCCCCAAAGGAGGTATGCACAAGTTGTACATTTTGTATAGCCCTTATTGTTGTTTTGTCTTTCCTTGTTTTTGCTGTTGTTGGCTTGTGGTTTTCCCTTTTGTCCTTGGAAACCATTGTTGGTGTGGTTTTCTTGGTCTGTTTTTGGTGGAAATTCTGGTTTTAGGGCTGCTCTACATGTTTTGACTCCTTGCCCAATGGATTTTTGGCACTTGGTCTACATCTTGTTCTTGTGGCACTCACTGGGAGTGCCCATCCCCAGGAAAGAGCCAATGTTGGTGTAATTTATGGGTTTGCAAACTTTTCTCTGATTTCCCATGATTCACTTTTGCTAAAAAAACGTCCTTGTGGCTCGAGCTGAAGATCTGTAACTCATTTTATCTAGTTGAATGTTTTCAAACTACCCTCAATGTTGTTATTCTTCCCTTTTTTGAAACAAAATCCAAGTCCCCCCATTTGTGCCCTAATTTATTCATTTTCATGGGTTGTACCATTTTCTCCTTTGCCAAATCGTGAATTTGTGCAAGTGTTTCCCCAATCCCAAGGTCACAAATGATGTCAAGAGATGATTTAGTTGGTTTAAAATGAAGAATTTTGCCTTCCCTATCAAAAAATTTGGTTTCTAGGGCATTCCCTAAATTTTTCACGTTTTTGACGTGCTCTCGGGCCGTCAAATTTATCATTGTAAACTCTATGCTGACATGGCAGGCTCTCATTGGCCGGGTGCGGTCGGAAAGAATGTTATAACTTGTCAAATTTTCAATTTTTGGCGAAGGGAAAATTTGCTCCGTGGCCCCGCATTTGCCTACTGTGCCTACGTGGCATGATTTGATTGGACAGATGGAGCATCGAGTGGCGGAGGTCACTTAAAAAATTTTCCTTCATTTTTACAAATTTCTCAAAATCAAATTTTTCCCTGTGGCCCCGCAGTGTCACAGGGATGTGCTTACGTGGCTGCTTGTGATTGGTCGAGGATTGGTGGGTGGCGGAAGTAACTTAGGAAATTTTTCTTCCATTTTGGAAAAATTTCTCAAAATTAAATTTTTGCCCGAAGGCCCGCAACAAATGGCATGATGACACGTGTCCAGGAGGGCTAGGCGGATGATCAAGGACTTGGAAAATTTTTGGTGTTTTTGGCTCGGGGTGTCAGGGGAAAAATTTGGCCCATGAGCCCGCAACCATTGGAAAGGTGACACATGTCCAGGGAGATCGACTGGAATAGAGGGAACTTAGAAGAATTTGAAAATTTTTGGTTTCAAAATGCAAAAGGAAAAAAATTTTCCTGGGGTCCACACCCAATACGAGGTGGACACGTGTCCAAGAAAGGTGGCATGGATGGGCAGAATTTATGGAAATTTTGAAGTCTTTTAACTTCAAAATTTTAAGGTTACAATTTGGCCTGAAGACCCACGCCCAATGGAAGGGCGACACGTGGCATAGGGATGTCAAGCAGGGGAGCGAAGAGTTGAAATTTTTCAAATTTTTGGCTCAAAACCTCAAAGAAAATTTGGACCCAATGGCCCGCACCAATAGGAAAGTGACACGTACTCTAGGGATGAAATGGAGGGGTGGAGGTTTGGAGAAATTTGAAGTTTTAAACTTCACAGGGTAAAAAGAAAATTTTGGCTCGGAAGCCCGCGATGAATGAAAAGTGAACACGTGTCCCAGACTTGGTGGGATTTTGAGCGTGGGAGAAATGTTGAAAAATTTACAAATTTTGGTGAAAAATCCCAAAACCAGAAAGCTTGTCCGTGGCCCCGATGGGAAAAGTTGAATGTGTCCCCCCGCATCGAATCATGGGGCGACACATGGCACATTTCAAAAGTAGAGATGGAGAACACAAGCGCAACGGTTTTTGTGCTTCCAGAGGTTTAAAGGCAATTTTGAAGGGTCGGCTCGCATCCAATGAGATGGAGACATGTGGCAGAAGAGGCAGCGGGTGTTCGGGCTGCGGAGATTATTGAGAAAATTTTCCTTTCTCAAAAAGGATAAAAGTCATCATTTTGGCCAGTGGTTTTCAGTAGGGCCCACAGGAGGACACGTGGCGCATCCAGGGGCCGCGGGAAAATTTTCAAAATTTTCCAAAATTCAAAAGGGGTTTAAAATGCTTTTTAAGGATTGGGGGCCCGCCCCAATCATGTTTGGACATGTGTCCCACCTTGTGTAAAGGAAAAAAGGTAATTTTGGCACTTTTAGAGAGGATTTGGATCTTCCACATGGAGGGCTAGCATTTAAAGTTGATTTTAATCAACGGTAGTTGTGCATTTTCATTTTTTGGGTGCCATTGGAGCTCCAAGAAGTGTGGAATCATCATTTTTACACCAAAACACATGAAATTTTATATGAATCTACATCCCTTCGACCTTCTGAACACAATGAAATCATTTATTTGAGCTGATTCAATGCCCTATAGTGTTTTTTGTGAGATATTTTTCTCATCCGTGAAAAACATGTGAAATGTAAAAATGAAAAGTTAAAAAGTTAAAATTGTTAAGGGAAAAAGTTGAAAAATGATTACAAATGCATCGTTGGCATGGTAGAATGCCAAAAATGTGACCCTAGGATGGATAAGGATCCAAGTTCATGCAATATTTTAAAATATTTGTGCATCTCTGGCATTTGGCGAATTGTTTCACAGTTTTATATCATTTTTCATCAAATGGATAGGGTTTTGTAACAAATTTGATCCCTTTGGCATATTCTTTGCTTGGGATGCAAGGATCCAAGTTGGCATAGGGTATATCATGTAGTTTTGGAAACATTTTAGAGGTCTGTTGAGAATTTTGGAGAAAAGAGAGAAGAAATTTCACAGAAAAAACTGGAAGAAGTCCATTTCCTTTTTGAGAAACTACCTGAGAGCCATTTTGATTCTAGTTTGCATCAAATGTTCATCATGTTGAGTTGGTTTCAGTTGTAAAGCCATCAAAAAGCTTTGAGATTGTCTAAATAACATTCCCTTGCTGATATATTTGATCAAATTCTTGGATTAACTGGTTTTATCTCTTGGCAAAGCTTGCATGCACTTGTATTTCAGTATGTTTTCAATTTGTGTTTCATGCTCATGTTGCAATCTTGTGTTTGGGATCTTTATTGGTCATGCATGGTCTCATTTCTTGTAGAGGGTTTGAAGGCATCTGCAATCTTCCATTCAGAAGAGCATTCATTTGAGTGGAGATAAACAGATTTAAATTCATCTTACCTTCCTTGCAAACTGAGGGTATTTGTAAACCTTTGGGTGCACCTTAGGACATGATCTAACAAGGGGTTCTTAATGCTTTATTGATATTTTTCTTCAAGCCTTTGTGGCAGGCTATCAAAGTTTGTATGGAATAGTGCAAATTTGGGCATCCATTGTGCACACATCCTGGTTGAAAGAGCACTTCAAATTCATTGAAACATCTTTGTTGTTTAGGTGTTGTAATCCATTTGAAAAGTTTCCCAAAGAAGGTGATGATTTCTAGCTACTCTTGTTCTAAGGTCTCTCATCAGAATTTCATTTCAAACTAACTCATCCTACCTACAATACCCTGCATCTGCATTGTGTGTCCACAAAATAAATCAACCCTTTCACAAAAATGCACAAAGTTGATCGGGGTTTTATTATGTCTTTAGTAGCTCTAGCCTTGTTTTGAGAACATTTCCATCATTTAGCAGTGACAGCTCCTTTGAGTTTAGATAATGGATATTTGATCATGTTCTCACAAAGCCTCCTCCACATCATATACAAAACACAAGGATATCTTCATCTCCTTACCATATAGGGGCTGCAATATAGGTTCTCTTACCTTGGTTGATAGGCACAACCTAAAATAGTGAGGGTTAGATCAAAACCCTTATGAAGGTGCTATCCACTCCCCCAAATCTTGAATACAAACAAGAAGATAGGTGTTCTCCCGGCTACAAATGACATACAAAACATCTATCTATCCTTGAGTGTCTTGTGCAGATTCATGATGTTGTTCAAGTTGTGATGGAGATTAAATCTGGATACCAACGAGATAGGATCTATCCCTTTTGTAGACATCTATAATTTAGCTCTAGCAATTTAAATACTTAAATTATGCTAATTATCCCTTTTCCCATAAATTGATGACATATCATCAATATTAAACATTTTCTCTTATATCATCGTTAATTAACTACATTACGCTACTTAATTGGCCCTTCTATCCGAGAAAATATGAAAATTAACGACCTTCCATTAATTAAACCCCTTTCTACCCAAATTAATTAATCATTCTTGATTAATTAAGTTTCCTCTTGTATTAGATAAATAAATTGTCATTTACTTAGTGAAACCCTTTTTATTCCCTAAACCATACTAGTAATTCTTCTAAAAGCTTCTATAAAGCTTGCTCACATATTAATTAATCACTTGGGTTAATTAATAAATCCCCTTAAACCCCATGAGCCACTAAAGGACAAACTAAACTCTACTAAGGTTGACTCAACCCCCTTTTCAACCATATTCACCCCTAACTAACTCAACCTAGCTATTATCCCATATGTAAAGGGATGTAGAGATTATTTTATCCATTGGGCTATATAAGGAGCCCTCCTCTTACCTTTCTACTTACACCTAAATGAGCATAAAGCCTAAGCTATAGCCATTTTATCATCTTAGAGAATTATTCCATTAGAGGAGCTAGCTATCTTCATTTATTGCATTCATCCATCAAATTTTGAAGTCATATGAAGATATGTCAAATGGTCTTGTAGCCATGGATTGACAAGACTCCATTCTTGAAACCTTGGGATTCAAACATACAATCAAACCTTGATTGCTAAGGATATAAATAGGCTCATTCCATTTATTAGCATTGAATAAAGATAGAGATTAATTGCTTAGCATATTAGTTTGATGGTTATTCATGTTCTAATGTAAAGATGTTGGTAGATTAGTCTTGTTTAAGATTTGATCATGATGGTGCATAGATTTTAGTTTAGCATTGTATTGAGGCTATTAGGTGTTACTCTTGATTTTACAAGTTGCACATACATTGTAACACCCCTGATTTTTGTAAGTTATCTTGGTGATTATTTTTCATACTGTTGTAACTGCTGAAATGAAGGCAAACATGTTAAGATATATATTTTGATCTTAAGGGAATGTGTTGCTAATCTGGATTCTTGCATGCTGTAATTTGTTTACATGGGACAACAGTTATTGTTGCTTGTATGTTTGCTGATGTGATGACAAATTTGTCGTATGCTTGCTGAACTCTTTATGTTGTGGCCTTCTTGTAATCACTTTGTCGATTTACTCTTGAACTGAATTGAAGGTTGATATAAATGTGCAGCACCTGATTACAGGTATGAACAGTTGGCACGTAGATGCCAACGGAAAAAGGTTCGATTCACGAACCATACACTGTCGTAACGTGAGACCCCGTAAGGCGAGAAATGCCGGGATACGGGTGGCTCAGGCATGTTAACATGGGACGGAATGTCCTGTACAGTGTTGAAATTGGAAGTCAGTCGGGAAGACTTGACTGGATTGAAGGTTGATTAGTGTTAGATGCTAAGGGAAATTAGATCCTAATCTAATCCTAAGTTCTACCTTACATCCTAAACTACTATCCTAAGTGGATTTTTAAATTATAAAAGGTGAAATAGACCTAAGTTCTATTAACCTAAAGACTAGGCTATGACCTAGGTCGAACACTAATATGAATCCTAAACTAATCCTAACCTAGAAGGGGGCCTTGCAGACCCTTGGGGGGAGAGGATAAGGATGAAAAGGAATTTAATGGCATTAATGTGAAGTCCTTACGTGGACAGCGCCAGTTTGGTGGGAACAGGGGAAAAACTAGAGGTATCTAGTTGGTCATGGAACTAAATTTGGTTTTGCATGCAAAATTCAAATTTGATGGTTCGCCAACCCAAGTCGGCGGTGGCGTGAGAAAATAGGAAAAGGCAGAGCCTTTAATGCATTTAATTTTTTTGGTCTTCGTGACCAGTCCGCCTTGGAAAGAGTTTGGAGGAAATTTTGATTGTTTATTGTGTTGTTCGGGTTTTGAGAAGTTGCTCTGCATTTGGTTTTTGCTTGGTTCAGTCGAACCAGTTTCATTTGGGTTTTATCACTGTTTCTTTGGAAATCGGAGGTTGTTGCTGAGCCTGTAGAGGAAGGTGATTGTTGGGAAGCTCGTTGTTGTCGCCGTGGAAGGAAACACCTTCTGTAGACGTGGTTTTCTTCGAGTTTCGAGGAAGAAATTGCAGGCATGTTAAGCCCTTCTCTTTAAAACACTTGCTTTGTTTAAGCGTCTCATTAAAACAACCCTGCTCTTGGGTTTTGGGTTTATTCGATTTTGTTGTCATTGTTTGAAATGAATTGGGTAAAATCGTTTCTTGCTATTGTGATTGATCTGTCTTTGCATGAATTTGAGTAGGAAATATGAACTTGCTGTGTGGGTTTGTTTGACATTTTGGAGAATTCGAAATGGGTATTTTCTCTGTTAATGTTTATATGAAAACGGTACAGGCAGTATGAGTTGTTTTCATTGCTGTGCAATCATTCTTTTGTTATATGAACTTGAATGATGAAATCTGTACAGACAGTAGGAGTTGTCTTTCAGTGTTGAGCAATTGTTCTTTTGCTATATGAACTTAAGTGATAAAAACTGTACAGGATGTGCGAGTTGTTTGATGTTGTTTCTATACTGAAATCTTTAAAAAGGAAATAAGATCCTTTTCCTTCTGCTGTTTTGGATTTTGATGGAAATAGCATTTGGGTTTTATTTGAGCTTATGAACTCGATTTGAAGGAAGTAATGGTAATATTTTTATTGTTGTTCCTTTTTCTTGCATAAGAAATGAACGAATAACGTTTTGGGTATTCGTGGAAGTAGGAGAAGGTAACTGTTCTTTTCCTTCTGAACTTATTAATGAATTGTGTTATCCTTTGTGAGGGTAGGATGATTTTGTTGTGTTTTATTGATGTTGTTCGGTCTTCCTGTTCGGACTGTGGACACGATTACAAACTTGGCTTTGTATTTCTGTGCAATGAATGAATATTTATGAACTGTATTTTCTCTTGCCTTGGTGGAAAGTTGATTTTGTTGTGTCTTATTTGATGCGGTTTGATCTAGTTCAGACTGTAGTTGTGAATAAGAACTCAACTTTTTATTTCTGTATAATGAATGGAAAATTATGGAAATAAGCTTGTTGTTTGGGTCTGTCTTGACTGTACCAAGCTTACGCATTTAACACCCTATGCGGGTTTGCCTTGATAGAGGTATTGATAACTGATTATTGCATTCTAAAGTTCTTGCATATCATTATGAACTTGAAAAATGGATTTCGGGTAGAAATGTTTGTTTTTCATTATTGAACAATTGTTCTACTGTTGAGATGGGTTTGAGTCACATCGGTATGAAGTAAACATGACTAGGGTGTTCTTATCACATTTTGAAGAAAATGATCGTTTCTTTTCTGGAATTATTAAAGAAATGAGTTCTTCCTTCTACTGTTTTTAATTCTGAAGAAATAATAATTGGGTTTCTTTGATCACTTGGATTCGGCTTGACGGAAGTGACAGTGATATTTTGATTAATTTCTGAGTGCTGTGTTTTTCTGTACAAACGGAATATTGAAATGTTTCGTAGGAATTCTGATTTTGCACAGTCATTTAAAAGAAATGAAATCAACCTGAATAATTCTTGTTGAGTTTGAAGAAAATGGTTGTTTTCTTATTGAAAGGTTAAAGGAATGAAATTTTCTCTTTTTCTTTGTTTGAGTTGGAAATAGCAATCATAGAGCTTTACTGTGCATTATGAATTGGTCTTGCTGTAGGTAACAACAATGTGCAAATTGTTATTATGAACTGTATGCATTCATGGATATAGAAGGTCATGTGAATAAGTGATTACGTGATTGTATAACTGTTTATTTGGTTAAAATACAGTGAAAGAAGTATGGAATCTTCTAGTACAACAAGTACATAGTATGCATCTTATTGCTTGTTCTATGATGAATACGATGTTTTACTAACCTATTTTTGGTATTCATATGAGCTGATTTAAATGAAGTATTGATAAGGACGATAAATTCTTCCTTGTTTTCATTTAAAGCTGATTATGAATGAAATTATTCTTGCTGCTGGAAAGTGAATTCCGAATGGATTTTGTAAGTTTCACTCTGAACTGTTATCTTGATTTGTGTCTCGTTTGGATTCAATTTTTAGGACAGTCATGAGGAAAAGAATAGGAATGTGGATGGATAACTTGGAAAAATGATCTTTTTTCTTCTCTCATACAGTTGGAAATCTGTAATCGTTTAGGAACGAATTTTGTATTGCTTGGGTATGAGCAACTATATTTATTGTTGTTTGCTTTCTCATCTGTACTTGATTGCTTGGAATCAAATGAGATGCATGAACTGAAAGGAAAGTAATTGGTTTACATTTCAGTTAGTTTTACCCTTTGCATTTATTACTAATGAAAGGAATGGAAAGGATAATAGTTATGTTATAACAAAGTATGCTACTTATATTCCTAGTTCTTACAAATGTTGTAATCTGGAACTGTTGAAGGAAATTGCGTCTTGCATGGTTATGTGGGAAATAGGACAGCAATTCTTTGGCTGATTGGGATGGTATTTAGATGGTTCAGTTGTTATGTTGTCCATTCTTTTGATGCTTAATTCTTGATTGATGTTCATACTGTCGTTTCATAAAAGCAGGGTTCTTTTATTGAGACAGTTAATTGAAGCACCTCATTTTAATGACAAGTGCTTAATATGCTCAGTTCATTGAACTGACCCGTGCAAGTAATTTTGCAGATGGAATTTGATTAGAATGAAGACATGGCTGTTTTCTGATGCTTCTTTTGATTGTCTGAAGATGAATTGTATTTGTTAGTTATTATTCCTCTACGAGGAATTGTGAAAAGAAGAAAGTACATTCTTCTATCTATGAGTTGTAATGATGTTTTATATAAACAAAGTCCAGTCAGTTGGATTGGCAGATGTATGGATTATGAAATGGATTGATGAATACAAATACAAGTGTGATATTTTAATAACTATATCAGTTTGATATTGTTGATTAAATTGGAAATATAATGTTATTTCTTGATTTGGATTTATTTAATTGTCCTTGGATGGATTTAAAAAGGAATTGATATCTATTCTTACCTAAATGCAACTTTTAAGTTGAAATGTGCAATTAGTTCATACTTGGGGTTAAGATGAATTTTTAATTGACATTAAAAGGATTAGGAAGAATATGATTCCATAACTGATAGGTATTCAGGATTAGCTTGGAAGCTAAGGAATATCAATTAACTTAGGAGCAGCCGAACTTCGTTTTCGGACTCCATTAATAACCTCGTATGTTAAATTCAGAAAGAAAGGATATGGGATAAATATATCCAGGGCTAATGGACCTTAACTATGTAAGGTTAAGGAGAATAAATGAATACATTTATTGGGAATTAGACCTCGTTTAAATGACGTCTAATAAGCTGGAATTCTGAATTTAGTTACAGTTGGGAAAACTTGGTTAAGTTTAATAGGTTAAACTTATCACGTCCGTCGGTAACGGGCTGCTTAATCCAATGATTAAGAAGAGAACCAAGTAGAGAAAATGCAACCCTTCGGTACGAAGGAGAAGATGCATAGCAAGCTAGAAGATGGATTTAGTCTCTCTTAGCTACATACAACTGTAACGGGAACGAGGATAAAGGATCAGCATGGTTACTAAAAGTTGATCTTAAATATTAAGATCATATCCAAATCACTTGAGCAGGATGTGTACTCTCGATGGGAGGATTCCGTAGGACATTGACATACGCCAGCTACAACATGGTGTCTTCATGAAGACGGGGTCTTCATGATGACACAATGTTATAGCTGACATATTACAATGCCCTCCCGAATTAAATCATCAAGAATACATAGGCTGAATGTGAAGTTCTTGGCTGGGGATAGGAGTATGATCACGTATACGGAGTGACTCCGGAGGACTAAAGATAACTAGACACATGGAGTCATGGGGAACGACACCGTATGTCTGCGTATCTTTAGTCACCATGAGTGCCTTCCTATATTCGTTCATATTGCTAGTTGGAAATTGGAAGTTTGAATCTGACCTTAAATTGAAAGGACTGGTAGGAACCAGGAAAGACCATTCTAGATAACAGGTGAAGTGAGGTGAAGGATGTATTCCATTGATGTGTATCACATCCAGGAATATGATCATGCAAAGCATGTGAAAATCTTTGGCCAAAGTATCGCAAGTGCTGGTTGCGTTGTCCTAATCACTTAATTTAAGATGCAGGATGTTAGATGAATATCAGTAACAAATATTCAGATAGGCTTCTTAAATGGATCACTTCGATAACTGGAAACGGTTAAGAGAACTTGTATATATAATATACTATGCATGAATGAACATGAAGGATCGGTAGTTGCCGAGTCATGAAATGAGAGATCGTTGAAACTCCGAGCCATGAAAATGGGAGATCGGCAGTTCTTCGAGTCATTTACAATAGCATATAGAATCTGTTATAAGATTGAATGGCATTGAATGTGTGTTCCATATTGTAAATATGTGAATAGGGAACATTAGTTTTAAAAGGAAATTGTGTGTTCCAAATTGTGTTGTTTGGGCAGAGAACAATTATTAAAACTTGAACGTGTGTTTGAATTATATAATTCATAACAGAGAACGTTATAAAAAAAAAAAATTCCCTTGTTCTAGTATCTTAAAATGGGGATGTTACATCTTGGTATCAGAGCTGAAGGTTGTAGCTCTTGGACCTAATGAGTCCACGATATTAATAAGGTTTACATTTTCTTATTGAATAGAAAATGGTCAGAACAAGAGGGAATGCTGCGAATAACCCGTTACAGGGTGGAGAAGCAGCTACTGCTCAAAAGATGGATGAAATCCTTGCTGCCCTACTTGATACGAGGATCGTTTGACTGTTCTGGAACAGTAGTCAATGGGCAATGAAGAGGAGGAAGATGAAGCTGAAATAAATGATCAGCCACCTCCTGTGGACAACATCAATGGAGGGAATCCGGGTGTTGATAATAATAATGTAATTGCTCCTAATCCCCCTGAAAATAAAAGGGCAAGATTAGCAGCTGAACTTACAAATGATATAAAGAGAATAAGTCCTCCAAAGTTTGATGGAACAACCCTTGGGGACGGAGCTGAGAATTGGCTCAGTGAAATGGAGAAATACTTTGCAATAAGAAACTTCTCCGAAGAGACCAAAGTGATATGGGGAGCATATCAGCTTTCTCATGAAGCATCATCATGGTGGGACAACCATAAGGTTGAGCTGAATATTGTCGAATCAGACATAACTTGGGATCAATTTAAGGGTTATTTTAGGCAATGATGGCTGCCTCAACTCTATTTTGATAGGAAAATGACTGAATTTCAGAACTGGTCGCAAGGAAGGCTATCGGTGACGGAATACTGGGAAGGGTTTACTAAACTCCTTAAGTATGTGCCGCAGTACCAAGCTGATGAGAAGTTCAGAATACGGAAATTCATAATGGGACTGAATCCCATCATTGGTGGTGAAGTGGATGTCCACGGCCCAACCACCATGGATGGAGTTGTCGAAAAGGCAATCAGACAGGAACAGAAATTGAGAGCAATATCTGCTCACAGGGAAGAGATAAGGAAGAAGATTCCCAATTCTTCTTCATCTCTTGCACCAAAAAGGGGACCTTGGAAAAGGTTTGGTGTGAAAAACAAAATTGTTGTGGATAACAACAAGAAATCTGTGATGAACAGACCTGTAAATAACATGCGAAAACTTCGCAAAAGTTAATGGCATTGGACAGAAGTCCTATGGAAGCCAGAATGATAACTTCAAAGCTGGTAACAAATTTGAGCCTAGAAAAGGGCCAGTTGGAGGATGCTTCAACTGTGGAAAGGACCACTATGCGAATCATTGTCCTCTGAAGAAGGATGATCATGGTCAGCAGCATAGGATACACGCTGCGGTGGCTAACAGACAAGCTGAAAAGCAAAGTTACGCCTATAGAAGTTCGGGTAAGTTATTCGGTACACCTGTAGTCATACTTTTTGATACTGGAGCTACTGAATGCTTTATTTCTGCTAAACTTGCAATGAAATTAAAAATAAAGGCTGAAAGAATGGATAAAACATGGACAGTGCATTATGGGAATAATGTTGTCCATACAGTCGAAATGTGCCTTTTTGGGGCAATTCTTGACTTGCCTAGTTTCTCCACCGAAGTTGACTTGTATGTCACTCCTCTAGGATCATATGATATCATTATTGGAGTTAACTGGTTGGCTGAACATAAGGCAAAGGTCGACTGTTATGAAAAACAAATTTGTTGTTTCGATGACCTGTAGAAAGCATAAGTCATTCAAGGTGTAAAACGTGAAGTTGCAGTTAGGAAACTGACAGCTATGCAACTAAAAAGGGCTAAAAACAGAGGCTGCACCTTGTATGCAGTAAAAATGACAGAAAATGCTGAGGAAGATAATGATTTCATGGAAAGATATCCATTGTTAAGGGGTTTCAGTGATGTGTTTCCGGAGGAATTGCCAGGTCTTCCACCCAAACGTGAGTTTGACTTTGCAATAGAAATCAAACCGGGAACTGAACCCATATCTAAGGCACCTTATAGGATGACCACCATCGAGTTGGTAGAGCTAAAGGCTCAGTTACAAGAACTTTTGACTAAGGGGCTGATAAGACCGAGCGTCTCACCTTGGGGAGCGCCGGTAATTTTTGTAAAGAAAAAGGATGGCACATTGAGGCTGTGCATTGATTACAGAATGCTGAACAAGGCAACTATTAAAAATTGATACCCACTTCCTAGGATTGATGATCTGTTTGATCAGATGCGAGGAGCATCAGTCTATTCAAAAATAGATCTTCGATCTAGGTATCATCAGCTGAGAATAAAGGAAGAAGATATTCATAAAACAGCTTTTAGAACAAGGTACGGGCATTATGAGTTCACGGTGTTACCTTTTGGGTTGACTAATGCACCTGTCACCTTCATGAATCTGATGAACAATATTTTTCAAGAATACTTAGACAATTTTGTGCTTGTATTCTTAGATGAAATTCTTATATACTCTAAAAATGTCGAAGAGCACCAAGAACATCTAAGGATAGTGCTGGAAATTTTAAGAAAGAGGAAGTTGTATGGTAAACTATCTAAATGTTCCTTTTATGATGCAGAGGTGCATTATTTGGGACACGTTATAAGCAAGAATGGAATAGTTGTTGACCCTTCAAAGATCACAGCTATAACTGAGTGGCCTGCGCCTAAGAACGTGCACGAAGTGAGGAGCTTCATGGGCTTGGCTGGATATTATCGAAAGTTCGTTAAGGACTTTTCAAAAATTGCTGCCCCAATCACTTCGCTGCAAAAGAAGGATAAGAAATTTGTCTGGATGCAGACAAATGTGAATCTGCCTTTAAAAATTTAAAGGAACAGTTAACTACAGCACCTATTTTGACTGTACCTGATCCAAATGGAAATTTTATGGTTGTAACGGACGCCTCAGGAGAAGGCCTTGGAGGTATTCTATTACAGAATAACCATGTCATAGCTTATGAAAGTAGAAAGCTTAAGTTACATGAACAGAATTATGCTCCACACGATCTAGAGCTCGCTGCCATTGTTCATGCACTTCAAATGTGGAGGCATTACCTTTTAGGCAAGCCTTTTGAGTTAAAAACAGACCATCTGGGGCTGAAGTATATTTTTACTCAGCCAAATCTGAATGCAAGGCAGTGAAGATGGTTAGAATTTCTGTCTCAGTATGATTTTGATATAAGCTACATCAAGGGCAAGGAAAATAGAGTAGCAGATGCTCTGAGTCGAAGGAAGCATATCTCTGCTCTTATAACGTTAAGAACTCAGTTTAAGGATGAGGTGAAAGATGCCTTGGAATCAGATCCTTATTTCCAGCAAGTCAAAACAACACTTGCTGCAGACCCGAAGGATGTCAGGTATAAAGGATTCCATTTTGATAATGAAGGAATTCTGAGGTTTGAAAACAGGGTATATATACCTTTGGCAAATGACTTAAGAGGGAAATTGTTAACTGAATTTCATAATTCACCTTTTTCTGGACACCCTGGCATTACGAAAATGCTTGTTGATCTTAAGCAGCAATACTTCTGGAAGGGAATGAAAAAGGATGTGGTGGAATTTGTAACACACTGCTTGGAATGTCAGCGTGTTAAGGCGGAACATATGCATCCCGCTGGATTATTGTATCCCCACAGTATTCCGCAGTATAAATGGCAAGTGATAACGATGGATTTCGTTCAAGGATTGCCTATGTCAAGAAATAAGCATGACATTATCTTGGTTGTAGTCGACAAATTGACCAAAGTGGCACACTTCATTGCTGGTAATTTGAAGGATGATGCACCAGTGTTAGCAAGAAGATTTGTACATGAAATCTTCAGATTGCATGGAATACCGGAATTAATCATATCGGACAGAGATCCGAGGATGACATCAAGGTTTTGGCAAACGCTTAATGCGGCCTTGGGAACTAAATTAAACTTTAGTTCTGCATATCATCCGGAGACGGATGGACAGACTGAGAGAGTTAATCAGGTTTTAGAGGACATGTTAAGGATGTATTGCATGGACCAGCAGTATAAATGGGAGGAATACCTTCCACTGGTAGAATTTTCTTACAATAATACATACCATGCCTCTTTAAAAATGGTGCCCTTTGAAGCATTGTATGGAAGAAAATGCAGAACCCTTATCAGCTGGGACAGCGTTGAGGACAGAGAGGTGATTGGGCCAGAAATTCTTACGGAAATGGAACATCAAATCAAAATGATTTGGGAACATCTAAAGGAGGCTGCCAATAGGCAAAAGAGTTATGCAGACTTAAAGTGGGTTGACAGGAATTATAAACTGGGAGAGAAGGTCTTTCTTCGGGTGAAGCCAAAAAAGAGCTCAATAAATTTTGGCAAGGCTGCCAAGTTGTCGCCACGATACGTGGGACCTTTTGAAATTGTTGAAATAATCAACCCTGTAGCTTATCGTCTAGCATTACCTCCTACTTTGTCTCAAATGCATGATGTTTTTCATATTTCTTTGCTTAAGAAATACGTGACAGATTTATCACATGTGCTGAATTGGAATTCCTTGCAGGTCCAAGACCCAGGAATAATCGTGGTTAAGCCCATTCGAGTGCTGGGAACTCGCCAGTTGTACTTAAGAAATCGCAAAGTGAACCAATGTAAGGTCCAGTGGGACCAGTTCAGTGAAGAAAGTGCAACTTGGGAAAATCTCGAAGAAATGAGATCTACTTTTCCACATTTGTTTGATCGAATTTGAAATTCGAAAAACTGATAATTCTACCAAATTTAGACAATTATTAGTCTATTGTACAGTTGTCTTAAAACGCTATTTTTAAGAGTGAATCTGTTTTTGGTATGAACTTATGAATGGAAGGACAATAACTGAACTTTGTCCTAGGAACTCCTTGATTTGTTTAATCTGATCATCGGGACGATGATTCTTTAAGGAGGGAGGAATGTAACACCCTGATTTTTGTAAGTTATCTTGGTGATTATTTTTCATACTGTTGTAACTACTGAAATGAAGGCAAACATGTTAAGATATATTTTGATCTTAAGGGAATGTGTTGCTAATTTGGATTCTTGCATGCTGTAATTTGTTTACATGGGACAACAGTTATTGTTGCTTGTATGTTACTGATGTGACGACAAATTGTCGTATGCTTGCTGAACTCTTTATGCTGTGGCCTTCTTGTAATCGCTTTGTCGATTTACTCTTGAACTGAATTGAAGGTTGATATAAATGTGCAGCACCTGATTACAGGTATGAACAGTTGGCACGTAGATGCCAACGAAAAAGGGTTTGATTCACGAACCATACATTGTCATAACGTGAGACCCCGTAAGGCGAGAAATGCCTGGATACGGGTGGCTCAGGCATGTTAACATGGGACGGAATGTCCTGTACAGTGTTGAAATTGGAAGTCAGTTGGGAAGACTTGACTGGATTGAAGGTTGATTAGTGTTAGATGCTAAGGGAAATTAGATCCTAATCTAATCCTAAGTCCTACCTTACATCCTAAACTACTATCCTAAGTGGATTTTTAAATTATAAAAGGTGAAAATAGACCTAAGTTCTATTAACCTAAAGACTAGGCTATGACCTAGGTCGAACACTAATATGAATCCTAAACTAATCCTAACCTAGAAGGGGACGCACAGACCCTTGGGGGGAGAGGATAAGGATGAAAAGGAATTTAATGGCATTAATTTGAGTCCTTAGGTGGAAAGCACCAATTTGGTGGGAACAGAGAAAAAGCTAGAGGTATCTAGTGGTCATGGAACTAAATTTGGTTTTGCATGAAAAATTTGAATTTAATGGTTCGCCAACCCAAGTCGGCGGTGGCATGAGAAAATAGGAAAAGGAAGAGCCTTTAATGCATTTAATTTTTTTGGTCTTCATGACCAGTCCGCCTTGGAAAGAGTTTGGAGGAAATTTTGATTGTTTATTGTGTTTGCTCGGGTTTTTGAGAAGTTGCTCTGCATTTGGTTTTTGCTTGGTTCAGTCGAACCAGTTGCATTTGGGTTTTATCACTATTTCTTTGGAAATCGGAGGCTGTTTGCTGAGCCAGAGGAAGGTGATTGTTGGGAAGCTCGTGTTGTCGCCGTGGAAGGAAACACCTTCTGTAGACGTGGTTTTCTTCGAGTTTCGAGGAAGAAATTGCAGGCATGTTAAGCCCTTCTCTTTAAAACACTTGCTTTACTTAAGCGTCTCATTAAAACAACCCTGCTCTTGGGTTTTGGGTTTATTCGATTTTGCTGTCATTGTTTGAAATGAATTGGGTAAAATCATTTCTTGCTGTTGTGATTGATCTGTCTTTGCATGAATTTGAGTAGGAAATACGAACTTGTTGTTTGATGTTGTTTCTATACTGAAATCTTTAAAAAAAGGAAATAAGATCCTTTTCCTTCTGTTGTTTTGGATTTTGATGGAAATAGCATTTGGGTTTTATTTGAGCTTATGAACTCGATTTGAAGGAAGTAATGGTAATATTTTTATTGTTGTTCCTTTTTCTTGCATATGAAATGAACGAATAACGTTTTGGGTATTCGTGGAAGTAGGAGAAGGTAACTGTTCTTTCTTCTGAACTTATTAATGAATTGTGTTATCCTTGCTGTGAGGGTAGGATGATTTGTTGTGTTTTATTGATGTTGTTCGGTCTTCCTGTTCGGACTGTGGACACGATTACAAACTTGGCTTTGTATTTCTGTGCAATGAATGAATATTTATGAACTGTATTTTCCCTTGCCTTGGTGGAAAGTTGATTTTGTTGTGTCTTATTTGATGCGGGTTGATCTTCAGTTCGGACTGTAGTTGTGAATAAGAACTCAATTTTTATTTCTGTATAATGAATGGAAAATTATGGAAATAAGCTTGTTGTTTGGGTCTGTCTTGACTGTACCAAGCTTACGCATTTAACACCCTATGCGGGTTTGCCTTGATAGAGGTATTGATAACTGATTATTGCATTCTAAAGTTCTGCATATCATTATGAACTTGAAAAATGGATTTCAGGTAGAAATGTTTGTTTTTCATTATTGAACAATTGTTCTACTGTCGAGATGGGTTTGAGCTGTCAGTATGAAGTAAACACGACTAGGGTGTTCTTATCACATTTTGAAGAAAATGATCATTTCTTTTCTGGAATTGTTAAAGAAATGAGTTCTTCCTTCTGCTGTTTTTAATTCTGAAGAAATAATAATTGGGTTTCTTTGATCACTTGGATTCGGCTTGACGGAAGTGACAGTGATATTTTGATTAATTTCCTGAGTGCTGTGTTTTTCTGTACAAACGGAATATTGAAATGTTTCGTAGGAGTTCTGATTTTGCACAGTCATTTTAAGGAAATGAAATCGACCTGAATAATTCTTGTTGAGTTTGAAGAAAATGGTTGTTTTCTTATTGAAAGGTTAAAGGAATGAAATTTTCTCTTTTTGTTGTTTGAGTTCTGGAAATAGCAATCATAGAGCTTTACTGTACATTATAAATTGGTCTTGCTGTAGGTAACAACAATGTGCAAATTGTTATTATGAACTGTATGCATTCATGGATATAGAAGGACATGTGAATAAGTGATTACTTGGTTGTATAACTATTTATTTGGTTAAAATATAGTGAAAGAAGTATGGAATCTTCTAGTACAACAAGTACATAGTATGCATCTTGATACTGCTTGTTCTATGATGAATACGATGTTTTACTAACCTGTTTTTGGTATTTGTATGAGCCGGATTTAAATGAAGTATTGATAAGGATGATAAATTCATCCTTGTTTTCATTTAAGGCTGATTGTATGAATGAAATTATTCTTGCTGCTGGAAAGTGAATTCCGAATGGATTTTGTAAGTTTCACTCTGAACTGTTATCTTAATTTGTGTCTCGTTTGGATTCAATTTTTAGGACAGTCATGAGAAAATAATAGGAACGTGGATGGATAACTTGGAAAAATGATCTTTTCTTCTCTCATACAGTTGGAAATCTGTAATCGTTTAGGAATGAATTTTGTATTGCTTGGGTATGAGCAACTATATTTATTGTTGTTTGCTTTCTCGTCTGTACTTGATTGCTTGGAATCAAATGAGATGCATGAACTGAAAGGAAAGTAATTGGTTTACATTTCAGTTAGTTTTACCCTTTGCATTTATTACTAATGAAAGGAATGGAAAGGATAACAGTTATGTTATAACAGCAGTATGCTACTTATATTCCTAGTTCTTACAAATGTTGTAATCTGGACTGTTGAAGGAAATTGCGTCTTGTATGGTTATGTGGGAAATAGGACAGCAATTCTTTGGCTGATTGGGATGGTATTTAGATGGTTCGAGTGGTTAATTTGTCCATTCTTTGATGTTTAATTCTTGATTGATGTTCATACTGTCGTTTCATAAAAGTAGGGTTCTTTTATTGAGACAGTTAATTAAAGCACCTCATTTTAATGACAAGTGCTTAATATGCTCAGTTCATTGAACTGACCCGTGCAAGTAATTTTGCAGATGGAATTTGATTAGAACGAAGACATGGCTGTTTTCTGATGCTTCTTTTGATTGTCTGAAGATGAATTGTATTTGTTAGTTATTATTCCTCTACGAGGAATTGTGAAAAGAAGAAAGTACATTCTTCTATCTATGAGTTGTAATGATGTTTTATATAAACAAAGTCCAGTCAGTTGGATTGGCAGATGTATGGATTATGAAATGGATTGATGAATACAAATACAAGTGTGATATTTTAATAACTATATCAGTTTGATATTGTTGATTAAATTGGAAATATAATGTTATTTCTTGATTTGGATTTATTTAATTATCCTTGGATGGATTTAAAAGGAATTGATATCTATTCTTACCTAAATGCAACTTTTAAGTTGGAATGTGCAATTAGTTCATACTTGGGGTTAAGATGAATTTTTAATTGACATTAAAAGGATTAGGAAGAATATGATTCCATAACTGATAGGTATTCAGGATTAGCTTGGAAGCTAAGGAATATCAATTAACTTAGGAGCAGCCGAACTTCATTTTCGGACTCCATTAATAACCTCGTATGTTAAATTCAGAAAGAAAGGATATGGGATAAATATATCTAGGGCTAATGAACCTTAACTATGTAAGGTTAAGGAGAATAAATGAATACATTTATTGGGAATTAGACCTCGTTTAAATGACGTCTAATAAGCTGGAATTCTGAATTTAGTTACAGTTGGGAAAACTTGGTTAAGTTTAATAGGTTAAACTTATCACGTCCGTCGGTAACGGGCTGCTTAATCCAATGATTAAGAAGAGAACCAAGTAGGGAAAATGCAACCCTTCGGTATGAAGGAGAAGATGCATAGCAAGCTAGAAGATGGATTTAGTCTCTCTTAGCTACATACAACTGTAACGGGAATGAGGATAAAGGATCAGCAGGGCTGTTGAAAGTTGATCTTAAAGATTAAGATCATATCCAAATCACTTGAGCAGGATGTGTACTCTTGATGGGAGGATTCCGTAGGACATTGACATATGCCAGCTCTGACGGTGTCTTCATGAAGATGGGGTCTTCATGATGACACAATGTTATAGCTGACATATTACAATGCCCTCCCGAATTAAATCATCAAGAATACATAGGCTGAATGTGAAGTTCTTGGCTGGGGATAGGAGTATGATCACGTATACGGAGTGACTCCGGAGGACTAAAGATAACTAGACACACGGAGTCGTGGGGAACGACACCGTATGTCTGCATATCTTTAGTCACCATGAGTGCCTTCCTATATTCGTTCATATTGCTAGTTGGAAATTGGAAGTTTGAATCTGACTTTAAATTTAAAGGACTGGTAGGAACCAGGAAAGACCATTCTAGATAATAGGTGAAGTGAGGTGAAGGACATATTCCATTGATGTGTATCACATCTAGGAATATGATCATGCAAAGCATGTGAAAATCTTTGGCCAAAGTATCGCAAGTGCTGGTTGCGTTGTCCTAATCACTTAATTTAAGATGCAGGATGTCAGATGAATATCAGTAACAAATATTCAGATAGGCTTCTTAAATGGATCACTTCGATAACCGGAAACGGTTAAGAGAACTTGTATATATAATATACTATGCATGAATGAACATGAAGGATCGGTAGTTGCCGAGTCATGAAATGAGAGATCGTTGAAACTCCGAGCCATGAAAATGGGAGATCGGCAGTTCTTCGAGTCATTTACAGCAGCATATAGAATCTGTTATAAGATTGAATGGCATTGAATGTGTGTTCCATATTGTAAATATGTGAACAAGGAACATTAGTTTTAAAAGGAAATTGTGTGTTCCAAACTGTGTTGTTTGGGCAGAGAACAATTATTAAAACTTGAACGTGTGTTTGAATTATATAATTCATAATAGAGAATGTTATAAAAAAAAATTCCCTTGTTCTAGTATCTTAAAATGGGGATGTTACATACATACTCAAACTTGAGGGTACACATTTTGCTCTATCACTGTCATTTTTCTATAGGTGAGCATACACACTAAAAGTTGAGCATACACACTCAAACTTGAGGGTACACGTTCTACTCTATCACTGTCATTTTTCTATAGGTGAGCGTACACACCAAAAGTTGAGCGTACACACCCAAAGTTGAGTGTACACATCACAGTTCTGTTTTGAGGTCTGATTGGGAATTTGTAAAAGTTTGTTCTAACTTCTTGCAGTCTATTTTGAGGCTAATTTCTATTTTGTAGGGGTTTATTTGCATATTTTTGCTAATTTGATGTGTTTAAAGGGTTAAATGAATGTTGCATGCTTAATCATAAGATTAGAGTCATGTATGCTCTTCCCTCGCACCTTTTAGGTGATTTTGGAATCATAAACAATGATCATCCTCTTTATGTGTATTGAAAAATACCAAAACCATCATGTAAGACCTAAATGCTTATCAAAAATGAATGATCGAGACAAAACAAAACTACTAATATAGTTTCTATACAGATTTGAAATGGTGTTCAAGAAAACCACATTAAGTATACAAGATAAAAATACACCACAATCAAAATACTATATTTGTAGGTTCGGATAAGGGTACACCCCATCCACTTAACTAGGACATAACCCCTTTGGCATAAGCCTTAAGATACAATAATGGGGGTGGTCCTAGGAACCCCAAAGTAGTCCACACAAGAGGGAACCTTGTGGATGAAATGGGAAGTGCTCTGCACACCTACTTGACTAGTGATACATGTGATATTTAGCATCAAAGTTATCTGTATCACAACCCTAGTGAGAGTACACGATGGATGCATTTATTTCCCACTGTGCTTGAAGGGGGTAAAGTAAAGCCGAGATACACCTTGGGAAAAATTGACAAACAGATCTTGCATTTAGATAACTTTTGATGCTTTGTTGAGTGAACCACCTAGGAAGCTATCTTGTCCAAGAGCCAACTTTGACCATATCAAAACTAATTTGAGTTGAGAGCCATCGTAAAGGGAGAAATTTCTCAGAATCAAAATCTTATTTGTCAAACAAGAGGAGATCCCATTAAATTTCAAATGGTGCGTCATTCATCATGAATATTATGAAGCATTACTTTTGTTTAGTTTTTCACTCATCCTAAGGCGAGGTGAAACTCTGCCGAAGTGACGCCAAACTTGTTTCAACCCCAATTAGTCTACTTCCTTCACTTTCTTTTGACACTTTGTTGATCAGGAGAAGAGTGACTACCCTTGTGTTTCTAATTGATTGTATTTGCCACTTTTTTTTCTCGTTTACACTCATCCATGTTTGTGAATGAGTTGTTAAATGTCTAAAGTGCATGGAGACATTTTCATATCATTGGTAGCCTTTTTGATCTTGATACCCAAGTCAAGATCATCAATTGCAGTTAGGCTTAATTCATCACCTTGATCCTTCTTTAAACTGTTATCTTGTTTGTATCGTATCGCTACAATGTTGGTACTTACATCTTGTTTCTCGTAAACTTGGCCTAAGTATCTATTGTTAGTGCAAAATCACAACACCCCCAAATGAGTCGTCAGATCTACTTTTCTAAGGTAGAGTCATTTGGTGTGATTCACATAACATTGAGTTTCCCCCAAAGTGTGGGACTTTGCAAATGGGAAAAATCTCCAGATTAAAGGCTTTTTCATATTCCTCTATTTAGGTGCATGCGTGGAAACTTGCAGAGGACCTGTTCCTAAATGTCCAACCCTTTATAATGAGTTTCGAACTGCTTTTATAGATTCAACACAGAGGGGAGAAAGAGAGAGAAGTGGGAAAAACATTCTGAAGCTCAACCACCACTATTAATACCTCCCACAAAATATTCCCCTAAATCTGTCTTAACTGCATGAATTTCTTATTCGATGCCTCAAAGGAGGAGGAAACGGTAGATCAGATTGAATCCGATCTAGTTGTTAGGGAAAAATAGATCTTCATTAATGGCCTTGAAGATGTTTCTCCATTTTTATCCCACCTAACCTCCCCAAACTTAAAGTTTTAGATCTCCATGGCGTAGATAAGGCCGAGATCTTTCCAATGGTGCCAATTTTTTTGGATTTTGAGCCCTGAGTCGAAAGATATGCCTCTTCAAAATTTGTAACGGGTTCATACAAAAAGGCAGGAAAACCTGTTCAAAAACGGGCCCCCTTTTAAAATGGGACATGTGGAGGGCTGGCACTTGCTTGAGTATGTCCTCTGTATTTTTCTCTTGGAAAAGTGTGGGGCTGACACGTGGTTTCTTTGATGGCCTGCTCAATTTTCTTATGTTTTTGGCTAAGTCCTTTGTTCGGAGGAGGCATATATCTTGACTGGGGACACACAACGGTCTGAAATTTGTCTAGAAACCCTCTCTTTATTTTACCCTTGATTTAGTGCCATTTGGACACTTGGCACTCTCTGTCAGCCTGCCACCATGAATTGACTGGACGCGTGGAGGATCCGTGCTTGCTTAAAATCCTGATCAAGATTTGCATTTGAAGGAGCATCAGGGTGATACTTGGAAGCCTCCACAGGTCTTTGGAATTTTCAATGAACTCCTTCTTACCGTTTCGGACCTTGGACTATGTGGCGAACTGGTGCTCATTTGAGTCTCCACTTTTGGATTTACCCTTAGAGATGCACCACTTGGACACGTGGCAGTCTCTGCCAGCACTTCTATACTAAGCCTTTTTGAGGCCCCCTGTCTACCTTTTGACCTCTATTGACCATTTGCTACATGGAGGGTTGGCACAAGTTTGATTCTCCACCTTGGGCTCCCATTTTGGAATTATCTTAGCTGACACTTGGCCCCTTCCACCGAGTCGAAGAATTTTCAATGGCCATGCAAATTTTTGGGGCTTTGGACGCGTGGAATCCTGGCACTCGTTTGAGCTTCCCTTTTTGGATTCAACTTTAGAGAAGCGCCGTGTTGACACATGGATATCTCCGTTGTCTCCTCCATACTTAGTCAATTTTTGGACTCGTTCTAAACTATTTTGAGCTCGAAGACTTTGGATCTTCACCATTTCTTCTCTTTCTTGCTCATGGCTTCTCTATGACACTTGCTCCTCCTTCCCTGACCCTGTTATTCTATTTATGAGCCCACATGTAACTTGTTAAATATATTTAAGACACATATTCACTTGATGAGCTATTTCTTCTCTTTCTTCTTGCATAGGGTTATTTAGTCTTTCGTAAGCCCCGTCACTCCATTATTGAGTCCTTCTGTGACCTGTTTGCAATATTTACACGTGTTTTCTCTAGTTATTTCTATGCAGGGTCATGGCTGATCCAATACTTTTCCCAAGGGGAAAATATGGATAAACAATTGGTGAATCATAGGGGTATCTACCTATTAGATGAAAAGACTAATTTCCTTGTCATATTTGTTAGGCATGGATTCAAGGATGATAGTCCAATATGATCCTACCTCTAATTTGCAAACTTTGATTTGTTTGCACTCTCAATTTTCATAAGAAATCTTGAAATGATTGTTTCTGAGAGTAGAAAATTTCTTTGACCCGAGGCTTTATCTATCTCTGAATGGGCTATGTAAGAGAAAAAAATAGAACCACAACTATATACAAAATTTGAAATCATACATGCTCTAAGTAGAACATGCAGAGCATGCAAAGCACTTAGGAGAAAAGAAACCTAAACTATAACAAGACAATGTGCACAAGCACTTAGAGTAATGAGAAACTAAACTAGTATATACCAAAGTCGAAGTTTCCTTCTAGTAGCAGTGTTTAAGATAGATTCCATTCACTAGAATCTGTAACTCTTCACCATCTAATGTAGACAATTGGAAAGCATTGCTACTTTTACATTTTTGACCATGTAAGGGCCACTCCAAATGGCATCAAACTTGGAGTGCTTTCCTAGCTTTTCCCGATCTGCATCCCATTTCAAAACTAGGTCTCCTTCCTGGAAGGTCCTTGTTCTTTCCTTCTTGTCAAATCATCTCTTGATTGAGACCTAATCCTTCTCCATTGTTTGAAGTGCATGCTCTCTGGTTTCTTCCAATTCCATCATTTCTACATACTGGCCTCCATTGGTTCAAACTCAGACATCTCTAGCTGCTTCATGAGTTCTAATGCTAGAAACTCAAGTGATATAGGAAACACTGGCTCTTTCCCATAGACAAGTTTGAATGGAGAGCTTCTTGTAGACCTCTTGGGTGTTTTCTTATCAGCCCATAAGGCTGATTTGATTTTCGTGTGCCAAGTTCTCTGATTTTCATCTAGAGTTCTTCTGATAATCTTCAGCAGGTTCTTGTTTGTGGAGTCATCTTGGCCATTACCTTGAGGGTAATAGTTTGATGAATTTCTTAAGTAAATCTCATTCCTAACGACCCATTACGTGATTTTGGAACCTATGAATGCCAATGCATTGTCTGATATAATGGTGGCTGGCACTCCAAACCTGGTCACTATCCCTTCATAGAAATCTAGTATGCTAGACTCATTAGCTTCTTTGAGTGCCACTGCCTCGGTCCACTTGGTAAAATAGTTTTTACCATCAAAATCCATTTGTGGCCTTGGCTTGAATTTGGATTGATGACCCCGATAAAATCCAATCCCCATTGCATGAATGGCTAGTCAAATGAAATTAGGTGTAATGGAAGTGCTGCTAGCCTTTCTTTTCCTCTGAAGAACACATAATTCTTGCACTTTTTGATCCATGCATAGCAGTCACTAAACACCCTAGGCCAATAATAACCCACCTTCATGATCTTGAGTGTTATCACCCATGGAGAAAAATGGCCTCCAGCTGCTTCATCATGGAACTCTTGTAACACTCTCTCAATCTGTTATGTCCCAATGCATATTAATCAGAATGCCATTGATGCCCCTTTTGAACATGATGCCATCAATAAGCATGTATGGGATGGAGGTAGTCTAAAGTGTCTCCTTTTTATTTTACTCATTTCTAGAGGACACATGCCTGTTTGTAGGAAGTGCATAATACTCTGAGTCCAACAAGGAGTGGGTACATCATCATTTTCTTCCTCTTGACTATTTTGCAGAACAAAAAAAGCTTCCTTTTCATTGTTTGCCTCATCTTGTTGACTTGAGGCTAGTTGTTCACACAATCCCTTCCCATGGACCAACTTAGTGACCTTGATCTCAATGTCATACTCCATGACACGAGTGATCCATCCTGCACATTTTTCATTCAGATCCTTGCTAAGAAGGAAGTCTTTAACTCCTACATGGGAGACTAACAATTGGATTTTATTGTTTAAAACCAGATGTTTAAACTTCTTTAACCCTCTGATCACTACAAGGACATGATTTTTGATGAAGGAGTATCTCACTTCATAATCTTCTAGACCTTGGTTGAAGAAGGCAATTGGCTGTTCTATACCTTCTTTTTATTCTGTTGTACTAAGATTGCAAAAATTGTGTCACTGCCACCAAAGGCATATAGTATGAAGTCCTTAGAAAAATTTGGATTCACGAGAGTTAGGGCTTGTGATATAGCTTCTTTTATGGCCTCAAAACTTTCTCTTCCTTTAACTATCCACCTAAATTCCAAGCTCTTCTTCAACATCAACGTTATTGGTTTGAAAAGGGCAGCAAAGTTTGGTACAAACCTATGGACAAAATTGATTTTTCCTAAGAAGCTTTGAAGAGCTTTCTTATGGCTTGGCAATGGAAATGCTCTTATTGCTTCAACTCTCTCTAGGTCAATTGCCAAACCTTCCTTTGACACAATATGGCCTAGAATCCTGCCCTCATGGGCCAAGAATATGCATTTTTTAGGGTTCAATGATACCCCAAATCTCCTACACCTTTGAAACACCTGTCTTAGGTGAAAAAGGTGGTCTGCTGCATTTTTAGAGAACACAATAATGTCATCCAGATAGATTAGTACTATTTTGTTGATCAGCCCTTTGAATGCCATATCCATTTCCCTTTGGAAAGTGGCTCAGATTAGACAATCCAAATGGAATTTTCTATAGGCATAGGTGCCCCATTTGGTGGTGAAATCCATTTTGAACTGATCATATTCTTTCACCATTATCTAGTTGTACCATGAGTAGCCATCTAGGAGAGAGAATCTCTCTGATCCAGACACCACTTGCAAGATCTACTCCATTGAGGGGAGTGGGTAGTGGTCTTTGAGGGATGCTCTATTCAAGTCTTGAAAGTCTACACATAACCTAATCTCTCCATTCTTCTTCCTGATGGGGACCAATTTTTCAACCTAGCTTGAGTGTTTGATTGGTAAAATGATACTTTCCTCTATCATCTTCTTTAGCTCTTTCTTCATTAGAGGTTCAATGTGTGGATTGACTGGTCTCTACTTTTTCCTGATGGGCTTAACAACTGGATATAGTTCAATTATGTGTTGTGCTAGCTTTGGATTGAACCCTCTTAGGTATTCATAGCTCTAAGAAAATACATTTGGAAACTCTTGGAAAAGTTGCATGAATTCATACCTTTCTTGCTTCGGTGGCCACTTTTCCAATTTGAAGTGTTTTGCCTTTTCCAACTAGAATTGACTCTAAATCTTCTCCTTTGATCTATATGTTAGCCTTCTCTTTTCAAAACTGATCATTAGGATTGAAGATAGATTCTAATGTCACCAAACCTTTGGGAAGCTTGTTTGTATGCAGCTACACTACTTGATCTCCATATTTTTGCTCTAATCTGTTTTGATTCCTAGCTGAGAACTCAGCTTCCTCTTGCAAAAAATTGATGATCTGCTGATCATTCTCGAACACCTGCCAACATGTGTTGTTATCTGGAACTGTTGGCCTCACAATCACATGGATATGTGGTTGTCCTTTATCCCTCTTGATGTTGTCAACCACATCAAATGTTGCTCCAACTATTACAAGCCTATCAATAGCTTCGTTCTCCTTCTTGGGTATGGACACAATGTTGAAGGCTTCAAAATCCTCGATGAGATCCCATACCCTATTCTTGTAGCTTTTGAGTAGGTCATTCTTGACAACATTTTTCCTTTGACTTGATTGGCAACCAATTCACTGTCACCAAACACTTGTAGGTTCTTGATTCCTCATCTTCTAGCCCAATGCAATCCATGAACCAAAGCCTCATATTCTATTGTATTATTTAAATAGGAAAATTGGAAATGAAAATTTGAGTAATATTTCATACCTTGGGGTGACACAATCATAGCCCCTCCTCCAGCTCCTTGCCTACTTCTTGAGCCATCAAAGAAAAATTTCCATACTTCATTGTCATCTTTGTGTTCTAGCTTAATGATGTCAAGAAGAGGATGATTCTCCTCATGCAGGCAGTAGACTCCTAGCTCAGATTATTCCATCTCCTTATAGGGATCAAAATCATGTCTTTTGACCACCCATTCGTTGAGAGTTAGGTCTAGGATATACCCCACCTTGGTATCCACTTCACAAGTGTTTATGAGATTCTCCTGATCAAAATCGAAACAATTTACATTGATTGGGCTAGGCACATAAGAATCAATGTGATAATATTCTTTGGGCTCAGATCTGATTATGGCCTTCACTCCATACCTTTTTATAAAGAGCATATGCGACCAGTCAATAGACAAATAGCCTCCAATTTTGGCAGTGAAGTCCATGGAAAAACACAATGTAAAATGTGGTGGAAAGTCTATGATTGATATGTTCTGCAATATAGTCACATTAGGGCAGACATGCAGAGTGAGGCTCATATCCTTGATGATTCCAACAGTTGTCACTATTGTCCCATCTAATTGTACTACCCCTCTAGAGATGACTTCATACTAGAGACCTAGTTGATCAACTATTAATTTGGGCATTACAGAACTACTTGCCCCGAGTTAATCATGTAATTATGCCCCAATTTTTCCCAGATGATTAATGAAACATAGAATGGAGGAGGTCTCAGATTCTTACCTTATTTCTCTCGATGGTTTCCCCAGGTTGAGCTGTATTGGTAAGCACTTTCTCTTGTTGGTTAGGGGGTTGATTTGAGCTTGACCAATTGGCCATAGTAGTCTACAATAGATCCCTCTACCCTGGAATGGCCAGTGACTCCCATAGTGAAATGTTCACACTTGTCTTCTTCATTTGCTCAATGATATTAAATGAGCTATCCTTCTGTTGCCCCTTCCCTGGCACATTTTTTTCTTACACATGGGTTGTTACAACCAGTGCTTGAGTGGATTTGGAAGGTGGCTTGGATTGGTTCTGCATATTGGGAGTTGTATTTTGAATGCAAATACCTTGTGGAGCAATGGATGATTGAGGATCACTTGAGTTTGGTGAATTTCCTTCTCTAATATTTCTCTTCTTGGACTGTGTATTGGTAGCTATACTTTGAGAAGGATCCTGATTCATTCCACATAAGTCTTCATCTTGCCAATTGACAAGCATAGTTTCACTTAGAGGTCCCTCTTATTGAGTTCCTTGTTGCTGATTTTATTCTTGGCTAGGTTCTTGCAACACACCAACAGATTTACACCATTAAGGTTTGATTTAGTGCACCATTGAAGCACATCGATTGATTATGTGGCTGATTGCATGGGAAACACCAATCATATTCTTGTGCCATGTTATTTTGTGCTAGAACCAATGCCCTTGATGTTGAAGTTGTGTTTGGATCATATGACCTGAAAGGTCTAGCAACTTGAGGTTGTCCTTGGTGTTGAATCTGATTTATAGCCTAAGTCTGGTGGTCTATTTTATTGATACGAGGGTCTAGCTTGATACTGAGCGAGGTTGATATGGCCTAGAACTTTGAGCCTACTATCTTTTGATGGTTACTAACTCATTCCCCAGGTTTTGAAGTTGTTTCATAACTTCTTGAAGCTCCTTTGAGGTGTTAGATGATGAGGTGGAGGCTTCAGCTGAACTTTGACTCCTAGGAGTAGGTATAGGAGCTAATGTGGGTGTTTGGCTGGTACTTGGGTTTCCTAATTCGGGGTATAGAGGCATGGAGGGCCTAGGAGTAAGCTTGCCAGCCTAAATTAAATGATTCTTAGCTCCTATGGAAAGGCTATAAGTTGCAAGTAAGGTTATGCCCCATTGATTGAATCATTAAAGTAATATCAAAATTTAAAGCTCTAAGAAAGTATAAGAAGGCACCTTCTTCAGTGGGCTTTACTACCACTAGAATCTTATCCTAGGTCCATTGAAATTTGAGGTTAAAATTTGTCAACTGCTCATCCGGAGCTCTCTTGATTGTTGTCATCTGCTCCAACAAGGATAGGTTATCTCCCTTTTCTCCAAACTAGTCGTGAAGAGCTCTACACAGATGGTCCCAAGTTTGAATAGAGCCTGCTTTGCTAGGCTCCTAAACCATTGTGAAGCTTTACCCTTGAGTGAAGAGGCTAGCAACTTGACTGCAATGTCCATCTTAGTGATCTCATGGATTGTACAGACATTTGCAATGTCTTGAACATGGTCACTAGGAGAAGTCTGGTTTTCTCTAGTGAAATATGGGATGCTCTTTAATGCTACCACCGGGACTAGATTTTGTGCATTCAGAGTGAGTGGGCTGCTGCCAAAGTGAAATTGACATAAGGATTTGGCTATGCCATCCTGATCGGCTTGAGCACCCTTCTTGATTGAAAGAACAACCTACTAGGAGGAGGTGTTGATAAGGTTATGTTTGGTGGAGATAGAGACCTTTAGGATCTTATTCCTCTTATCCTTCTATCTGGAGACAAGTGTAGGTGTAAAAACCATCCTTTTTATCTTGTTCTTGACCTTTTTATATCCTTCTCATGAACTTGGGAAACTTGGACTGCTGAAACTAGTGGATTTTGTTCCTTTTGGAGTCGCTAGATGTGTATTTCTTAAAATCTTCTTAAAAGCTAGAATCACAACAAGTGCACATCAATCTTACTGTAATAAAGATGGAGACTTCTTTCTCCCACCGGGTGTGCCAAAACTATTAGTGCAAAATCACAACACCCCCAAATGATTCATTAGATATGTTTTTCTAAGGCAGAGTCATTTGGTGTGATTCACATAACATTGAGTTTTCCCCAAAGTGTGGGACTTTGCAAATGGGAAAACTCTCCAGATTAAAGGTTGGTTCCTATTCCTCTGTTTAGGTGCATGCATGGAAACTTGTAGAGGACCTATTCCTAAACCTAATCTAAGTTTTACCAAGGAGACATGGATAAAAGGAATACATGAAATCAAAACTAAGCTACAAGGTGATGCACCAAAGGAATGATGAACATTAGTTTTGCTGATAGACACAAACCAACAAAATGCATACAATAATGAAGCACGAGATAATCGATTTGTAATGGAAGACTAGATGAGCGCGGTGGAGACAAGAAATAATCTAAAATCAATCACAAATGTGTTTTATTACTCTATAGATTGATACAATGCAATTAAAATGACCAGAAGGTAGGAAATGTATTGCAATTTAAATGGAAGGTCTAAACTCCATAAATTCCTTTGCTAGAAGAAAAGGGAGCATACAAAAAAAGAATGTCCAACCCTTTACAATGAGTTTTGACCCGATTTTATAGATTCAACACAAACATGAGAAAGAGAGAGAAGAGGAAAAATAGTCGAAGCTCAACTCATCGCTATTAATTACTCCGACAAAATCTTCCCCAAATCTGTCTTGACTGCATCAATTTCTTATTCGGCACCTTGAAGGAGGAGGAAATGATAGATCAGATTGAATCCGATCTAGTTGTTGGGAAAAAATAGATCTACATTAATCGCCTTGAAGACATTTCTCTATTTTTATCCACATAACCTCCTCAAACTTATAGTTTAAGATATCCATGGCATAGACGAGGCTGAGATCTTTCCAACGGTGCCAAATTTTCTAGATTTCAAGCCCTGAGTTGAAAGATATGCCCCTTCGAAATTTTTAACATGTTCGTACAAAAAGGCGGGAAAACCGGTTCAAAAATGGGCCCCCTTTTAAAATGGGACACATGGAGGGATGGTGTTGTCTTGAGGGTCACCTCTATATTTTTCTCTTAGAAAAGTGTGGGGCTGACACGTCGTTTCTTTGATCGCCTACTCAATTTTCTTATGTTTTTGGCTAAGTCCTTTGTTTGGTGGGGGCATATATCTTGACCGGGGACATGTGGCGGTCTGATGTTTGTCTAGAAACCATCTCTTTATTCGAACCTTGAGTTAGCACCATTTGGACACTTGGCACTCTCTGTCAACCTGCCACCATGCATTGACTACTCAACCTGACTCTGTCTCCTTTTTGAGATTGGATGCGTGGAGGCTCCGCACTCACTTAAAATCCCGATCAATATTTTCCTTTGAAGGAGCATTGGTTTGACACTTGGAATCCTCCACAGGTCTTTGGAATTTTCAATGACCTCCCTCTTACCTTTTCAAACCTTGGACTATGTGGCAAACTAGCGCTCATTTGAGTCTCCACTTTTGGATTTACCCTTGGAGATGCGCTGCTTGGACATGTGGCAGTCTCCGCCAACACTTCTATACTTATCCTTTTTGAGGCCCACCCTATCTACCTTTTGACCTCTATTGACCATTTTCTACGTGGAGGGTTGGTGCAAGTTTGAGTCTCCACCTTGGGCTCCCATTTTGGAATTGCGTTGAGCCAACACTTGGCCCCTTCCGCCGAGTCGATGAATTTTCAACAGTCGTGTAAATTTTTGGGGCTCTGGACGCATGGAAGCCTAACACTCATTTGAGCTTCCCTTTTTGGATTCAACTTTGGAGAAGTGTTGTCTGACACATGGCTCTCTCTATTGTCTCCTTCATACTTAGTCAATTTTTGGACTCGTTCTGAATTGTTTTGAGCTTGAAGACTTTGGATCTTCACCATTTCTTCTCTTTCTTACTCCTGGATTCTCTGTGAAACTGGTCCTCCTTCCCTGACCTTGCTATTCTATTTCTAAGCCCACCTGTAACCTGTTAAATATATTTAAGTCATGAATTCTCTCGACAGATTTGTTTCTTCTCTTTCTTCTTGCATAGGTTCGTTTAGTCTTTCGCAAGTCCCGCCACTCCATTGTTGAGTCCTTCTGTGACCTATTTTCAAGATTTAAACATGTTTTCTCTAGTTCTTTCTGTGAGGGGTCGTGGTTGATCCAATACTTTTCCCAGGGGGCGAAATGTGGATAACATCTATATTGTGACATTACACTATACACACTTTAACAATTCCCTAGTATACTTTAGCCCTAGTTTGCTTTTAATCACTACCTCGGTTTTGAAAAGTGTTGAGTGTTACCTTTGTGTGTGTCATATCAATATCATTTTGATATCAATACCTTAATTTTCCAAAAAATTTGGTTTACATATCTTAGCGATATTGTTGTGTTGTTCATGGTTGTAACTTCCTCTTATTAGGACATAGGTCACCAAAGAACAAGCGTGTTGTCCAAACCTTGTTGGATTATCAATCTTGAGTCATCACGATGTATGTTTTATAGCTTCCCTTTTGTAGAATCACATAAGCATCGCCATCTTTACGAAATATCTAGTATCATCAACATGAAATATCCAAAAGTTTGATTAAAATCTAAAAGCCAAAAATGACTGATTGTAGTCATTTTTACACCCACCAAAGAACAATGCATGCGTGTGCTATCACCCATCATGGCGCTGGGAACTCACCCGAGGAATGCATGGGCATGAGTCTCTCTTTATGTGAGTTGAGTGGGAAAACATCATCTATGATCCAAAATTTAAAGGAAGTGAGTGGGAATGAAACATGCAAAACATCATAGAGCCTTAATGGCTCTAGATCATCATAGTCATTATTATAAAAGATACTTTAACAAACTTAAAGAACTGAATCAAAAAAGGAAAATGCATAGGAATTCATATTCATCTTATAAACATACATGAAAAGGAACTATGAAGAATCATGTATGAATCCGAACCAAGAAGGATCATATTCAATTAACTTGGTAACCTCATTACATTCATTAGATTACTACAAAAACACCACATTATGGAAAGATCAAGTCATGCATCATAACTGGATCCATATCATTTAGCTCTCAAAAAGAAATTTTATAACCCCAAGCCCTTGATACATCCTTCTCCTATATTTCATCTACCCAACCCAAATAGAGACTCCTTGCGGCATTTCTACAGAGCTCCACTCTCTATTGATCTCTCTCTATCTCTCTTTTTTTTTTGGGTGCTTGTATTTATAGGCATCCCAAAGTGCCAACTCATCCTTCTATGGCCTCAGATCCAGTGCCAAGTGTCTAAATGTGGTCCTCCATGGGAGCATGCTCCTCTAAGCCTGAGCTCTCCACTTTTTTCCATGATGTCTTCTAGAAGCTTCCATCACAGGGCATATTCCTTCCTAGGCCAACCTGTCACTAGGATGGCACCTTATCCACTCCGCATGCGTAGTCGGGTCACACTTTTCTTGTGTCCTACCCGATACGCCAAATATGGCTAAGTCCCGAGACCTTGTCTCTACTGGTGCGCAACATGGCCTCTTCTAAAACCCTCCTAGAACCTTGCCTTGCTGTGCCTTCTCCTTGTGTGCCCATCCTTCAACCTAGGCCTTGCATGCCCATGCACCTTTGTGTACTTAGCCAATATTTTAGGGGCCCAACATCACCCCACACTACACCTATTCTCCACCCGTGGGAACACTTCTCCAATGAATAAAGAATCACAAATAGACTTAACATCTTGGGAAAAGAATAAGGGGATGAAGAATTTGGGAAAGAAGAAAGAATGGGGAAGTGATGGCATTATTGCAACAAGCTAGGAAAATATTTTTGCAAGTGGCCTCCAACTTGTTCCAGCATCAAAACTTCATTTTGCGCTCTCTGGAAGAGGTCACCGACTAGGGTGCTTACCTCCCAAAACTCAGTCCATCTCCTTGAGTGTTTCATAGTGTCAACAATTTTTTCCAACTCCTTGCCCACGTCCTCAAGTGCATCCATCCTTCTAGTAATCTATGGGTATAGCTCCTTTAGCCGGTTCTTGATTATACCCCTTAGGGCCTCAATAGCTTCTGACTTCTTTTCAACCTTGGCCAGATTCTATCCCACTCTACTCTGTTCCCTTTGTTCTTTTCTTGGAACTCTTTAAGCTCTGCTTCATAGTTGGTGACCAGAATACTCACCACTTTATCTCTATCTACGCATATGTCATTGTCATATGCGGCCTCAAGTGGTATGGGCAACAATCTTTACATCAAGCAAGGACTTTGTTGTATTCAGCCATGATTGCTACTACCTTTAATTTATCCTCCTTCTCCGTGCACACTACTACTTCTTCCATGGATTCTAAGGCTAGAGGTTGCCTCTCCATGGTGAGGATGTGTTGGTCTTCAAGGAACTCAAGGGAAGATCCATACTTTTGCATGGGTGGCGTTAAGTCCGGATGCTTCAAAACAATGGCATTTGTGATGGATTCTACCTTCTTATGTACTTTCACACACCCTTTCCTTTTCTTCCCTAAGTTCACGCTTTAGTTGAGCGCTAATTAACTCCTCCTGCTTTAAATCCTTGGCCTTCTCTTCTAGCTCTTCCTCCTTTTCTAGTTCTTCCTCCTTCTTTTCTAGTTCTTCTTCTAGAAATCTTATCCTGTCATTCCATCCAAAGAGCCTAGCTTCAACCTCAACTGAGACCTTGTTGAGCACGTTGCATAACTACTCATCTGAAAAAAGCCACGAGCATTTACCAAGGGGTTATCTCCTTTTGACTCAAGCATTTTCATTAGTGCCCCTGGCTTACCTCAAACTCTGGCTCATCGATGTGGGACTCAATTTCCCAAGAGAGCATCTTCCTCATCGAGGGTATGCACCTTCTTCATCAAATGAACTTCATTTCCATGAGTTGATCTATTGGGATGGTGCTTTGGAAGCGCATGTGCAACACCTTGCTGGGATCATTAATGTAGCTCATTCCTTGCCTCTAGATCTCCATGCACTTTCCCTATGTGTGTGCCCTTAGGAATAGTTACCGATAGATTGGGGCCTCCCGTGCTACCGTGATATTTCCTGCTTGCTTTCTTCCTTATCCTCTTCCATCACTATATCAAGCGTTGCACTCCAATTCTTGTTCTACCAAGGCTTTGATGATTTTTCATTGCTTCTTTTTCTGCCACCTCATTTATTTGCTCCTTCGTGAGGCTTGGAGTTTTTTTCTGATCCTACGCATGCCAACCTCTTCACTTCTTTCCATGTCCTGGGTGCCTTCCTCCTCCTGGCTACCCTTGCACGCATGAAAAGGAACTCATGTTCTTCTTCTCCACCCTCTTCTTCTAAATCATGCACATGCTGAAAACAAGTGGCTCTTGGTCCCCTTCAGGATCATCTTCTTCATCATCATCCCTCTCACCTATGTATTTCTCCAAGCTCTCTGTTCTCCTCCGAGTCAACTTCCTCCATCACCTTCTATTTCTTCCTAACTAGGGATTCCAAGTATAGGAGATTTTTCTTTCTCTTCCTCCTCTAGTGATTTCTCCTCTCGCGATAAGATTTTCCTGTTCGTGCTCCTCTTTGACTAGGGACCTCTTCCTGCGCATGTAAGTACTTGTTCTAGCACTTTTTCTGGGTGCCTATGCTGTGTATCTTGGGCACTTGGTGCCTTCTTTTTCTTTATTTCTTTTTCTCCTTTTTCTTGGGTGTGGTCTTCTTCCTACCTATTAGGTCCTCAGGTATAGCTATCTCATTTTCAAGATAAGCGCCTTCTCAAACTTGGGCCTTATCCTAAAGGTATATACAACATGCGGACCTCCCGCAATAGTCAAAGTCAGGGGTTTTACCATTTGGACTTCATGTGACACATACTTTTTCCATGTACACACACTTGTTGGGGTAGACCAACATCCTGCGCATCTCCCTGTGGTCCCGGTCCAAACTTCCAAGGTCAAGCTTTAACTTTTGGACTCCTTGAATCTGTTAACTCCCCCTGGAAGTATTGAGCTGTGAAGGTGAATGGGAGCTTGCACCATGGGCTCATGTTTTCATCAGTCAACTTGAACCTACCAATACAAAAGTGTTGGTATACATGAACTCAACTTCTCCTACTGTAAGCATTGGCGTAGTTGTTCCAAGTATTCTCCATTCTACCCCAAACGCATTCCTTAAGCACGTATACCATTTTTCAAGATGTGCCTTGTGAATGGGCAGTCATGCTATCACAAGTGTATTTCTCAAATATTTTTACAAGTGAGGGGTCTTCCTCTGGGTACTCCCAACAAACTTGTCTACTACATCTGGTACTCCGATCTCTGAGAACACAATGGTTAAGAGGACATTACCAAAGAGAATCTTGTCTCCTTCCTCGTGTGCGTTGGTGATAATTTCATCTGTAATGTATGTGGACAGATTATAGATGGTGCCCTCTGATATTTTTCTACAAACATTCAACCAGACTTGTTTACCTACATCCATCTTTCTTACGTGTTGAGTTTTGTTACTAGGCACGGCCATTCTCATCATTGGGTCTTGGATATCCCCGATATCAAAATACCTTGACCCCTTCTTATACGCATACGTGGCCACTATTTCCTTAATTTCTTCCTTGTCACACAGGTCATCCTCTAAACTTTCTCCCTCATAGATAAGGCCTGTGAATCTTGAAATTAGCTGAGGGGTTATGTGCATCTTGCACCCCGTGAAGTGAAAGTGGTCTTCATGTACGCGTGACATTAGCCACTGATAGAGGCTCTGGCTTTCAAAGTAGGGAAACTCATAGAGTTGCAATAATCCCACCTTCTCTAACTTCACCTTGACTTCATCGCTATAAATTGGTAACCCCTCAGGTGTTCTCTGGTTAGTCGGGTGCACTAACTCCAACTCCATTTCCTTTTCAATCGCATTCATGTGATGATTGTAGTCACTTACTGTCATTTTTCTCAAGTGGGATTCCCATTCCATCCCGAGAAAAACCCCATCTGGGTACTACATTTCTGCATACCATTCCTCATTGGTACTTGTGGTAGTCTCTTGTTGTTTTCCCTTTCCCCTTGCCCTCCCTTTTAGGTGTTACTGTTGGTTTCTTGGGTGCCATTGTGTAGGTTATCACTTCAACTTCTCTTCCTAGCTCTCTCTTCTTCTATCTTTTCCAAGTTCAAATCTCTAACCTGCGTAAAGAATACTCTTTTCCAACCCATGCCCTAGCTGCCAAACCCTAACTGGAATATCTTTTCACAAGATGGTGCTTCTCCACAACTCTCCCCATGCCCGTGAATTACTTCCCCCTAGTTTGTAGATCCAAACTAGTCACTCATGGTTAAAATATTCCAATTTTTCTTCACATGGATCAACTCTGGAAACCCTAGTTCACAAAATCTCTTCCTTCTTCATTCACAAAGTAAATAATGAAGTTCCCAACCTTCTATTTATAGTTTTTCCCACTTTTTAACATTAAATGTTATCTTACCTACCACCATACTTTTAACACTTAATGCAGATTTTTCAACAAAGTCTGACTTTAGCGCTTTAACTCACGTGCCCAACCTTACGTGCATGGAAAATTCCCCAACCTTCTGTGCAACCAATCCATCTTGATAGGAGACTCTTCTTGTGCATGTGTAACCAGTGCCGAAGGCACTTCTTCTATCATGATTTTTTCTCTCACCTACCTCGTGTTGTGTTTTTGCACTTCTTCCTCTCTTGTACATGGATCCCCAATGTAGCCTTACCCTGACACCAACCATCCTTTTTCACCTTTCCTTGCATGTACTTCCTTCACAAGGCCATTCAACCAGATTTCCAATGCAATCCTTCCTGGTGCTTCACACTTCAATTTCTTCCACCTTACTCCACCCCACACTAAAATGATGTGTGGTCCTCTATGTAGTTACAACCTTTAAAAAGTAATGAGATTACGGTGCCCAAGGTGCAACACAAAACAACAATGAGAAAGGGAAACACAAGAAAAGAAAATGCATTAAGGGAAATCCTAAACTAACTGGAAATACTACCTTATTTACAAACACCAAGAAGACTTATTTATAGTAGGGCTTCAGCCTACTCCCATTGAAGTGTCCTAGAAATCTCGTCCCATCCAAAGTGCTTATAATTGGCACACACCCGAATCAAGGATGTACGAGATGATGTAGGGACCCAACCAATGGACTTTTAACTTCCCCCAGATGGTGCAAAACTTAGAATCATATAGTAAGACCATCTTCCCAACCTCAAACTTCTTGTTCTTAATGTGATGATCATGCCATGCCTTTTGTTTTTCTTTTTTCCATCTTCTGGCTCCACCTGGTGAGTGATCATCTTTCATCCAATTGCATTAACTTGTCAATTCTTTCTTCCAATGCTTGTTCATGGCCAATCCTAATCCTCCGTGTGTGCTATACGCAAAGAAGGTAACATGAATTCAACTGGTAGGACAGCCTCCATGCCAAACACTAATTGAAATGGTGTGGCCTTATTCAACCTCTTGTAGGTTGTCCTATATGCCCAAAGAATGGATGATACTTTTTCATCCCAATCTTGTCTACCAACATCACAAATTTTAGTCAATGTGTGGCTAAGTATTTTGTTAAATGCCTCAATAGTTCCATTTTCGAGGGTGATAGGGAGTAGTTTTGTGATGGGCCACCATGAATTTTGATAGCAAAATCCTGACCATTTCATTGAGGAAGTGCATACCTCTATCACTTGTCAAACTCAATGGGCATCCATACCTGATTGATTATGTTTTCCCATAAAATCTAACAGTGGTAGTTGCTATACAATCCTTTGTAGGTGCTGCCTCTACCCACCTTGTCAAATAATCAGTGCAAGTGAGGATATACCATGAACCAATCCTTCATGCCACTGGTGAGATTGGTCTGACAAATTTGATAGCCCATTTCTCAAATGGTTCCATGCTAGCTATTGGTCGCAAGGGAATTTCATCCCTTTTTCCAGGTTTTCCAAGGCACTGGCAATGGTCACAGGCCTTGCAAAACTCAATGCAATCTTGATAAATGGTCTCCCACCAAAGCCCTGAGTAGAATCTTCACATGTGGTTACATTTCCCACATAGTGTCCTCCTGCAATCCCACCATGTGCTTCTTCCATAATTACAATGCACTCATGTTCTAGTACATAATGCACAGAACCTCATCACGACCCATTTTTATAGGTCTCCACTAATTAGCATGTAGGGCATGTGCGCATATGGCCAACTTCTTCTTCTCCAAGGCCTTCATTTCATCTAGTGCCACACCTATTTTAAGAAATACTACAATATCCTCCAAATCTGAGGGTGTGCGCCACAACCTAAATAATTTTGCATCGGCATAGTCTCTTCAATACTCTACGTGTCCTCCCCTGAATCAATCCTAGACAAATGATCAGGTCTAGAATTACTTTTTCCTGGTTTGACAACCACCATGAACTTGAATTCTTGGAACAATAGTACCCACCGACATATGCCCTTGTAGAATGGGATTGTTCACCAAGTATTTCAATGCCATATGGTCAGTGTAAAATATAAAAGGGGTTGCCAAAAAATATTATCTAAATTTATGAAGCACGTAGATCATTGACAATGCCTTGCGCTCAGTCGTAGTGTAATTCTACTCTGTTGGTGTCAATTTCCTACTTGCAAAGCACAAAGGATGATCAACAATCCCTTCACTAGGATGTGCAAGTACTACTCCAATGGTGGTTCCTGAGGCATCCACATGAACATGGAAAGGCTTATCCCAAGAAGGGAAATGTAGGATGGGCGCGGTGACAAGCCTATCCTTCAAAGTGTCAAATGCCTTCTGTTGTGCCTCTCCCCAATGAAAGGCACTCTTATGTCTAAGTAACTCTTCTAAAGGCATGATCTTGGCATATCCCTTGATGAACTTCCTAGTAGTACCCCGTATGCCCAAGAAATCCACATGCACTGCTTTGACTAGTAGGCTCCCTCAATCCCACAATTACTGCAAATTTTGTGGGATCTACTAGTAGGCCCTCCTTACATATGATGTGCCCCAATAATGTTCCAAATGGGGTAAAGAAAGACACATTTCTTAATGTTGAGGGATATCCTCAACTACCGACACCTTTCAAACATCAGCCTTAAGTTGTCACAATGGTCCTTCACTAACCCATATATTGTCCAATCATCCAGGTAGACTTGAAGGAATTTATGGATAAAGTCCTAGAAAGCTTGTACCACAATGCACGAGAACACAAGTAGGCATTCTTCAACCCAAATGACATGACTATATAGGAAAAATTTCCCACTTAGTGGAAAAATTCATCTTCCTTTGGTCCTCCTTCACGATCCTTACCTGGTGATAGCCCGAGAATCCATCTGTGAAAGAATAGACCTCACGCCCTGCCACTCCTCTAAGATTTCTTCAGTAAATGGGGTTGGGAAAGGATCAATGATACATACTACATTCAAGTCCCTGTAATCAACACAGAATCCTTATCCTTCCATCCTTTTTGATGCTAATTACCATTGGACTTATCCATTCTGACTCTTCAACAACTTCAATAATGCCCGATGCTATCATCTTATCTATTTCTTCCTTGACCTTCACGTGCGTAGGTTAGGATTCATTGGTATGGTCTCTTCCGACTCGGGTGCGCACCTTCCTTCAACTTAATTCTCATTTCCCCAAGGAATGGTGAACGCCTTTAAGCTCATGATACCCATGTGGGAATAAATCCTCAAACTCACGTAAAAGATCAATGATCTTAGAGACTTCCTTCTCCGACCAATAGTCTCTAATGATAGCCTCTTTAGGCTCTTCTTCTGAGCCGATGTTAACCTTCTTTGTCTTTAAAGGTTCATGATAGGTGTGTGCCCATTCATCAAGCACTGTCTATGACTTTGTGCATCCCTACAGTAATGGTCAACATCCAAGTTTTTCTTCTTCTCCATCAATAACATACACCATCTTCCCTTTTATTTTTCCAAACACATGCGCTCAAGCTATATCTTCTCTTTGTTTCTTCTTCCTCAAAGTGTGCCTCTAGGCCAGTTCACCTAGCAACTCTAGTAGCCTATCTTCTACCATGGCACTATCCCCAATGGTAAGGCACTTGACAACCTGTAATGCCTTATCCACCAAGGGTTTTGTACTCCGATACTCGAATGTTTGAATGAGATCAGCTGCTAACTCTTGCCAATTCCCTATCTGGTGGCATGTCTCAAAATGAATGTACCATGCACACGCACAACCTTGTAGGGTGGAATACAACTTGTGAACCCATAATGAAGGTGGCAATGCTTTTGTGCTTCCCATCCAGGTTGTCTCACATGCTTGGATATGGAAGGAAGCGGTCTCTTTACCATGGTAATATTTTATAGCCGTGGGGCACGTTGCTCTGTAAAACCTTACAAGAGAATGCAATTCTCACCTCGCCATTCCAAGAGATTATCCCGATGTGTTTCCCACCAGCGCGCAATAGTTCCGAGTAGGACGTAACTTAACATCCCCCTTCATTCATTTTCCTCCTTCCACTGAGCTTCCATCTCCTACAAAAAGACCTCAGGGAAGGCTCCTCCTAAGTACTTAGGTAGCTCCTTTCCTCCTAGGTGCCGGACCATACGTGCACCTTTGTCACCTTTGTCACCGATCCCTCAAATGTCATCTCGATTAACTCATAGGTTCCATGTGCCCAATTATCACACATGCTATACTGGTGGTGTCACTTAGGGACTGAGCATCCTCAAACTAGATAACTCCTTAGTGGGATGAATTATCTCTGGATCTCTGATTGAGTGCACATATATTCTATCCAGGACCTCTTCTCCCAAAGGTTCAAGTATAGGGTGTTGATTTCCCATCAGCCAGGGGTATGATGACCCATTCCTCCTCATTTTCAAAGCTTATGTATCCCTTGTTGAACCGAAGATCCACATTGTTCTTATAGCACCATGGGTGCCCAAGTAGTGCTGGGAAATTGTCTACCTCGGTGAGTGCCAAGACTTGAAGTCCCCAATAAACTTAGCTCCCTGAATGGTGATGGTATGCATCCTTTAAGACACCGATGGGCATTGCCTTCATTTTTTTTTCACCATATACAACACATTTGAAGATGGCTATAATGTAGGTCTTCCCATCTGATGCCATGCATCCAAGGTGAGAACATTGACTCTGTGCACTCTGTGTCAATGAGGATATTACTAAGGAGCCATCCATCCATGACTGCATTTAACGTGATCTCCCTATCATAGTCAAGGTTGTGAGGGGGAAGGTTTGCATGTAAGACCTGCCTCTCATGCTCTCTCCGCATGTGGTACCTTCTCTCTCAACCATGCTCCTAGCAAGGGAATAATATTCTCTTGCCTTAGCATTTTACATACTTCCTTGACCTCATCCAGGTCATCTTTTGGTGCCTCGACCTTCCTTCTTTGCTCCTCCCTCCTGGACTGCTCCTTTAGACATTGGATTTCTCCTTGTAAACTCGAATGATGTCCATGGTTTCTTGATATACCTCCTTTTGATGTGCAGGTCTAGGTACTTCCCATGTACCACTTCTTCCCTTGAAACCAGGTTCTTCTACCTTGGTATTTCCTTTTGCACGTGTGGCCTCTACTCTTGTTATTACCATAATAGGTTCCAAGCCTACATCATGTGTCACCTGTGGCATCCATTGTGTGTCATCCTTCTTAATGCTACCATTGCAACACCCTTGTCTTTTTCGGTGCTACTTGATTCATGTGCTCAAACAACTCAGGGCACTCCTCATACTTGTGCTTCTTCCCGCACCATGAGCATTGTAATAAGTCTGGGCACTCGCACTTGTAGTGGTTTATAGACCCACAATTAAAATAGGTTCCATGTGGGAACTCACTTCTTCCTCCTATGGTTACCATGACCACATAATCCTCCATGAAATCCCCTTACACGTGCCTCCATCTGCATGCTCCTCATAATGGTGATCATCATTCTTAGAACTACTGGCAAGGCTAGTTTGGCACACACCAAGATCAATGGCCTCATGGATATGGTCAATAAGCCTATAATCCTTAGTATCATGGGTTGTAGAGGGTACAAATCTTATAGTAGAAAGACACATTTTTCCACATTTACACACTATAACAAGGGACATCTACTCGCATCATGGTCCCCATGACAAATCTCACAATCTACTGCTACGGTGCGTATTGTCCTCCGAGGGAAACTATCCTTGACATGCCCCTCTACTTCACAATCTGTACACCATATACCACTACGAGTCTCATGGGATGAGTTTTGTAGAAAACTTCTCAGCTACTTAGCCATAGCAGTGATTTGAGCTTCCAAAAATGGGCTAACACCTAGTATCAACACTTCAACAACTTCAACACGTAGGGCAGATTCTAACACCTTGTGTGGGTCTATGAAAGTTTTATGAGATAAATCTCTTCTAAATGGAGTTATCAACCCTCCAAAAAACCATTAAGCATGTTGTGAAGGGTGAATGTCATATGAAAATTTTGACAGGAGGGTTTTGAACCATGCATCATACTCCCACACACTCTCTGCCATTCCTTGTTGAATCTCCTTCAGGGCGTTGATGCTCTTTTGTTCAAACTCAAGAATGTGGAATTATACCAAGAAGGCATTTTTAAAGCATGTATAATCCACCACCATTTGATGAGGGTCATATTTCCTATACCAGCTATATGCGCGCGCCTCTTGCAATGTCATTACAAATCGACTTGACTTGCCTTCCACTCGGGCTAGTGATCCCTTTGTGTGCCATAACAACTCACACTTGTGAACATGTTCCATAGCATCTTCAATACCTTGTAATCTAGAAAATGTAGAGACATCTCAAAGAAGACTTGAGGAGGTGGTTGAGGCCCTTGTCCTCTTGAGCCAGAGCCTTGGTTTCCTCCGGTGTTTCCCCATCGCCAGATCCACTAGATCCACCGAGTCCCTGTGCCTCCTGACCCACCAGACCCCTCGAATCCACCAGTCCTGTTCCTCCTGACCCACCAGATCCACTAGGTCCTATTCCTCCTGACCCAGATCCACTAGATCCACTAGGTCCTATAGTGGTCATGCCAAGGGTCCCCAAAGTTCCACTGAACTATGTGCATGACAATCTGTGATTATGCCCCACTACTAATAGTGTACCCCGAGCCACTCCCTAGAAGTGAGACCGAAGGCTTGTGTACTTGCTCCTTGTCTAAAAATTCCTCCAAATACTAGAATAGTATGCGTAGCCATAGAAGTGGGAAATGAGAAATTATATCTCCTATGCACAGATCTGTCACTTCCATTGATACCAACTGGGTCAGCGATACTCCTTGATCTAGAAAACTAAGCACCAAGGTTTGGTCACTAGGTGGGTTTAGATGCATTTTAATAATTATTCTCTCTCCACGTGACGAATTCTCATCGAGAAATCAAGGGGTTTATCTTACGCTCTTTCCAAGATGGGGTAGCATAGACTGCTCAGGTTCCATGTCCTCTATGTGAACTTCAAATCCTTCCCGCAACGTCGACTCCATAAATCCATCACACTTGCAACCTCGTGTTGTCTAGCAATCTCCCTTTCGCGTGCTTCACTATACTTGAGTCATCTCTCCTCCCTTTCTTTCTTTATCGTAATGTCTTCCATCTTCCTCCACCCTAGCTTCCTCACGTAGCGCTAACGGTTTAACCGGCCATCGGACATTCCTCTAAACTCAAGGTAACAATCAAGATCTTCATTTCCAGAGGAATAACATGTAGAAATTATCCTCTGGGATCCCATAGAAAATCAAACTCAAAGTAACTTCCAGAAAAGAATATGTAGAAATAACGTACTCCATCGTGTAGCTAGCCAGTACTCCTTTCCACCAATGATCCACAACATGATTCCATGTCGATCTACATCTTATGCAGACTCGGTATTATTTTTGGGTCCATGAATGATCTACAATACCACCTTGATCTAGACGCATATGTCGAGATCCATTCATATGACTCTAATGGGAAGCAATAGAAAAATGTTTCATATAAATCACGGTAGAGGTTCTCTTCTACCCATCTATGTGCATCAAAATCAGGTCTAGTGTTGAATCTCTGAGAAAATTCATCCTCTCGTGCTCTTGAACCATGATTCAACACTTTCCAAAGTTAGGTGTTCTGTCATCACTTATTACATAGATCATGATGTATGCCATTTCTGCTATAACTTCAAAAAGAGGTCCGGCAACGGAACAAATATGTAGTAATTTTTACACCCACCAAAGAACAAGGGAATCCCATGTGCACCGGCCTATCACCCAAGAGTAGGCCTTTGGGTACTCACTCGAGGCATGCATGGGCACCAAGTCTCTCTTTTATGTGAGTTGAGTGGGAAAACATCATCTATGATCCAAAATTTAAAGGAAGTGAGTGGGAATGAAACATGTGAACATCATAGAGCTCATAACGGCTCTAGATCATTGCAATCATTACAGACAAAGATACTTTAACAGACTTAAAGAACTGAATCAAAATAGAAAGGAAATGCATCAGAATTCATATTCATCTTATAAACATACATGAAAAGGAACTATGAAGAATCATGTAAGAATCCGAACTAAGAAAGATAATATTCATTTAACTTGGTAACTATTATCACCGAATCACAGCACCCTTGGATGTTGATCAGATTTCTAGTTTGATCACTCTAAGCATCCAGTGTGATTGGATAACATGGGTGCTATCTCCAAGTTGTGGGACTTGCTACTTGAGATAGACCTCCAGAGAAAGCTGGTTCTTGCTCCTAAACTACCTGCCACAATCTACTCTAATGCAGGGTAAGCTAACTATTCTAATCTAAATTTCCAAGGGACCAGGGAGAGAGAATGCATAAAATGAAAGCCTACACTAAAGCGGTGATACACCAGAAAAGGAGGGTGTGAGAGTAGTCTCCAAATGTGTGAAATATAGAGGGAAAGTGCACACTAGAAGAGGTGATGACAGTTCACCATAATCTAGCAAAATGCATTCACAACAATATTCCAAGCATACACAATGATAATGAATTCTGCAAGAACATAATAATAGACACAATATTCTTGTAGAAAGATAAAAGGGGCAAGAAGAATGCAAGAAAACACAGCAGGGGAAGATACATCCACAAACTTGTATTTTATTGCTTCTGGTATTCAACAGTTCAATCTATTACAAGATAAGGGCCTGGATCACCATGCAAGGAGTCCACTACAAGGGCCTGCAACACACTGGCTTCAAAAATAAATTTTGGTAGAGCTTTGCTACCCAAAAACTCTCTATTTTACAATGAGCCCAACACTCCAATTTATAGAAAAATGAGAAGGAAAAGAGAAGGGAAAATGGAAAATCCCGAAATCTGTCCTTCAACCACCTATAAGAGGCATTAAATTGAGTGAAATGGTTATCCATTACTTGCAAAAGGCTCCCCATACTGTCCCATGTGCTGCAGCAGAGAAAGAATGATGACCATGCCTCTTAATTGCACTCCCAGCTACCAAATAAAACACTGTTCTAAACCCGGCCACGTTTTCTTAAAAATATCAATCAATTTCTGATCAAATTCAGAATTTCTTGATTTCTGTGCATCAAGCTCGGAACCACAATTCCAACGGTACCAATTTTGTGTGATTTCGTTGAGAAATGCAAAAGTTATGGCCTTCGAGTGCGGGCAGCTATTTGGGCACTGTGAGCGTTTTTCACGTCATTTGACGGGAATGAGCATTGACTGACTGGAGCCGAATATGTTTATTTTATTTAAATATATCTATCCTCATTAAAAATAATAAATCCAGTTTTTGTGGCGTAGAGGATGTCGTGCTCGTTCCAGAAAGTCCAATTTTATCAAAATCGGAGCTCGGAGTCAAAAGTTATGGCCGTTTGAAGTTCCACGGGTCAAATGTTGACTTTTCTCCTCTGCCTTCGGCCGCTTCGGCTTTTCACGTCCCACGCATCCCTTTGTCCCAAATGTCCCCCGGTCTTTGTGTGGGACAAATTCTTCGAACCGCCTGAAATGGGCTTCCATGTCCCTTTTCTACCGGTGACACGTGGCGTGATCTGATTGGCTTTCGGCTCCTTCGGCTATCTGCGTCCCGCGCGTCCCTTTGTCCCATTTGGCACAGTGCTGAAATTTCCCATTTCGGCCAAACCAGCCGGTTCGCGTACTCGCAGCCCAGATGTCCCATTTGCTTTCGGGCCGTTTGGGACAAATTTTCCCGATTCGCTTGATTCGGCGGTTCACGTACTTTTGTCCCTGCGCGTCCCCGATGAAAGTTCTCATTTCGGCCCGATCCGCCGGTTCACGCATCACTTTCAGCGTACCTTGGCCCAACTGTTCCAAGCTTCCTTGACTCATTTCGGCCGATCCGGACGGTTCACGTACTAATTGCCCAGATGTCCTAGACTGCCTGTTTCAACAGTTAGTCAATTTTTCCAACACCGGCGGTTCGGATTTCGCGTCCCGCGCGTCCCTTTGGCCCGGATGTCCCAAATGCTGCGCAGACCGCCTAGTGGCCTTTCGGCTGGTTCGCATACTTTTGTCCCTCATGTCCCGACTATTGCAAGGACTAGGACTTAGCCATTTTTCATGATTTTTTTCTGGCCCGAGCTTGTTTTTGCAATTTTTTCACATTTCCTCAGAACTTGCTCTCTTCTTCTTGGATAGGGGGTTAAAAAAAAAAAATGAGGGGACCCTAGAAACATGACTTCTTTTTTCCCGGACTCAATATAATTGCTTGGGACTAAAGAATTTGATGCATGTTATCAAAATTACCTTGAGGGGTGAATTTTGGATAACAAGGTAACCTCATGACATTCATTAGGCTTACTACAAAACACCACATTATGGTACATTGAAGTCATGCATCATAATTGGATCCATATCATTTAGCTCTCAAAAAGAAAGTTTATAACCCCAATTCCTTGATACATCATTCTCCTATATTTTATCTACCCAACCCAAATAGAGTTCCTTTGCAGCATTTTCGCAGAGCTCTACTCCTTCTTTCTCTCTTTGTGTCTTTTTTTCTTCTACGGCTGCTTGTATTTATAGGCACCTCAAAGTTTCAACTCATCCTTATGTGGCCTCGGGTCTAGCACCAAGTGTTTGAATGTGGTCCTCCATAGGAACATGCTCCTCCAGTGTCCGAGCTCTCTAGTTTTTGCCATGGTCTTCTAGAAACTTTTGTCACAGAGGATATTCCTTCCTAGGATAACCTATCACCATGTTGGCACCTTATCCACTTAGCATGCGCAGTCGGGTCACACTTTTCTCGTGTCCTTCCCGATATGCCAAATATGGCTAAGTCCAAGACCTTGTCTACTAGTGCATAACACGGCCCTTCTAAAACCCTCCTAGAACCCTACCTTACATGCCTTCTCCTTACACACCCATGCGCCTTTGTGTACTTAGCCAATATTTTAGGGGCCCAACATCTGATTATCATAAGGTCCCTTATACATACGACAATAAAGAATCAAAGTGTTGGCGTTCACATCAAAAAACACTCTTCATAACTAAACCTCATTTGGTTCTTTGTACTAGAGAAACCATTTGGGTAACCCATTCACCACCTTCATCTCATAGTCGGTGGTATGGTTTGGAAACTTTTGATCCAAATTATTATTTGGGTTTCCCAGTCTTCTTTTGATTCTAATCCAAACATTTCCTCTTATTCTAAGGATACCGGTCCAAATATTTCCTCCAATTTCTCTGATGATTTGGATCCAAACTACTATTCAGATTCATCTAATTCGACTCCTAAGTTGTGGTTCTACCCTTCTTCACAGGACCTTCTTTATAATTCATCTAATGTGATTCTTGAATCATGGTCCTCCCCTCCTTCACAATAACTTATTTATCATTCATATAATGTGATTCTTGAATCCCGATCCTCCCCTCCTTTGCAATACCTTCTTTATCATTCATCTAATGTGATTATTGAGTCATGGTCCTCCCCTTCTTCATAGGACCTTCTTTATAAAACATATAATGTAATTCTTCTCCTCCCCTTCTTTGCAAGACCTCTTTTATCAGTCACCTCAATGAAATCTTCCTCCTTTGAAGATTCGTGTGACTCAAATTCCTTCTTGTCAAATGTCTGAATTGAATCCTACGCCGCAATCTATAGACTTTGGACTTAATCCTACTAGTATACAAATGATATACCATCGTATAGTTAGATCCACACTTGCCTTCTTCTTCTCCCAATACATCTAAATCCATGTCTATTTTTTCCCCCATGTCACCTTCTTCTATCAATCATCATCAAACATCTCATCAACATTTCACACTAGTTGGCCCTTTTATCATCAATAAAACACTTATGGTCGATCAAAACCCATATTGATTGATTTCGTAAGAATGAAGGAGTGATCATAGCCTTTATAGGGGCACATGAAGACATCCCTCTAACAAGTTATGGGCAAGGATTATCTTTAGACTTTGATACATCGTGTATTGTTAGGAAAAGGTTGATTCATTTTATAAAGAAATAGAGGAAGAGCCTCGGATCATGCAATTTGATCCTTTTATTCTTCCATCTTCACATTCTTCATTACATGGAGAAACACCTAGTTCAGATCATTGATCCATGTCCTATCTTTTCATTACCCAATTCTTCTTTATCTATCATGGTTCCTCAATCACAATCTCACTTTGGGTCATTGCCAAGTAGCCCATCGTCTTCTTCTATATATGGGCCACCTCCAAGTTTCCTTCATTATCTATTTGTGGGTCTCCTCCAAATAACTCATTACCTTATATTCTTGGGGCACGACCAACTAGCCCCTTGTCTTCTATTCATGGACCACGTCCTAGTAGCCCACCATTTTATTTTATGTATGGATCACCCCTAGGTAGTCCATCATCATCTATTCTTGGGCCACATACTAGTATCCCATCATCTTACATATATGCATCACGTCCTAGCAAAATTTCTTATTATATTCTTTGTACAAATCCTATTATCCCTTCATATTCTATTTATGGCTCACCTTCTAGTAGCCCCTCTTCTTAAATTCTTAGACCATGTCCTTTTCGTTCATCACATTATTATTCTACCAAAGATTGGGGCAAGCCCACCATCATTTCTTGCATAAATTATAAACATATAAATTCTTCTCCCACTTCGGGATCGGACAAGTCATGTATTAGCTTATAAGAAACCTAGACATGTTCTTTATCAAGCTGAGATCAAAACACCAAAGAGCTCTAAATCTCCCAACAACCCAAAAATTTAAAATCAAATGCAATTCAAGAATTCACACCAACTTACCCATCAAGTATGGCACAAAGTTCATAAACATATGGATAGGGAACTCAAGCTCTGGCATAAAAAATCCATGTTTTAAAAAAAATCAGTGTCATTTGTTGAGTGTGAGTTCACCATGATCATCGAGATCAGGGATAATATTACACTTGATAAGAAAATGCGCTTAGACTCTCTTATCAAGGAAATTACGAACATTGTTGTTTGATCTTATCACATTGAGTGACATGTTTCATTTTGATAATCATAATTTAAAAAATAAAAATAAAATTATAAAATAGTTCAAAAATACAAAAAAATGAGAAAACATTAAAACATTACAAAATCAAAATCAAAGGTACAAAGATCAAACATTATAATTAGGTATTGCGTACAAATGGATTTTCTTTCTTAACTTTCTTTCATATTCCTCTACAATTCATCCAACATTTTCATCCCTTCGATGTTATTATCGTTAGCTTATTCACAAGAATTTTGTGACATTTATCTTTATGGTATCTATTTGACCCTAGTCTTTTATCACCTTGGTAAATTAAAGAACGACTAACCTCTTAGAGATCCTATCACAATTCTCATCTAATAAACTTATTGTGAAGAAATTTTAGACATATTTGTTGACACTATCCAATCTTGTCATCACAATCACTTCCACATCATTCCATCAAGCCTTTAGTGATTCTCAACCCCTTGTCAAATAAGAGAGTTGATATAAGTTTTCAGTAAACAAAACAAGAATCAAAATCAATCAATAAAAAAGTAAAAGAAAATCGATATATAACTCTCTCTTGGGTTATTTCTAGTACCTCTATCGAGGTTATGGAAACTTGGCTGGAAATAGAGCAATGTTTTGATTAGAATCAAATGCATCTCCATTGGAGCTATGGACATCATGGTGGCGGTGGAGTAATGTACAACTTTTCTTCCACTCTCTATTCACAAATCACCTTTCCAAGTAAATCATTCCTACACATTGGCTAGTGTCTTCACTTGTTGTCTATAAACTCTTTCCTTCAAGAGGTAATTCATTTCCATGTGTACACATGGGATATTGATGAGTAAACAAGATTAGTATGTTACCAAGTGTTACTTTTTGGACCTTGTTTAAACTCTTGCTTTAGCGTATGTCTTGTCTCAAGATTTTTGCCTTGAGCTAATCACTTTTTCATCGACCACGTTCTAAATATTTTCATAACATCCTCTATTATTTAGAAATTTTTAGAACATCCTTGTGTATATAATGACCTTTTTCTATGTTTGTGGACACCTTTGTCCGCCTTTAATAAATCAATCGTCCACTTCCTTTCTATTATGTGTTCTTGGTCATCTTACGTTGTGGCCATCCTTACTCCCTCATGATTAACACTATTTTACATTTTCCTTGATCCCCTTTAGCACGTGAAGAATTTTCCTTTGAATACTCCCAGCAAATCTTTGGGCCATTTTTACATCTTCACCTTCCTCGCGCATGCATGTGGCCTTCTACCATTATGCATCCCATATATCACTAGGGGAATCCACGTTTCTTCGTCTTCCTGTACATAGTTTTAGAAAAATTTCAAAAACAAAAAAACATTCACATATGTTTCAAAAATCCTAAAAATTCATAAAATTGTTCAAAAATCATAAAAAAATTCATAAAATCTTCAAAAATCCTAAAAATTGTAAAAATTCAAAATTTGCAAAAATGGGTAAACAACTCCAAGTGACTAAAAATTGTGTCTTGCACATGGTATTTATTCCATATCTTGCTATTATTTTCATGTGTTCATGAATTTAACGACTCATAGATCATCATATCTACAACCATTTACAAAGCTAGCCTACTTTCTTCACAATCGATATTCGAGGCACATATTGTTGCCTGATTTTGTTTCATTGCGCACAACACTTTATCATTAGACCCTACATCATTCATCATTTCCCCTAGCATGTATCCTTTCTTGGGGCATCATATTTAACCCTTGTCATCAATCATGAACATTGGGGATATTTGATTGATATAAAAACATTTGTGTAACCTTCTTGACCATTGTTGGTTTGAGTATGTGTGTTTGTACTTGTTTACCTATTAAATGCACTTGTTTCCTTCTTGTATTGTATTATTGTTTGTATGTTGCATTGAGTTGGTATTTTCAGCAATGGGTAATTATTTGTAGTATGGATTTTCATTTCATTATACTTTTGTCGTATGATTATAGTTTTAATAAGGACCGATGACATAGATCCTTGGAAAAATGATGATAAGAAAGTTGTTCTACACTGGATGCAAGACTAACTCTTCCCCAACCTTCTTCTTCTCCTTCTTTTCAATCATCCTCTTGTCAATATTATGTTCCTAATTCACTTGGGGAATCCTACCCCTACCCATTCTTCTATCTATTTCTCTCATCTTTTTTATCATCAATCACCTTCTTTTATCACCCCATCGACATTCGAGGAGGCATCTATCACCTCTACTAATTTTTCTTCTACCTCTTCAAAATTTTACCTATCTACTATCTTTGAAGTGGCGTCACTTATACCACCCCAAAGAGGGGCAAATGTAGACACCTATAATTTAGCTCTAGCAATTTAAATACTTAAATTGCATTAATTATCCCTTTTCCCACAAATTGACGACATATCATCAATATTGCACATTTTCTCTTATATCGTAAATCAATTATCTACATTACACTACTTAATTGGCCCTTCAATCCAGAAAAGATGACAATTAACGACCTTCCATTAATTAAACCCCTTTCTACCCAAATTATTTAATTTTTCTTGATTAATTAAGTTTCCTCTTCTATTAGATAAATAAATCGTCATTTATTTAGTCTAAACCCTTCTTATTCCCTAAGCCATACTAGTAATTCTTCTAAAATCTTCTATACAGCTTGCTCACCTATTAATTAATCACTTGGGTTAATTAATAAATCCCCTTAAGCCCCATGAGCCACTAAAGGACAAACTAAACTCTCCTAAGGTTGACTCAACCCCCTTTTCAACCATATTCACCCCTAACTAACTTAACCTAGCTATTATCCCACATGTAAAGGGATGAAGAGATTATTTTATCCATTGGGGTATATAAGGAGCCCTCCTCTTACCTTTCTACTTACACCTAAATGAGGATAACACCTAAGATATAGCCATTTTATCATCTTAGAGCATTATTCCATTAGAGGAGCTAGCTATCTTCATTTCTTTCATTCATCCATCCAAGTTTGAAGTCATATGGAGATATGTCAAATGGTCTTGTAGCCATGGATTGACAAGAATCCATTCTTGAAACCTTGGGATTCAAACATATAATCAACCCTTTTGATTTCTAAGGATCTAAATAGGTTCATTCCATTTATTAGCATTCAATAGAGATAGAGATTAATTGCTTAGCATATTATTTTGATGTTTATTCATGTTCTAATGCAAAGATGTTGGTAGATTAGTCTTGTTTAAGCTCTAAGCATGATGGTGCATAGATTTTAGTTTAGAATTGTATTGAGGCTATTAGGTGTTAGTCTTGATTTTAGTTGTACATCTAACTAATTATTTCACACATTTGGCACACCCGGTGGGATGGATCCTTAATCCTTTAACATTGTGGTTCAAATTTTGTTGTTATTTCAATTTTTGGCTAACCCTTGATATGCACATGTGTGAATTAATGTTTAATTTCTTATGATTTTTTCTAACTTTACATGTGTTGAGTCTTTCTTATAGATCTAATTTAGATGGGTTCTTGTCAATTTTGAGCTAACATGCCAAAAATTTGAGTTCTTTGAAGTTGTCTACTTCATTTCTTGTGTTTTGACGTCATCTTTAGGTACATGTCTACACAAAATGACAAGGGAGTGTACACACCCAAAGGTGATCGTACACACTAAAAGTTGAGCATACACACTCAAACTATCATATGCATTCAAGTATTTGTGTAGTGGAATCATCTTGCATGAGTTTACTAGCATTCCTTGGATTTGATTTTTCTTTTGCCCCATTTCTTTGTAACACTTCTCGCTATGAAGTATTGTTTCGATAAGTAGGAGTATTCTTAGTAAAGTGGAGATGAACTAGAGAATTTAATAATTGGAATGGGGGTTGTGATAATTGAATTAAATTCACCTTAAATTTCTCCAATACCACTTTATCCTCCAAATGTGTAGATAATACTTCACACATTTTACTATCTTTTAAACTTGGAATGACATATCAATTTAGTCATGCATGGAAGTCATGATTACCTCATCTTTTTTTTAGTTATAGAAAGTTACTCAAAGATATTTTAAAATCCTTTAATGCCAAAATAATAATGATTCTCTTGTCAACACATGTCATGTTGTCCCTTTGGAGAGGGAAAATATGTTTTTCAGCATGATTCAACAATTTTTCATCTACCACCATATGTAAACAAAAAATCGTGCACTTTAGACATTATTTAGTCTCAGTCTCATACTACTATTCATATGGTTTTGAGTAAAGAAAGTACCAACTAACCCATATCTTTTGGCCATTTTACTTTGTTTATTGTTGTCACTTTGCTAACCTCCCGCATCTACTCACCCGATCGGTTTTGCCATTTGGCATCATTTTACCTTTGAATGGGGTGCTCTACCTAATCTTGGGGCACCCAGTGCACCCTGGTCTAATTTGGGGCACCCTAAGCCTTTTCACTTTTTTCGCCACTTTTTGGGCACTTATAGTTGTTTGAGATTTCTAGATTTTTAGTGGTCAGCCTTTTTGGGGTGAATTACGAAATTAGAATAAAATAACTAGATAAATATAAAGTTATGAGACCATAATGAGGGACCAAACACTAAGTAATACTATCATCACCTAAGGTCACATCCATTAAAGGCTCCATTTACATCCCTCTAGATCTATCACAAGGCACGAAAGGTGGTTCATCTACATCACACTGCGCATAGGAGGAAGTTTATTTTATTACATTTCTACACATAGTTATTTCTCGCTACTTTCAAAAAGTGTGACTGGCATAAGAGAACCTAGGGCATGATTGCACACACACACATAGAACTACATCAGGTATGAGATGTAGTACAACACTTAGTAAGCCCACCATTGTGGCCGGTGAGGAGAGTCGACCCCTTCATATGCATCTTTCTTTTTTAGGGATTTGATGCTCATCTTGGGGTTTTATAGGTGATTCCTTATTGTAGGAATTCTTGTGACATATGATGCGAGTTCGGAAGAGTTAGTGCAACAAAAAGAGAACACAAGTGAACATCTAGCGACACCTAAAAAGATGGTTTTAGGCTATTTTCAAGACAAGTGCACCCATATCTCAAACTAGGGAACCCATGGGCACCCATGTCCCTCTCCAGGTGCCCCAACCAAACTAGATGGCTCGGATATGTGATTTCTCGAGACTTATGTGTAATTATTCCCTCTTATTTTCCTCCTTCACACTGTGACACGTCCAACACCTTCATTGAATTATCTAAGCTCTATCTAACCCTTCTTGCACTTTAGGGTTTTTATTTTCATAGCTTAGATTGCTTGGTTCATTTTATTTATACAATTATATCATTATTTACTATTATTCTTTATATTAGTTTAACCTAGAATAATTCCATAATTTTAGTTAATCATTTTAGTGAACCCCATGTTTGACATTGCCTTCCCCTTAGGGATATTTCTCTCTTCTTTACTATGGCTCACTCTTCTAACAATTTTACTGAGGCTCATATTAAAGCCATAAATAACCATATCGCTGAGCATCCCCAAGATCTAGACTTGATTTTACATGTTTCTCGTTAATAAGCTACCAATTTGGTAGAAATTAATGCTTCCACGGTCATCTCTACTTCCATGGTTTCCTAACCACTTGTTTCCACTCTTCCACCCATTTCTACCATTCTTTTTTTGTTTCTACTCCTACAAATCATTTCACACCACCTCTTATCTCTCTCATACACAATAAGTTTCCTCCATTGGTACTCAAGACCTAACATCTCTCTATCAAGACCTTCAAGCATAGATTCGTTAGTTACAACAAGTTACTTCTCATGCATCTCCATCTTTAGATTCCACCTTATTATTGCATATGCCATTTGCACACTGCCATCTCCACTTATCACTTCCTCCTAGTTTTTTCACCCCTAAGCTTCCCATTTTCAATGGGCATGGTGACCCACAAGATAATCTTAGAGCATTCCATGTAGCTTGTCTTGAATTTTCAGATGATCATATTCTTTTGACTAAAATTTTTCCCGTAGTCTCCATGATTATGCGATGTGTTGGTTTTATGACCTACTGTTCATTCGGTAAATTCATTTATGCATCTGGTTGATGATTTTACTCATTTTTTATCAATATCGGCTCCAAGATCTCTTATGCTCAATTAACGCAACTTAAATAGGGCTCTAATGAACACCTCACTAATTATGTGTTGAGATATAAAACTAATCTAGCTAAGATGTCAAATGTGCTAGTGGACTCTGAGATTCAATAATTTTTCATTCAAATTCTTTTATCACTACTTAGGAGAGCATTCTCTTTGAGACCTCTCCTTCATTTGACCAAATTTTTCATACTCTTAAGCTTCGTGAAACCAAACTACTATCCATAGGAAATATTAAATATCAAAAAACAAGCTTCATCTTCTTCTCATTTTTCAAATAAGACACATTCAATCCATCTACAACTAAACCAACTGACACCAAAATTACGGTCACTAATCCTAAAGATGTTTAGTCACCACCACTTAGGTGTGTGTTTACAAACTTTCCTATGGCTCCACATCTCATATTTCCATAAATTCTTAAGAGAAATATTATCACACTTCCTCCACCACTTGAAGTAGACCCATCATGACCAAAATGTAGGAATTACAATGATAATTTTGATGTGATTATCACAGATGTGTGGGACACTCAACGAATCAATGTTTCAAGCTCCACACAATCATCCAATATCTTATTGATAACAAAATCTTATGTTTTGAGAGCATGTTGACTCTCCACCTAGCACTGACAAGGGTAAAATCAAATTCTTTAATAACCAATATCAACAACATGATAGGAAAAAACGGTTGATTCTTTAGCTAATCATGCATACCATGCAATGTCTCCTCCTGCTTTAGGGCCCTTGAATTTTTAGTTACACATACCGACGCTTACCACCAGTCATCTCTTTTTCTAACCATGACTATCATGTAAATTTTACATCTAATCACCTACATATCAAATCATCTATTGGCTTGATCCCCATCAATAATACTAAGGTTGATCCATCTTGGCCTATTAGTGTATGTTCTATTCCATTTCTTCATGTTATTGGTTACCCACTATCACAAATCAAATACCCTCTAAACAAACCATATGGTGTCATCAAACTACACATTACGGTTGGTCCTCTCACTTTACTTGTCCCTTTCCTTATTAGGAAAAATAGTCGATGAATGTGACATGCTACTTAGACTCAATTAGATTTGTAGGTCTCAATCCATTATCTCTATAAATAATTGCGACTTAAATTCATTTATAACAATCAAGTTATCTCTATTGACATACCCCATCTATTCCATGGTCATCATCTTCTCAAGCATCGATTCACACATCTTCCACTTCATCTAGCACATCGTAATATACATTACTAAAAGTGTAATCTACTCCTAGTTCACCTACTCACACATTATCTACGTGACCTCACCACTCTGTTAGTCCTACACATAGGTATAGGTCCATCCATAGATATTTAATACATCTCGACATAGGTCACCACCTCATTTCATTCCACATGGGATTCCATCCTCTCCATGCTTTGCTTCACGTAGATATCCATCACCTACACATTTTATCACACCACAACATTCATCATATATTCATCCATCACATGCACATAGAATTTCACTCACCCACACAACATTTACCTACTATACCACCATTACTAGCACATGGTCATACACTTTTTCATCACATGCATCGGATGGAGGACCTTTTTCCTTCATTGTTATTGGATAGTTCATCAATACACACACACTGAGGGGCATAACACTCACACACAATCCCCCGCCTCACCTTAGCATCAACACACCTCTCATCTTTGTATTATCATACATCCATCTCATAGCATAGGCATACTCATCCACATTTAGCATCACCATTACCCGATGACACACTCTTGTGCTTTGGTTCACACTTGATTATTGAGGGCATATACTACACATGAACCCCACACACTACACAATAGGTATTACACATTGCATTTCTTCACACATCTTCATGTCATATGTCTTACATCTTACATCCTACATTCTACATTTAGTCTATATCATTTTACATTTGCACATCTACACATCATACATACTCTACACATCATACTAGTATTCATCACATATGTGTCACACTCCTATTGTCTACAAGTCTAGCATCATATACTACTCATCCTACATACTACATTACACACACTCTCACATTATTAGTCTATCTACACATCTTACATTACACACTATACATTGCATTTTACACATCTTGCACATCATATGGTCATCTCTTATCATCACACATACTACATATTCTTCTACGCATTGCACTCACTACCCTATGATGCACTCTAGTTCCTTAGTCCATACTCGACTACCGAGGGTTTACCAATCAAATGGACCTTATCATACACACGTTCATCACTCGACCTTCTATCATGCGACATTACTAGGTTAGTGACATACACTATAGGCTAAATGGTCACCTATTCCTTCATCTTGTAGTGGTACATGCTTTAGGGCTACATCACTCCCTCTCTATTCATCTCACTATGATATACGCTTTAGGCTACATCATCATGTGTTCATCTCTAGGTCATATATCATCAAAATACATACACATTCATCACAGCACGCACTATACAACACACACTATTCAACCATTTCCCAATGATGCACTCTCATTTTGGTTCATTCTTGACTATTGAGGGGGAATACTAAATGAACCTCATTGCATACACTTCCATTCACTTGGGGGGCACGTGGCTCCTATCATCCATCTTGCATTCCATTCCATCCATCCACAACATGTTGCATATCTTGGTTTCTTTTACTCTTGCTTACATTTGTTTGTTCATGTTCACTTATTACACATGCTAGCTAGATCTCTTGTATGTCATTATCTTTACCATACACACATGCACGTTCATGTCCTTTTCTAGTTATGATCATAGATACAGGTCTCCTACATGTAGCATGGATGCTCACCTCCTACCACTCCTACAATGGTCTTAGGGGGCATCACATTCATCTCTTACTAGGTGTTATTGTTTCATTTTATACTTAGCACTTACATTACTTTCTTATACATGCTTTTGACATATGGTTATCTTTCTAACATGATAATGGGTGTTTCATGTGCACCATTTTGTAAGATTATTTTCTTCCATGGCTATATGTTTTTTTTATTTTTGTTTTTTTTGATTTTTATTATATGCGGGCCTTTCCCTTTGTTTGGTGTGCACACTTGTTTTTTGTATGTGGCCATTATGACCTTGAGTGTCTTGTGACATTGTGAGTGATGTCCCATGTTTGTAACCCATTTTTTGGTCTATGATTGTCTTATTACATGTTTTCTTGCATTCTAGCTTGTACATTGTTTGCAAAGCATACACTTTTCTTTTACATGCATGATTTTTCATACTAACACTTGTTTCTAGCCACTTGTTTGTGTGTGCCTTAGTTTATACCAAGCGCATTCCTTCCCCTAGAAGGAAAAATTTATGTGGTTGGTCCTCTTTTGGGGCTACATTCTCCTATCAGTGATGTTGCATGTGCCCCCAAAGAGGGGGCATCATTTGGGATTTTACACACTACACAACGCTCTCTATTGGTATAGTTTAGTTTAGTTTTTATCCTTGACATTGTGGGTTATAAAGCGAGTGGGTTCAGACTAGTCTACGAACCCCATACATAGAATTTTATAGGACATGGTTGTCTTTAGCATTAGGGAATAGTCACAGGTTAGAGGATACAATGGATTTCCTCTCTACACTACTTCAGCCAAAGTGGCATTATATCACCCAAAAACTAGTCAATACAGAGATCTCTTCATACATCTTCAGGAAGCAATTACAAGTTGGAGAATAATGCATCTTTCTCCCTACACTTCTTCAATTAGGGTGGCGTGAGATCACCCAAAAAAACTTGCGAGTATAGGATATCCTCTCTACACCTTTTCTCTCATCATGGATCAGGTGCACATGTTCCTTTTAATTTTTCATACTTCCATTTATAGTATTTTTACTATATACATATGTATACATTTTTTACATATACATGCATATTTGAATACTTGATCATCTTCTCCTTTGCAGGTCCATATGTATGAGAAGCAAGCAATCAACAACAACAAACAACTACAACAAAGACGTCAAACAAAAAAAAATAGCATTTTATGGTAACACACACCTCATACTAACATGTAGGTACATCACACACATCGAAACTACACACATGCATTTCCACCCTAGGTTCACTCTCACCACTTTTTGCACTTTTGCATCTTTAGTTTCCACGCTCCACTATTTTCTCATTCCACACTTTGTCTAGTCCATTGGCATGCTTTCTACATCACTCTACATGGACATTAGGTACGCATCTCTATCTACTTTATGTTACCAAGAAGTTCCTCACTCACCAACATAAAGTGGGGGAAAATGTAGACACAAAATCATACACTTTAGACATTATTTAGTCTCGGTATCATACTACTATTCATATGGTTTTTGAGTGAAGAAAGTACTAATTAACCCATATCTTTTGGCCATTTTACTTTACTTTTTGTCATCATTCACTTTGACCTTTTGCATCTACTCACCCATCTAGTTCAACCATTTGGAATCATTTTATATTTGAATTAGGAACTCTACCCATCTTGGGGTGCCCTAAGTACCCTGGTCCCATTTGGGGCACCCTGAGCCTTTTTACACTTTCCTACCACTTTTTGGGAACTTTCTAGCCATTTGAGCTTTCTATATTTTTAGTGGTCGGCCTTTTCGGGGTTAATTATGAAATTATAACAAGAGAACCATATAAATATAAAGTTATGAGACCATAATGAGGGACCAAGCACTAAGCACTACTATCATCACCTAAGGTTGCATCCATTAAAGGCTCCATTTACATCCATCTAGCTCCATCACAAGGCACAAGGCTGGTTCATCTGCATCACATTACATAGGAGGGAAGTTTATTTTATTCCATCCACCATTTTAATACATTTCTACACATAGTTATTGATCGCTACTTTCACAAAGTGTGACTAACACACGAGTACTTAGGGCATGTTACACACACACACACATAGAACTACATCAGGTCTGAGATGTAGTGCGACACTTAGTAAGTCCACCATTTTTTTTGTAGAGGACACTACAATCCCTTTATATGCATCTTTATTATTTAGGGATTTGATGTTCATCTTGTTGTTTTAGGTGATTCCTTATTGCGAGCATTGTAGCGAAATTTGATGCAGTTTAGTAGATTTAGTGTGACAAGAAGATAACATAGGCAAACATCCAAAAACACCTCAGAGGATGGTTTTAGGCTATTTATGTAGACAAGGGCATCCATATCTCACACCTGAGATCACCCACGGGTGCCCCTGTCCCTCTCCAAGTGCCCCATTCCAGCCCACGGAGCTTAGATTTGTGCTTTCTTAGACTTTTGTGCAATCTTTTCCCTCCTATTTTCCTAGTTCACATTACAACACATTCCAACACCTTTGTCGAACCAACTAAGATTTATCTAACCCTTCTTACACTTAGGGTTTCATATTTTCATAGCTTATATTTCTTGGGTCATTTTCTTTATGCAATTATTTGTTAGTTATTATTGTTCTTTATATTATATTAACCTAGAATAATTCCATAATTTTAGTTAATCAACATACATTTTTATTTTTTTGAATTTTTTGGAAATGGCTACCATTTTTGGTTTTTAACGCCTTCCTATTTTTTATTTTATTTTAATATTTTTCTTTTTTCAAAGGTAAAGGCAACCATTTCTAGTTTTCAACCTTTTTCCTTCATTTAGTCTTACCCACTTGCAAGATTGAGTTGTATAGAAGGAGGAAACCTACCTCACACAACGAAATTTTGGATGTGTCTTTATTTGATTTTTAAATAAATACTTTGAAAGTGGTTTTATGTATAGGCAAATCTTTGTGACCATTAACCAATAGTTTCCTTTGTTTACCCTCAATGGTTTTGAGCTAAACATACCCATGACTATGGACTTCCTCAATCGATAGGGACCCAACCAAGGAGTATATAGTTTTCATTTGAATTCATTATACTTGGAATCAAATAGAAATGCCCAATATATAGCTTAGGATATGATGTTCATGCCACACTTTCCTTTGTTGTGTGATTATTTATATATAGTTCAAAGATTCCATTCTTAGCTCATCCGAGTTCATTGAATTACAAAGTATTTTATTTCCCACTAATGTCAAGTTTATCCCCACTTCTATTGTTGTCTTCAAAGTCTAGAGCATATACTAGTTAGCTCATATGGGTAGAATTCGGACAGTGTATTTTCTTGTGTTATATGCCCAAACTACTTCTGGTAGTTTCAGTTTCCAGTGCTTCATGTTGATGTCTATCACCTTAGTTAAGATGTTTCCAGCTCTCTATTGATGACTTCAATTTTTCCATTTTATGGGGGTATTAAGGTGAATATTGTATGTTCCTAATCTGATATAAATATAAAAATGTTTTGATCACATCGGACAAAAATTATGTCCCTTGATTTGAAAAATAGGTCTTGGTGCTCAAAATATGAGAAATATTCTTTCATATAATAAGTTATTCACCTCATCCCTAGAAATTTTGAAGGATTTAACCTCTACCCACTTGGTAACGTAATAAATACATATAGTAATGTATTCTTTCCCTTATAAATTTGTATCAATAGGGTCAATGAAATCCAATGCTCATTTCTCAAAAGGTTCTAAAACCACTTAAGGATGGAGAGGCACTTCTTTAGGGAAATTAAGCCTTCCTATTCTTTGGCACTAGTCACATTTCCATACATATCTTTTTGCAACTTTGTGTAAGGAAGACCAATGATATCTAGTATCCAAGACTTTTTGAATAATGAAAATTTTTGAGTAATGACCCCTTGATGGTTCATCATGAAAATCCCTCAAGGCATCATGATTTTCATCCTATCTTATGCACCTGCATAACATAAAGTCAAGACTACATTTAAATAACATTCATTTTACCCATGTGAACATTGAATTGTCCTTTATGAAGTATATTTTTGTTAGAAGTGAAATAAGATGGAAAATTCCGTGAAGCAAGATAATTGGCCATGTTAGCAAACCATGGTGATGTAGAAGATATGAAAAACAAGTTTTTATCTAAGAATTCATCTGTCATGGTTCATCTTGAAATGTAGTTTTTAGTCTTAACAAGAAATATGCATCTATATTAGCTTTTCCAAGTTTATCAACTATTGTTACATTGAATTCTTGCAAGAGAAATAACCATCTAATAATCCTTCTAGTTACCAATGGGTTGTTCAAAAATACTTAGCAAAGCAAAACAATCGTGTATACAATCATCTTGTAACCGGTGATGTAATGGAAAAAATGTTAATTGCATAAACTACAACAAGAAATTATTTTTCAATGGTGGTGTAGTTTCTTTCAATGGGTGTTAAATTTTTACTAATGTAGGTATAACATGCATAATTTCTCCTTCTTTATGAACAAGAAAAATCTTATTGCCTTAGTTGATGCATCAATCTAGATATAGAAAGGATGTTTCCAATTAGGAATTCTTCATACGGGGTTGAAGTGATATTTTATTTAATGGTTTCAAAAGTTTTTGGCAATCATAAGTCCAGAGAAATTCATATTCCTTAGTAAGTAAATAAAAAATAGGGGATGTTATCTTGCTAAAATATTCTATGAATCTCCTATAATAACCAACATGACCCAAGAAACTTATTACCTCATTTTGAGTGGAAGGTATTAGAAGTTGTATAATAGCTTCAATTTTATTAGGTTCTAGCTTGATTCCTTCCCTTGAAATATGATTCCTTAAAAATACCTTGATCTACCAAAATCAAACACTTTTCATAATTGAGTGAAAATTGGTGGTTCTCACACCGAGTCAATATCTTATCTATATTAGCTAATGATTGTTTAAAAACTTCCATAGACTATAAATTCATCCATATATATCTCAACACATTTATTTTTAAATCTACAAATATGAAAAACATTGCTCTTTGAAAGGTTATGTGAACATAATAAACTTGCAATGCTATTTGAAAGAAACTAACACCTAGTAGTCTCAAAGAAAAGATAAATCTACTATATAACCATCAAGATAAGATCTTAAGGGAAAATAACTTATTCAATGCATAAACATGATAAAACCATTAAATGCTAAGCCATTCCTACTCTTTGTGATTGCTACCTAAAGAATGAACCTAATTAGATCACCTAGCAATCAAATTGGTGTTGTTTGCCTCAAGAATTGAGGATGAGATCTCACCAAGAAATGGCTACAAGGCCATCTTTGGATCTTCCCATGCTCCTCAATTTGAGAGAATGGATGCAAGATGGAGAAGCTATTTCCAACAATGGAGAATGGCTCAAAATCAAAATTCCTATAGTTTTCACTAGTGCAAATGAGGTGTGTGTAAGAGGGATGTAAGAGGGGAATTTAACCAATAAAATGGTTTATTGATTAAAATAGAAGGCGTAATTAACTAATAATTGTTAATTAATCAATTAGAAGTGGATTATAACTAACAAAAATTCGTTAATTGGCATACGGAGTGATAGAAAGCTAATTAGTTAACAAAATGTAATTAATTAATGGAAATGAAGGGGAATGTTAGCTAATTAGTGGAAAATCAATAATTATTATGGAAATGATGGGAAAGAGGATAATCGTGTAATTTTAGTATTAGCACTTTGCATAAGCCCCTCTTTGGGTGGCGTAAGTGACACAACTTCAAAGATAGTAGACAATTATAGACAAGTAAATTTTGAAGGGATAAAAGAAAAATTAGTAGAATGAAGGATGCCCCTCGAGTGTCGATGGGGTGATGAAAGAGGTCAATCAATGATCGAAAAGATGAAGGAATTGAATAGAAGAAATAAGGGAGGATAAATATAATTCCTATTGCCCAGTGTTTTTTGAAGAACAAGTGTGATAGAAGAACATGATAAGGAAGAAAAATGAAGATGAAGAGAATGGAAATAGCTTTCATCTAGCTTAGCTCAAGAACAACTTTATTTCATCATTTTTTTAATCTATGTCATCAAATCTTTATTATATATAAGCATACAACAAAAGTGTAAAATAACATGAAAATCTATAATACTAACATTTTTTCATTACTAAAACACTAACTCAATGCAAAGCATACATAATGTAATTGTTAGTGCAAAATCACAAGACACCCTGGACGCCATCAAAGCTTCTAGGTTGATGTTCGAGCATCAAAGTGTGATTGCACATGGAAACCTCTCTCCAAGCGTGGGACTTGTAAAACCGAGAGAGGAATCTCCAGAGAAGGCTGGTTCCTGCTCCTAAACTACCTGCCACAAGCTATTCCAGTGCAGGCAAGCTAATCTAATCCTAATCTAACCATGCCAAGGAGAGAGAGAGAGAGAGAAAGGAAAAAACAGCAAAAGCCTACACTAAAACGGTGATACACCAGAGAAGGAGAATGTTGGACATCTATCAAAACTGCCATGGGACAAAGAGAGGTGAGCAATGGGAAGGATGGACAGATGCATCACAGGCCCAAGGATAGATTTCACACAGAAAATGTCCCAAAACTCCATGAACACAGCTCCAAACCTGCAATGAACATTCAAACATGCACAGATACCTGCAATGAAGAGAGGCAAGAAGAGGACAAGCAAAAATGAGGAAGGATGGACAGATGCATCACAAAACACGTTTTGTTGCTCCAGAAGTTTGCACAGAACATCATTCCATTAGTAAAAGGAAAAAACGCCATTACAGAGCAAGGGAGGAGGTTCCAACTCCATTTTCAACCCTAGAGAAGAAAAGAAGGGAGGGCAGAGCAGAAAGAATGAACAACCTTTTTTTTTAAAATGAGCCAAATCTGGCTTTTACATTACATGGGTCGAGCCCAGGGGACAGAAAACGTGGGAAAACGTGTAAGCCCATTCCTCATTGAATGCCAACGCATTAAAACGGCATAGGATACCTTACCAACCCATACCCTGCCATCTTTGACCGATTTGGAGGATAATGCGACCCATTCTGCATTAATTTGGCCGCTGAAATGTCACTTCTGGACGTGCACAAGAAGAATGCGACCCATTAGCATTAAAACGGGTTGTTGAAAGGTCGCTTCTGGCCATTACCACACGTCAGAGCCGTTTCTCGATTTTCTCTCTTCATACTACACCAAAACTCGAGGTTGATCCCAGAATCATGTAGAGCATCTCAACAGCTTTCCGTTGATATAAAGAACGTGGAAATCCGAGCTCTGGATCAAAAGATATGGCGATCTGAAGATTTAGGGCACGGAACAGACCAAGACAGATTTCGAAATATTTTCCCGCGCTTCGCCACCTAGACGACACGTGGCAGGCTCTGATTGGTCGCGCAATTCTCTCTCCTCTACCTTTTGGCGGGCTGTCTTTTGAATTTTCCTTGTGGGCCCTAGCTAGGACACGTGGCGCCATTTCATTGGTTCGGTTCAGCGCTCGATAACTCACCCCTTTGACCTTTTGACTTTTTCTCCTGTGAGGACACGTGGCAGTTTCTGATTGGTCCTCGGCCCCTTCGGCTCCTTCGCGTACTTCGCCTCCATTTGTCCTGGATGTCCCATTTGATTTTGGGCCCTTTGTGCTCATTTCGGCCGGTTCGGGCATTTCGCGTCCATTTGTCCCAGATGTCCCATTTGATTTTGGACCCTCTGGACTCATTTCGGCCGGTTCGGGCATTTCGCGTCCATTTGTCCCGGATGTCCCATTTGATTTTGGACCCTCTGGACTCATTTCGGCCGATTCGGCCGGTTCGGGCATTTTTGGCCCGCTTGTCCCACTTTGCTTCGGACTGACTTGACTCTTTTCGGCCGGTTCGGCGGTGGTTCATGCGCCTTTTAGGCCCGATTGTCCCATTTGCGTCCCTCTCAAAGATTAGCCAATTTTCTCGGTCGAACCGGCATTTCACGCCCGCCACGTACTTTTGTCCCGAGATGTTCTGTTGTAATTTGGGCGCTGGAGGCTTTTCGGCCGATCTCGCGCCTTGACATCCCAAATGTCCCAGTTGCTCCCTTGAGCAGGACTTAGCCAATTTTTACACTTTTTCCTGGATCAACTTATTTGCCGTCTGCAACATTTTTTTTTTGCATTTTCTCAGAGCTTGCTCTTTTCCTCTCAGACAGGGGACTTAGAAAATATTTGAGGGGACTCAGAAAATATTTGAAGGGACTTTAGCAACATGATTTTGGCCCCAAATCAATCAATTTTCCTGGGACTTGAATATTCTGATGCATGTTATCAAAATTACCCTGGGGGGGTGAATTTTGGATAACAGTTTTGGCGACTCAGCGGGGTCATCTGCCTGCTAGATGAATGATCAGTAGCCTGAAGCAATCCATTGGGCATGGAGTCATGAGTTGTAACCTGCAACTGATCTGAACTTTGAAAATCTCCCTCTGAGCCACTTGGAAACCCTTTGAACCTGGAGTGTCTTCACCAAGATGCCACTGAAATGAACTGTGCAAGAGCAAAACCAGCAACACCAAAACTATGTACAAAACTGAAAATCATACATGCCCCAAATGGAACATGCAGAGTGTGCACAAGCACTTCTTCTACTGAAAGCAAATCTACCTACTCTACTCTAGCTGGAAGCAAAGGCAAGCTAAACAAACCCTGCAACTGGTTGTGAGAAATAGCTTCCTTTCTTCAAAATTGGCAGCCATGCAATTGATTTGGCACTGATCATGGCTGTTTGGATGGATGGAAAATCAACAAGAAGCTGGTCTTCTATCCAAATCATCAAGGTATCAACTGAAAAATCCAATACCTCTTTTAGTTGCTCGCATTTGGATGGAGAGGTATGGCAACCGATTCTTGGTACTTGGTAGCTCATCCTCATGCTCAGAAGCAAGCATGACTGGTTGTGGCTTCTCCTTTGGCTCGAATGAAGCCAAATACCTAATTGGGCAAAGTCTGATCCATTTGATATGCCCATAGCTCTGATTTTCAACTCCAAGAATGGAGCCTTCTTGTAGACCCACCTGAATGGATGATGTGGAAGAAATGGTGGAATTCTTCTATCCTTTCTCTTCCTCCAATGAAGAACAGGGAAGATTAGAATCTTCTAATTTTGATTCCAAAGAGCTGCTGTAAGATGTAGGCTGCTGAAAATGGAAACACTCCTTCATGACAGCAGGCTCTGGTGTTTGGAATGTGGATGATGAAAGAGAGAATGGTGAAAACTCAACCGGCTCTTCTCCATCAAAACAGTCCTCCAAATCTGACAGGTAAACTGCCTCATTGCTGTGCTGCTGCTCGTATTCAACTTCCTCCGTGGTGTCCTCTTGATGTGCAACCTGACCACCATGGTTTGCTTCACTCTCCAATATTGAGTTTGAGAGATCAAACTCCTCTTCATTACTAGAACTTGAGAGAGGTGAAGTAGAAAGAAGAACTGAAGGTTCTCCTGTAGCCTGCTTTGTGCTCAAAGCCCTTGGATCTGCACTTTTCTCCTCCACAGCTAGAATGTGCTCCTCTTCTTTTGGATTTGGAGCAGCTTCTCCTTCCTCTAATGTTTGAAGGCAATCTTGCTCTTGATTGAACTCCTTCTCCAGCATGAAGTTTGTCAAGTCAAACTCTTCAATTTGCTGCTCTAGAGGACAAGTTGGGACTGCAAGATCTTCTTCTTCTGCTGCAACCAAATCAGTCCTAACCACCATTTGTTCAACCTTAGCCTCTTCTGTAGGCTTAACCATCAAGGGGATCTTTGTCATCCCAAATTTGGTAGCCCAAACCTTCAAGTCATCTGTCATTTCTTTTCTGTTGGGCTCCTCTTCCTGCTGTCCTTGATGACTGATTTTTTCAATTCCTTCTTCCCCATATGAAATTGGGAATGCAAGAGGAATGGGCTGAAACTCAACTGATTTTACAATTTTTTGTGGTGGTGGAGGCAGTGAAACCTCTTGTTTCTTTGGAGGAGGGGGTATTTCTGTTAGCTCTTGTGGAGGGGATGACTGTTTGGAAGGGAAAAGGAAAGAAGAATCGAGATGAGGTGGAAGACTGGGGGGTGGAGAAATGGATTCAACACTTGGGACAGCAGATGGAGGGTTTGAAACTTGACACTGCTGAAATGAAACAGATTGGGAAAGAGGAAAAGGAAAGGCATGAGATGGTGTGCTTACCCGTTGACAAGGTTGCTGAATACTTCTCTCATACACCTCTATTTCTTCAATCCACTTTGCAAGCAAAGGCAGCGTTGCAATCATGAAGTCAAGCTTCTCCTGAGGGCTGTAATGCCTTGGAAAAGGTCCCACCCATGGACAGGGTGCTCCACAACCGATTCCAAAAGCTTTCATTTGTGCTTGAGCCCTGGACTGCACCATCCCCTCCTCCATTTTTTGGATTTTCTCCAACAGACCAGCATCTTCTTCTTCATTGTCTTCATTGCATGCGTACCCTTGCTCTTGGAAAGCTCCATAGCCAAACCGACTTTGCACATTGCTGTTCATATGAATATGCATGCTGATCTGGAGGATTTGTAAAACATGTTGGAAGTGGAAAATACTGCTGTTGTTGTAAATGTGAGTTCCATGATGGAAATGAAGTCATGGTTGCACAACTTCATGGAATGGAAAAGAATGAAAGGGATGGAAAGAAGGATGAATGAAAAATGGATGGAAATGAATGGAAAGGAAGGTCTGCAACTTCAGAGATGGTTGTTGACCAGATGGAGTCGCCAGATGTGTTTGCAAGTGCCTCCAAAGGCTGAAATCTTCACAGGAACACATCAACCTGCAAAAGATGAAGTGAAAGACCTCTAAGGTCCCACCCGGCATGCCAAAACTGTTAGTGCAAAATCACAGCAACCCTGGACGCACATCAGGCTTCTAGGTTGATGTTCAAGCATCAAGCAGTGTGATTGCACAACATGGAAACCTCTCTCCAAGCGTGGCACTTGTAAAACCGAGAGAGGAATCTCCAGAAGAAGGCTGGTTCCTCGCTCCTAAACTACCCGCCACAAGCTATTCCGGTGTGCAAGCTAATCTAATCCTAATCTAACCATGCCAAGGAGACAGAGAGAGAGAGAGAGAGAGATAAAGAAGGAAAACATCTATCAAAAGCCTACACTAAAACGGTGATACACCAAGGATAGAAGGAGAATGTTGGACATCTTATCAAAACTACCATGGGACAAAGAGAGGTGAGCAATGGGAAGGATGGACAGATGCATCACAAAACACGTTTTGTTGCTCCGAGTTAAGTTTGCACGCAGAACATCATTCCATTAGTAAAAGGCAAAACGCCATTACAGAGCAAGGGAGGAGGTTCCAACTCCATTTTCAACCCTAGAGAAGAAAAGAAGGGAGGCAGAGTAGAAAGAATGAACAACCTCTTTTTTTTAAAATGAGCCAAATCGCTTTTACATTATATGGGTCGAGCCTGTGGGGACGAAAACGTGGGAAAACGTGTAAGCCCATTCCTCATCAATGCCAACGCATTAAAACGGCATAGGATACCTTACCAACCCACACCCCGCCATCTTTGACTCGATTTGGAGGATAATGCGACCCATTCTGCATTAATTTGGCCGCTGAAATGTCACTTCTGGACGTGCACAAGAAGAATGCGACCCATTAGCATTAAAACGGGTTGTTGAAAGGTCACTTTCGCCATTACCACACGTCAAAGCCATTTCTCGATTTTCTCTCTTCGTGACTACACCAAAACTAGAGGTTGATCCCGAATCATGTAGAGCATCTCAACAGCTTTCCGTTGATATAAAGAACGTGGAAATCGAGCTCTGGATCAAAAGATATGGCGATCTGAAGATTTAGGGCACAATGTACCAAGACAGATTTTGAAATATTTTCCCGCGCTTCGCCACCTAGACGACACGTGGCAGGCTCTGATTGGTCGCGTAATTCTCTCTCCTCTACCTTTTGGCGGGCTGTCTTTTGAATTTTCCTCAGGCCCTAAATTTGGACACGTGGCGCCATTTCATTGGTTCGCCAACGCTCGATAACTCACCCCTTTGACCTTTTGACTTTTTCTCTTGTGAGGACACGTGGCAGTTTCTGATTGGTCCTCGGCCCCTTCAGCTCCTCCTTCGCGTACTTCGCCTCCATTTTTCCTGGATGTCCCATTTGATTTTGGACCCTTTGTGCTCATTTCGGCCGGTTCGGGCATTTCGCGCCCATTTGTCCCGGATGTCCCATTTGATTTTGGACCCTCTGGACTCATTTCGGCTTGTTCGGGCATTTTGCGTCCATCTCTGTCCCCAGATGTCCCATTTGATTTTGGACCCTTTGGACTCATTTCGCCGATTCGGCCGGTTCGGCATTTTTGGCCCGCTTGTCCCACTTTGCTTTGGACTGACTTTGACTCTTTTCGCCGGTTCGGTTGCGCGCCTTTGGGCCCGATTGTCCCATTTGCGTCCCTCTCAGCAGTTAGCCAATTTTCTCGGTCGAACCGGCATTTCGCGCCCGCCGCGTACTTTTGTCCCAGATGTCCCTGTTGCAATTTGGGCCGCCTGGAGGCTTTTCGGCCGATCCGCGCCTTGACGTCCCAAATGTCCCAGTTGCTCCCTTGAGCAGGACTTAGCCAATTTTTACACTTTTTCCTGGATCAACTTATTTGCCGTCTGCAACATTTTTTTTTGCATTTTCTCAGAGCTTGCTCTTTTCCTCTCAGACAGGGGACTTAGAAAATATTTGAGGGGACTCAGAAAATATTTGAAGGGACTTTAGCAACATGATTTTGGCCCCAAATCAATCAATTTTCCCAGGACTTGAATATTTCGATGCATGTTATCAAAATTACCCCTGGGGGTGAATTTTGGATAACAAGATGCAATACGATAAAGTAAACAAGATAACTGAAGGGAAACAAGTATGAACACACATACTCAAATAAACAACGTTCAAGACAATTGCACTAATGTTTTTTTTATCAAGCTTCAGTTCCCAAATGTTCAAGCTAATGACAAGGGTAAAAATGTCACCCCAAGCAAGGATACATGTGAGGTGAATAAATGAAAATACTGGGGGTCCTATGAAAAGTAATTGTGCACTATGAAACAAGTACCAACATAGTAAGTAAACCAACTTTGTTAATGAAGATAGATCCATATGAGTCATGAGTGATGTGTGAGAACAAGTGAGGACTGAAGAAAGATGTTTTGTAGGAATTTTTTTGATGTTTGAGGAAAATGCATCTGATACAAGCTTCAGTTGCATGCATGCTTTTTACCAAATTTTGAAAAAAATGAATTTTACAATTTTTTGGATTTTGAAAATTTACCAATTTTTAATGCTTTTTATGAATTTTTAGGGTTTTTAATTATTTTTGATGATATTTTAAGGGATTTTTTGAAAGTTTTCTGAAGCTATGTATAGGAAAATGAAGACAAATATATGCCCCCAACGATAGATGAGAATGTACAAGGGAAAATCTTTGTGCATATATACAAGAAAAATATATGTTGGATCAATGCCATGAAGGATAGGTTTAACATGATGATGAATGCAAACTGATGAAGTGTTAAGAAGGAGTGAGCATGCCCCAGTGCAAGATTTCCAAGAACCATATGATAGAAAAGAAGTAGAAGATTGTTTTATTAAAAGGGAATAAAGGTTCTCGTAAACATGGTAAAAAGGTAATCTTATACACATGGATGTTTTGAACAAAGAAGAAGAACAATGTGGATGCTATGGATGGATCTGTAAAATGTAGCAAGAAGATTGGAAATGAAAAGGTGATGAGCTAAAGGCACAAATTGTAAGACAAAATAAGGACTAAAGCAAGAGTCGGAACAAGGTCCAAATAACACCTGGTAACATATTAATCTTGTTTACTCATATAGATCCAGTGTGTGCACATGGAAATTAATTACTTCTTGAAGGGAATATTGAAGAAACTAACCAATGTGTAGGAATGATTTATTTTGATAGGTATTTTGTGAATGGAGGGTGGAAGGAGAGTCATACATTGCTCACTGTTGTTAGCGGTGTTCATATCCATGATAGAGATGTATTTAATTCAAGTCGCAACATTGCTCTCTCATCCAAACTAGGCATCCATAGCCTAGTAGAGATATCGACATACCCCAAAAGAGAGTTAAATATTGATTTTCTTTTTTCTTTTTGAATTTGTGATTGATTTTTTGCTTGATGGAAGGATGCGGAAGTGATTGTGATGAAGACATTTGTTAGTGTCAACAAATACACCCAAATGTTCTTCGCAACAAGTTTATTGGATTTAGATAGTGATAAAATCTCTAAGAGGTCATTCGTTCTTTAATTTACCTAGGCGATGAAAGACAAAGGTCAAATAAATACCATAGAGATAAATGTTGCACAATGAGCATGAATAGTATAACCAAAATATCACCAAAGGGATGAAAATGGTGGGTGACTTGTAGAGGAATGGAAAGAAAGGGAAGAAAGAAAATACATGTGTATGCAATAATTTATTACAATGTTTTATCCCTATACCTTGTATTTTTCGGTAATGTTTTAATGTTTTCACATTTTTTATATTATATTATATATATATATATATATATATATTTGGGAAATTGGGACCAACAATATCACTCGAATGATAAGATCCAATAATGATGTTTGTGATTTATTTGATAAGGAGACTAGGAGATTTTTATCATCAAGAGTAATATTATCTCCAATCTCGATGACCATGGTGAGATCATACTCGATAAGTGACTGTGAATTATCTTGAAACATGGATTTTGTATGCGGGATATTGAGTTCCCTATCCATAGGTTTCTACACTTTGCACCATACTTGATGGTTACATTGGTGTGCATTCTTGAATCATGTTTGATTTTTAACTTTATGGTTGTTTGACTTGTTGGGAGCTTTGGAGCTCTTCAAAGTTTTGATCTTATCTTGATGAAGAAATTGTTTGGGTTTCATATAAGCTAATGTGTGATTTTTTTGATCCCGAGAAGTGGGAGAAGAAAGTGGATGTTTAGGATTGATGATAAGAACATTAGGGATGATGGTGGGCTTGCCACAATTTTTTTATAGAAGGATGATATGATGGACGAAGAGGATATGGTCAAGAATTGAAGAGGATGGGCTACTAGGAGGTGAGCCATAGATAGAAGATGAAGGGATACTAGGATTTGGACCCAAAATGGATGAAAAAGGCTACCATGAGGTGAACCATAGATAGAAGATGAAGGGATACTAGGATATGGCCCAAGTATAGAATAAAATGGGCTACTAGGAGGTGTCCAATAGATGGAAGACAATGGGATACCGGGAGGTGTCCCATAGATGGAAGATGAAGGGATACTAGGACGTGGCCCAAGTATAGAAGATGAGGGGATACTAGGACATGGCCTAAGAATAGAAGATGAGGGGATACTAGGATGTGGCCCAAGAATAGAAGATGAGGGAATACTCGGAGGTGACCCACAAATAGAAGATGAAGGGCTATTAGGAGGTGGCCCATATATAGAAGAAGATGATGGGCTACTAGGAGGTGACCCAAGGTGAGATTGTGATTGAGGAATCGTGATATTTAAGGAATGATTGGGTGATGAAAATATAGGCCAAGGATCAATGACAGACCCAGTGTGTTTCTCCATGTAATGGGGAATGTGAAGATGGAAGAATAAGAGGAGGATAAAATTTGATGATCTTAGGATCTTCCTCTATTTTCTGACAAAAGGAATCAACTTTTTCCCACAATATGTGAACGCATCAAGGTCAAAAGAGAATCCTTTCTCATGATCCTTTAGAGGAATTTCATCGTGTAACCCCATGAATTATCTTATTTCTTCTTCATTCTAAAATAAATCGATTGGTATGGGTTGTTGTTGGTAGATGATAGTAGGTTGATTGGAAGAAAGGGGTCTAACAAGTGTTGAAGATTTAGAATATGTTTAATGATGTAGATGAGGGGAAGGTTTGACTATATTTCTCCCACAGAGGTATTGGATAGTTCTTTGAAAATATATCTTAGCACCTCATTTATTATGACTAGTTTGACGTAAATGTAAACATTGGTATTTAGAATAGTGATAAGGATGATAATGTAAAACATGGTTGAAAGGGCTTGAGGGATGAAGAGGGATTGGATTTTTATTGATAGAAAGGGATGACTCAAGAGATGTAATATATTTGGATTTAGATTTCTCACAAGTGGAAGAAGATGCGGATTTGAAATATGTTTTTATTGGTTTTCCTAGAAGATGACATAGTGCAGTAGACAAAGAGGATCACATATCCAGTCAGTGGATTATGATGTAGGGGTCAATTTAGATGATTGATTAGAGGAATTTTGAGTCACACGAATATTCAAAGGAGGAAGACATTATTGAGGTGACTGATAAAAGGGGTCCTGTAGAGAAAGGGAGGACCGTGATTCAAGAGTTGAATTAGATTTTTAATTTGAGGAACTTGGAGTCACATGTATCTTCAAAGGAGGAAGACTTCATTAAGGATATTGATAAATGGGTTCCTACAGAGAAAGGGAGAACCACAACTCAAGAGTTGAATCGATGTTTGGTGGGGAGAATTTATGGCAACACAAATCTTTAGAGGAGGAAAAGTTTGTTTAGGAGATTGATTATTCCCTAGAAGAAAGTTGATCGAGATGAGGCTCGAGGTGATCGAGGGGAATCCAAATAATAATTGGGATTAGAATTATCAGGAGATTGTGGGGAATCTAAATAATATCATGGATCAGAATAATCAGGATAATGAGGGGAATCATAACAATATCATGGATTAGAATAATCATAAGCATACCACCAACTATGAGATGAAGGTGGGGAAAGGGGTAACCGAACGGTTTCTCTAGTGCAATGAACCAATCAAGGTTTAGTCATGATGGGTGTATTTCAATGTGAATTCCTAAACCTAGGTTCCCTATTGTTGTAAGTGTGAGAAACCATGTGATAGTTAGTCATGGTTGGCATTGTTGGGTCAAAATGACTACACCTAGATTGTATGATTGAACTCCTTTAGATGCAAGGAAGTTCCATGTCGATTTAGGTAGCGTAATGAATACTAACTAGACATTTTGCAAATAAATAGGGGATGCTTGTGTGATTTTCCAAAGGGGATATAAGGAAAACAAACATATTGATGACACAATTTTGACAATCCAACAAGGTTTGGACAACAAGTTGTAAGTGTAAATGTCAAAATGGTTGATCAAAATTTAGCAACATAATGGCTACAAAGGAAAATTTCCCAATGTTCAAATTGTCTCAAGAGTTGCTTAATAGGAAATTTTTTTCAAAGGTTTGAAAAATGTGTACAAGGACTATAATGAACCTAGGAAAAAATCAAGCAACACAATAGCTATAAATGTCACAATGAACTTCAAAGAAGGAATAAAAATAACTGATAAAGAATGACAAGGACAACACTAGCAAGTTTCAAACCAAATACCAATAAAAAATGAAACTAACTCCCTAATGCTCATACGTTTGTCTCAAAGTTTGCATTTTTAGATGACAACATAATTCCAACACTTAAATCAAGTTTTAAGAAAACAAGATTTAAGTATTAGAAAAGGGTTGAGATGACTTCCGACTAAAGGTATACTAAAACAAGTTGATATATAAACAAGGCCTAAACCCATAAAAGTGGAAGTTACAAATGCAAACAGCATAACAATACCACTTGGATACGTTAATCAATCTTTGTGGAAAACAAGATATTAGTATCAAAATAATATTGATATGATGCAAACAATGTAACAACAACACTTTTCAAATCTCAAGGAAATGTTTCGATGAAAACAAGGTCAAAGTATAACAAGGAGTTTCTAATATGTGAGCAGCATAACAATAAAATTTAGAAACTTATATCAAGTTTTATAAAAATAAGATGTAAGTATCAAAATTGTATTGATATGATGTGATCAACGTAAAAACTTAAGGGAAGGTTAATGATGAGAAATTCTAGCTATAATGAGACATCTTGATTTGGGTTTCAAGACAAGGTTACCCAAAATATGAAGACGTACCAATACACTTTCAATGCTTACTATTGCAATCGCAATAAGGAAGGATGTAAGCGGGTGCAAAAGTGGTGGACATGATTTTGAGTAACACTTTGTATGTTGCTCCTCTTTTGATCAAAAATATCAACAATATAGCAAAGGAGATAGATCAAGTGGGGATGAAACAAACTTAGCCTGACTTTAACAAAGTTTCACCTTGTTGAAAAATAAGGTAGAAACTAAGAAAAAGTAATGCGTAGCAAGTTTCGTGATGAGTAACACATGGATCCAAATTTTATGGACTCTCCCCTTATTCGACAAGCAAGTTTTTGACTCTAAAAAAGTTGTCACTTTGTGAGAGTTCTTTGAAACACAATTGGTTAAGGTAAAGTTGGCCCCAATGCCAAATGGTTCCCTATGGATTTTTTTCACAACACTTGTCAATTCTTACCTAAAAGAGGTACGTCTTTGTGAGGATTTATCCTAGAGAGGTGGACCATAACCCAAAAACAAAATTAATGAATGAGTCCTCATATAGGTAACATAAAGCTTTTCTTACACAAGTTTTTGTTCTAAAAAGTGGGTAGTGGGGAACTTCCCATTTTTTCCACCAGTTCCATCAAGGTTTGGACTACTTTGGGGTTCCTGTGGTAATCCTCATAATGAGTTTTATGGCTTATGCCAAGATACTTCCCATGGTTTAAATAAAACGAGCCGTAGCTCTTATTCGAACCTACAAATACAATGTTTTGAATAAAGTGGTGTGTTTTTTATATTTTGATCTTATTGAGATTTTTCACACCATTGGTACAAATTTTTTTATTTAGTATTGGTTTAGATCCTTTTACACAAGGGAAATCAATAATTATTATTTTTCTAAAAGATCTACAATGTTATGAAAGAGGATTAAATGTTGCTTTTAATTCTCAAGATCGTCCTTAGATACATGAGAAAAGCATACACAACAAGTAACCCAACTAGATAGAAATGGAAAAAAATTTAAATCAAAGAACTATAAAATTAATGAAAATGATTCATTCCCTTAAGCAATAATGAAATGAATTTTCCAAATTAATCCAAAATGTTAGAAAAAAAGACCAAAGTTTCTTTTAGTTATCAAGATTGCCAAAAGGTGTAAGAGAAGAGCATACACAAACTTTGATCTAAGTAAGTAAAAATAGAAAAACAACATTCATTAAAAAATTTAAATGTGTTAGAAAAATATCCATAATCATATACATTTCTTATTCTCATGGTCGCTCGAAAGTGCAAGAGAAGAGCATATGTGGTATTGATAAAAAAAATGAATCTAACATGCAACGAAAATGACTAGTTTTATAATAAAGGAAAAACTTGAAATTTCTCAAATTTTTGTATTCATTTCATATTTCACTTCAATACCTTTCCTTCACAAAAAAAAATGGATTCGTTTCAAGTTTAGGAGCAAAATTTATAGCCTCCAGAAGATGGGTTACGCGTATGCTCTTATGTTCACGGGTATACACTTAACCTGAACTCAAAATGTTAAAAAAAATCCCAAAATCTGTAAATAGATAAAAATGTTTCCACCAAGAATCAATTTTTACAACTCATCTCATTAATATATGCAAAGAAGACTCAACTCTATCAAACATTAACATTCATGATCAAAAAATTAACATTTTCAACAAATTGACAACATTAGCATGTAAAATGATGAACAATGAAGCTCTAAAAATGAAAACATGGAGAAATATTTCTCACAAAGATTAAATTTTGATAACAACCCATCTCCTTAATATGTGAATAAAAGACTCAACACTATCAAAAACTAACCTACATGCTTAAAATTTTAAGATTTTCAACAAATTGACAAAACTAACATGTAAAATGATGAAAAATGAAGCTCTAAAAATGTAAACATGGAGAAAGATTTATTTTTTCTCAAAAATATTCACTTTTGACAACCCATCTCCTTAATATTTAATATAAGACTCAACTCTATCAAACACTAACCTATATGCTCAAAATTTTAAGATTTTCAACAAATTGACAAAATTAACATGTAGAATGTTGACAAATGAAGCTCTAAACATGAAAATATGGAGAAATCTTGAATTTTTCAGATCAAGATCCAATTTCAACATCACTTGACATCCTTTATACCTATAAGGAAGACTCAACACATGCAAAATCAACAAAACAAGTTAAGAAACACAAGTTATGTCAATATATTAAAAAAGAGGGTTAGTATGCAAAAAGAAACTTAACCAAAATAAAGAATGCATGTGAGACAAAGGGGTGTCCCACCGGGCATGCCAAATGTGTACATGTAAAACTAACTATGCTAAATGAAATGAAAATAACACCTAGTAGTCTCAAAGTAAAGATAAATCTACTATAGAACCATCGGGATAAGAGTTTAAGGAAAATAACTTTTTCAATGCATAAACATGATAAAACCATTGTAGTCATTTTTTATACCCTTAAACTAATAGTATAATCCCATGTGCATTGGCCTATCACCCAACACGTGTTGGGTGCTCACCGAGGCACACGCGGGTGTTAAGTCTCTCTTTATGTGAGTCTTGTGAGCATGCATCATCTTATAATAAATAATCAAATGCAGAAGGACAAAAAAGAATTATACAACCTTCTAAGAACCTAGAACGAGTTTTCATCTCATTGTATCCAGAAAAGATAAATAACAAGTAGCATATATGTAACTGGTCCATTCATAAAGAAAATGCATAAGGAATATACTCATGAATGTGTATATGGCTTACAATATAACCATATATTCATATCAACATGTTTAAGTACCACATTACATTCCATGAAACCATTACAGACCTTCATATCACAATGTAGAGCCAAGTCATGCATCAAAACTAGACTATGTCCCTTATACCCCAAGGATAATCACAAACCCATCCCCCTAAACATGTCATCACTCCCGAGTTCTCCTAATCCCTAACCCTTAGAACCCTCCATTATATTTCTACAGATCTTCACCTCTCTCTTTTCTTCTATCGAGCGCTTGTATTTATAACCTTAACAACCACCGCCATGCCTTTCTAAAGTTATAGATCAGTTGCCAAGTGTCAAAGTGGTCCTCCATGGGAGCATGCCTTCTCAGATCTAATCTCTCCACTCTTTGTAATGATGTCTTCTAGAACCTTCCATCACATGCTTGAAATATTCCCTTTTTGATCCTACAGTCGTCCAAGCTAGCACCTTATCCACAAGGGTCATGCTTTTCTCATGTGCTACCTAGGATGTTAAATATGGCTAAGTCCAAAACACTTCTTGTCTTTTGCACATGCCCCATGTTCTACAAAACACTAATAGAACCCTTCCATGCACTCCTTCAACCTGCGTGCCTTCAACCCGTGTGCCCTTCTTCAACTAGGTCACACATGTCCACATGCCTTCTTATAATTAGCTAATATTTTGGGGCCCAACATCACCCCACACTACACATGTTCTCCATCCTTAGAAACACTCTTTAATAAAGAATGACGAATCCTTACAAATGGTTGGAATGGAAGAATAAAGGAATGAAGAAATGGGGAAAGAATGAAAGAATGGGGAACTTGTTTATCACTGGAGGAGGAGAGGGAAATCCTTCCCTAATTCTGCCTCTAACTTTCCCCAAGCGTCGACCTCATTCTGAGCTTGCTGACAAAGGTCACCCACAGGGTGCTCACTTCTTCAAAACTCAACTCCTCTCCCTCAACGTTCATTTTCTCCATGATCCCCTCTAGTTGTTTGCCCAAATCCTCGAGCACATCCATCCTTTGAGTGATTTGGGGGTATAATTCTTTCATCCAGGTTCTTGATTGAGCCCCATAAGGTCTCAATGGCCTATGGTTTCTTTTCCACTTCGCTAGGATTTTGTCTCACTCAGCCTTGTTCCCCTTATTATTTTCTTGGAACTCCTTGAGTTCCATTTCATAGGTGGTAACCAAAATACTTTCCACTCTATCCCTATCTATGTAATTATCATAGGAAGCCTCAACAACTTGCATGTCATCTTTTACATTGGTGAGGATCTTGTTATACTGAGAAAAAAATTCTACAACCTTCATCTTATCCTCTTTTTCTTGGTGTGCCAATGCCTCTTCGTAGATTCTAAGGAAAGTGGCTACTTCTCCAAAGTGAGTATGCAGGTCAAGTCCTCTAGGAACTGTAAGGTTGATCCATATTTTTACATAGGCAAGTGTTAAGTCTGTATGCTTCAAGACAATGGCATTCGTGATCATCTCTATCTTCCTATATACCTTACACACCCTTTCCTTCTCATCTTTTAACTCACGCCTTAACTGAGCACTGATTAACCCCTCCTGCTTTAGGTCCTTTCTTTTATTAAGGAGATCCTCCTCATTTTTCTCTAGCTCTTCCTCTAGGAACTTCACCCTGTCATTTCTTTTGAAGAGTCTGGCTTCAACCTCAACTGAAACTTTGTTGAGTGCATTGCAGATTTTTTCATCTGATAATTGTTAAGCATTCACCAAGGGGTTTATTCCTTTTGTTTCTGGCACCTTCATCAATGCTCCTTGGCTTATTTAAAATTTGGGCTCATCAATGTGGGACTTAAATGCCCATGATAGCATTTTCCTTGTCCGAGGGTATGCACCTTCCTCATCAAATGAATCCATGGCCAAGAGTTGTTCCGTTGGTATGGTGCTCTGAAATTGCATGCACAACACCTTATTTGGATCACTAATGTAGCTCATTCCTTGACCTTGTGTTGCTTATGTGCTCTTTCTCCATGTGCATACAACCCTTGGAAATCTTACACCAAACCGGGATCTCCCCATCTTTGTCATATTCTTTTCCTATGCTTTCCTCCTCAAATTCCTTCAACACCTCATCCATGATGTGTTCTACCTCTTGTTCCACCAAGTCTTTAATGATTCTCACAACTTCTATCTCTGTTTCCTATTATACATGTTCCTTCATGAGGCTTGGGGCTATTTGATCCTTTCTATTTTATTCTCTCGATCACCCCCTTTCCTTGGGCCTCAGCTTCTTCTTCCTCATTCTTCTCTGCATCCTCTCTATTATACTCCTCATCTCCTTCTTCCTTAGAATCATGTAGCTCATAGATGGGATGGTATTCACCTCCTTCAGGCTCATCATCATCATCATACTTGACACTGATATAGGCATCTAGAATCTCTGTCTCTTCTAAGTCTTCCTCATCAGTTACCTTCTACTTCTTCCTTACTAAGGATTCCAATACATGATATTCTTCTTTTTATTTATTTTTGATAGGTGATCTCTCCTATGTGATTCCTCATGGGTGAGGTTCTCTTTATGCTTAGGTGCCTCTTCTTCTAGGTTTGTTTCCTTATAATGAGACTTATTTCTTTGTGCATAAGTACTAGGCTTAACACTTTCTTCCTCGACGCACCCACTGATTATGTGGTCTATACACTTGGTGCCTTCTTCTCCTGCACCTCTTCTCTTTCTCTCTTCCTTTCGTGGCCTTCTTCCTTCCTATAGTGTCTTCAGGAATGGATACATCATTATCCAAGTAATTTCCTTTTTCAAATTTTGGTCTTATGCATAGATACACCCTTGTTGCGGTCCTCCTTGCAATCGGTAGTGTTAAAGGCTTCATCATTTGTACTTTTTGGGAGACATATTTCTCCACGTATGCACTCTTCTTTAGGTAGAAAACATTCCAGTGTAGCTTGTAGTGGTCTAGATCTACCTCACTAAGGTCTAACCTTAGTCTCTTAGCCTCCTTGAACCGATTGACTCTAGCTTAGAAGTATTGCGTGGTGAAGGAGAAGGGTAGCTTGCACCATGGACCCATAGTCCCATTTGTCAATGTAAATCTACCAATGTAGAAATGTTTGTACATTACAAAATCGGCTCTCCATCCAAAACCATTGGTAACTTCTCTAGGATCCTCCATTCTACTCGAATGCATCACACATTTTCTTGTACCACTTTTCTAAGCATGCCTTGTGAGTGGCCGTCATGGTTTCACAAGTGTACTTTGTAAACCTTTTTGTGGGTGAGGGATCCTCTTCTGGATACTCCCAAACAAACTTTTCTAGCCCATGGGCACTCCAATCTTTGAAAATACAATGGTGAGGAGGACGTTACCGAATAGTATCTTCTCTCCCTCTTGTGCGCTACTTATGATTTCATCTACAATGAAAGCAGCAAGTGTAGATTGTTCACTTTTGTAATGCCTGCCTAACTACCACTTGAGACCAAGAAACAAACTAGGAAAATTATGGAATAAATTTTTGTTTATAGGAAGAGTCTACAACCAAGTTGCAAGACACTAGTTTGAAACTAAATAGGTTTTAGAACAAATTATGATTAACCAAAAACAATATTTCCATTTTAATATTATAACAAGTTTACAAGGTTCCAATCTGGAGGTTACAAGTTTTACTAAGGTTCAGGGAGAAATTTATCGCCAAGCTTGCTCTCTATCAAGCCCTAAACTTAAACTATATTTTTAAAATACTTAGATTTATCAAAAATTTCCTAAACGAGGCTCATTGGATAGGAATTTTTCTCACCTTTCCAACCATATAAAGAAGTCCTCCTAACTCCTTGTAAAACTCAAGTTATGGTCAGGCGAGTTTTAGGGGAAAATTTTCCCTTGGAGGTCCGCGGGGTTAGGGAGAAAATTGGGAAAATTTTCCCAAATGCCACGTGTCATCACGTGATTGGTTCGGGCCAGCGGGTCGTGGGGAAAAATTTGAAATTTTTCCCAAAACCAAAGTCTCAATTTTCCAAAGGAAAATTTTCCTCCGTGCCTCCGCACTTGCTCAAATGGCCACGTGGCGCTTTGTGATTGGCCGGCGAGGAAATTTGGATTTTTCACCCATGGGGTTAAAAGGTTAAAAGAATTGCATGGACCCACACACCCATGGGGACACATGTCATCACCCCATTGGCTGCGGGGGTGCAGGGCCACGGAGAAAAAAGTGAAATTTTTCCAAAAGTGTAAAATGTTAAGTTTTCAATTCTAAATCCTCAGCCCTCCTTGCCACGTGTCAACACGTGATTGGTGCGGGCCACGGGTTACGGGGATAAAAGTGAAAATTTTCCAAAGGAAAAAATGGTTAAGTTTTTATTTTGATCCACACACCCCCCGCCATGTGTCATCGTGATTGGTTGGGGGCCGCGGAGTTGCGGGAAAATTGGGAAATTTTTCCCAAGGTAATTTTTTTTTAAAAGTTAAGTTTTTATTAAGGGTCCGCCTCCAAGGTGCCACGTGGAAAATTTTGATAGGATGAGAGGGTGGTGGGGCTGCGGAAATTTTTAGGAAATTTTTCCAAAGTTCAAAATTTAAATTTTTCTAAGGTCGAATTATTTCATTTTTGGTTTGGGATGGCCATTTTGAAGTAAAACTTCAAATGGCCATAAATTTTGATAGGAAGCTCCATTTTAGGAAAACGAGGACTTTCCGAGAAATCTCTCGGAGTCCTCTTTACACAAAAATCATAAATTTTAGAATTTGGTGAATTTTAGAGGGTCAATTTTAAGAAATATATCTGCAGGGTTTATAATTTTAAAACTGGCAGTTTTTCCAACTTGGGAGATTTGTTCAATGTTGATTTCTTTTCTTCTCAACATGTAAATTGAACATGGAGAACTGGTCTAGGGTGAGTTTAGGATTGTTTTCAAGGTTCAAATTGTTGTTTTCTTTGCCATTTTCATTTTTACATCTTTTGACAGGAAAACTGATATGCAAGCTGCAATTTTGATTTAATAAAGATCTTAATAGCCATTTTTCATTGTTGAGTTTTCAAGAGGTTCCTTAAGTCTTATTACACCTAAATTTCATTGTTCCATTTCTCAATTTAAGTCATAAAACTAAACTGTACATTAGTTACATTATTTTTAAAAGCCAGAGTTATAAATTAAAAGAGAGTTCTTTCTTCGAGTTTAATGTGCAACATTCAAGTGTGGAAAAACATATCAGTTTTGTTCCTCAGACATCTAATTGATTCAACACACCCTTACATTCAATATGCAAAGTGAATTTCAATTCTAAAACTCATTTCAAAGTATCCAAATTTCTATCATTTCCTTTATACGGGATTCTCTTTTCCAACACAGAATTCATAAGATATAACAATCATTAAATTTCTAATACAACAATGCAATACATTTAATGACAACACTTTTTTATTTATTCTCTTTCAGAACAGAGTCTCATTCTTTCACGTGATTTTCAAAACAGAATATGAGTAATATTTCTTTTCATTGCCCAAATGAGATTCAATCTTTCATTTCTAATGCAAAGTATCTTTTCATTACAACCATGTAAGTCAGAATAGCTACAATCCTTTTATTGAATTCTAACAAGGACATCTTTACAACTGAACTCCTTTCCAATTTGTATTAGATTTCCAACTTTCAAAATACAAGTATAAAACTCCTTTCACATTTTCTTTCCAAGGTAAAACAGAGAGATAGGATTCTTCTCTACATTCCTCAATGCAAATACAATCACTTCACATTACAATATATATATATACACTCATCCACTCGAAGTGGGAAGGGTTACATTAAAATTGCTCAAAGGAATGACTGTCAAACTGTGATTTTTTTTCTTCTCCAAACAGCAACATGCTGATTTCTTCATTCTTGTAACTTGAATCACAACAAGGAAGGGGGAAAGGCAACACTCTCCACCCAACCAAGATACCCAATGGGAAAATAGAAGCCATCTTTCCCCATTGGCCCCCGAGCCCCAACCATATTGAAATGGAGCATGATAATTCAACTCATGGCAACATGGACTTCTTTCACATGCAAGCAACACTCATGTATCACAAAAATCAATGAAGACACAAATCAAAACAAGGCAGCAGTTCTCAACTGCATTAGAAAATAGTCATACAATCACAAAGGCTTGAGCAAGCAAGCCAAACAAGAGCAAGAACTATGGAGGTCTCCTTATGCCTCCCATGTTGAAATTGGACATCCACCTACAACAACCACCAAGAACATAACCATCCCATAAACCTTATCCCTCCTCAACCCCTCCTTATCCCTCCTCCAAATTTATCCCTTATACCTCCCCCAAAGTAAGAAATGCATGCATATTCTTTTCCTAGGTGGATTCCAACCAACACTCCCTCCTCAAGACAAGTGCCAATGGCAAATCCCTTATCCCTCCTCTGATTAACCTCATAGTCTTCTCTCCACACCATGCCCTAAGCATTCTACCCATCCCTCTAAGAATTTAAAACACAAACACATTCAAAAATTCATGCTAAAAGAGGGAAAAACAACAATTTTAAAAGAGTGAGAGCCTACCTCTCCATAATGGAGACTTGTTTCCAAAACAACAGTTCTTTTGATGCTCAAAACACAGTCCCAAAACAGCAATGTACAAGCATGTGAATCAATCCAAGCTCTTCCACAAAGCAAGCTCCAAAGGCAAGAGAAAAATTTGACCCAAGAGTGTAATAACAAAGTTTCAACAACCACAAAATGAGGAATTCAAATTTTAAAGGAGAGGGTGGAAGAGGATGATGTGGATTCCAAGTGGGATGCCACATCATTTTTCTTCATTCCCCAAGAGTGCAATCCACATCAACAACAAATCACCATTAATGAAAAATGACAAAATCACTTACACACAATAGCCCATACCCCAAAAGGAATGCATTTAAAATTACAAGACAAGTGCAATCAATACTTGCCCAAATTTATGTCAAAATACAATAAAATAGATTGATTTTGACTCCAAAACAATAATCATGGTTGGTGGAGATTTTTGAGAGGTGTGGGACAAGTTTAACTTGTCCCACAAGCCTCCAATTTAGGCTCCCAAGACCAAATCCGAGTTTCAAAGGGGGATGGAGTGTTCTACACTCTAAAATCTGCCTTACATCCTCTTACAATTTCTTACACATGCATTTATATTTATGACATTTATTTATTACAATCTTTTATAAAGATTTATTTATTTACCACATGGTTATAATATATATAAGTCAATTTTCATTTTCAACCAAGACAATAACATTTAATTTATATTCCACATCCCAATTAATATAATTGAAATTTAACTATAAGACTCTCACATTATACTATCACATTAAAATAATTAAAATAAAGAGCACATTACAAATAAAATACATACAACAATAATTTTAAAAAGGGACACAACAAATAAAGCACACATATACCCCATGGTCACAATAATGGAAATCCCCCATGGGAAATCCTAACAAAACACAACATACAACACAAACAGTTGCCATGGTGACCTTGTTGATTTCACACTAAATTCCAATATGGTTAGTCTCTAGTCCCCCGACATTGTTGTGATTTTTTTAAACTTGCAAAATGCAATATACCCCTTCGGCCTCATGGCCATATCAGAACATCCAAATGATATAAGCAACATACAATTATTAAATCCAAATCACAACATTATCAAGAATTTAACATTTATCATTTAAATTCAACTGCAACTATATCATCATCCAATAGATCTCTATACTATAGCTATTCATAATATCAATGTCACATGTCTACAATCAAAAGCAATAACATGTCCATGTCAACCAGTATGTCATCATCCACATAATAATACTAATGTCTCAATGATCATCAAGCAAAATATCTGAATCCAGATCAATATTAATCCAGGATCTAACATCTAACCATCATACTAATCAAAACATAATAATGTCCATAATAATCCCTGATACATCATACTACATCAAAACATAATAATATCCAAAATGTGACCAATAGTGTCAGGATCAATATCTGAATAGTGTCCAAGGAAAGTGGGCACTACACCTTTGATATCTTTCAACATACATTTAGCCATTCCTTGTTCACTTGTGTCCATAATTCCCGATCATTAAGCCTGGTCACCAAGCACACGGCCATCCTCATTATAGGGTTTGAAATCTCAACTATGTCAAAGTATTGTGACCCCTTCTTGTAGGCATATGCACGTATAGTCTCCTTGATATCCTCCTTGTCACTCAGATCATCATCTATGTTATCTCCTTCACAAATGAGGCCTATGAACTTGGATATCAGTTGCGGTGTTATGCACATCTTGCACCCCGCAAAATAAAAGTGATCCTCATGCATGTGTGACATCAACCATTGATAAAGGTGCTCAGGCTTGCAAAGTAAGGCAACTCATATAGTTGCAATAATCCAACCTTCTCCAATTTGACCTTTACCTCATTGTTGTAAATGGGTATCCCATCTAAGCATCCTTTTATTACGGGTGAACCAACTCTACCATCATTTATTTCTCGGTTGTGCTCGTGTGATGATTATAATCACTCACAACCATCTTTCGCAAGTGTGACTCCCACTCTTTTCCTAGCAATACCCCATCTGGGTATTGCATTTCTACATACCATTCTTCGTTGGTGCTCACATGGCAAAGTGGTTTGTTTTCCATTTCCATTGCCCTTTGTTATCTTTGGCAAAATAGTTAGTTTCTTGGGTGTCATTTTTTTGTCGGGATCAACTACAGACTTCTAACTCTACTCTACTACTTTGCTACCCTCCAAATTCAACTCCAAAGCTTCAACTCTTGGAATGAATCCTTCTTTCTCCATGCCCTAGCTACCAAACCCTAACTAGGAAAACCTTCCACAAGATGGCACCCTTCACACAACCTTTTGTTATGCCTCGTGTACTCCTTCCTTCTGGTTCGCAGATCTACTCTAGTCGCACACTCAAATTTCTTGGATTCTTCTTCCTTCGCACAAATTTCTCTCTAGATTCCCTAGTTCACAAGAGCTTTCACTTCGTAATCACAAGGTAAAAATGATTTTCCCAACTTTGTATTTATAGTTTTTGCTTCCCTCTAGAAATAAATGTTATGCCACCAACCATTATACTTTAACATTAGATGTGGATTTTCCCTTAAAACCCAACCTTAGGCACTTTTACCCACGTGCCTAATCCTGCGTGAAAAACTTAACAACCTTCTAGCACACCCAAATCCAAATGGATTGAAGACTCTTACATGTACGTCAATAGCGCCGAAGGCACTTCTTCTATCCTCTTTCCTAATTTTTGTTCTTGCCTACCTCATGTTGTTCTTGCACTTTTCCCTCTTTGTACATGATATTTGCAAAGACTTATCCTGACACCAACCATTCTCTTCCACCTCTCTTATACATGCTTTCTCAACCTTACATGCTTCCTTCTACTAGGCCACTCACTTATATTACATGCCTATACTTTGCATTACTCCACCCCACACTAAAAAAATGTGTGTTCCTCTGCACATACACAACCTTGGAAAAATAATGTGGTTACCAATGCATAAGGTGCAAAACAAAATAAAAAGAAAGGAACAAACAACGAGAAAGGGAAACACAAGAAAAGAAAAGCATAAAGGGAAATTCTAGACTAATTGGAAACATTTCCTTATTACAAACACCAAGAAGACTTATTTATAGTAGGGCTTCAACCTAATCCCATTGAAATGACTTGGTAATCTAATCCCATCCAAAGGCTTGTAACTAACAAGCGCTGAATTAAGAATGTATGAGATGATGTAGGGTCCAAACCAATGGACTTTCAACTTCTTAGGATGGCACAGATACTTGGAATCATACAAAAACACCATCTGCCCAACCTCAAACTTCTTGTTCTTGATATGATGACCATGTCATGCCTTTTGTCTTGCTTTTTCTATCTTTTGATTCCATCTAACAAGTGATCACCTTTCCTCTAATCGCATCAAATTATAAATTCTTTCTTCCAAAGTGCTTGCTCATCAACTAACCCTCATGTGCATGCTATACGTAGCGATGGCAACATGAATTCAACTAGTAAAATAGCCTTCACGCCAAACACCAATTGAAATAGTGTGTCCTTGTTTAACCTCTTGTAGGTTTTCCTGTATGCCCATAGAACAGTGATACTTTGTCATCCCAATCCTATCTTCCAATGTCACAAATCTTATTCAACGTGTGACTTAGTATCTTGTTAAATGCCTCAAGTTCCATTTGCTTGAGGGTGATAAGGGGTAGTCTTATGATGGGCCACCATAAATTCTGCTAATCAGAATCCTAACCATTTCATTGAGAAAGTGTGTACCTCTATCACTTGTTAAACTTAAAGGACAACCATACATGTTGATTATGTTCTCCCATAAAAATATAGCAGTTTTCATTGTGGTGTAATCCTTCGTAGGTGCTACCTTTTGCCCACCGTGTCAAGTAATTAGTGCAAGTGATGATATACCACAAACTAGTCCTTTGCGTGGATAGCAAAATTATCCCTACAAAGTCGATTGCCCATTTTTCAAATGGTTCAAGATGCTATTAGTCGCAAGGGAATTTTCTCTCTTCCTAGGTTTTTCAAGGCATTGGCAATGGTCATAGGCCTTGCAAAATCAATATAATCTTGGTATATGGTTTCCCACCAAATCCCTACTAGTAAAATATTTTGTGTGATAGCGTTTCCTGCATAGTGTCTTCCTACAATCCCACCATGCACTTCTTCCATAATTGCCACATGTTCATGCTCAAATACACATCAATGTAGAACCTCATCATGACCTAACTTATACAGGTATCCACTAATCAACATGTAGGGTGCAACACGTATTGCTAACTACTTTCTCTCTAGATCCTTCATCCCTTCCGGTGCCATACCTATTTTTAAGAACTCCAAGTCTAAGGACGAGCACTACAACCTAAATAGTTGAGTTTACGGCATGGTATCCTCAATACTTTGTGCATCCTCCACTGAGTTAATCCTTGATAAATGGTCAAGTCCTAAATTATTTTTTCTTGGTTTCACAACCACTATGAACTCAAAATCTTAAAATAATAGGACCCAATGGCATATGCACCCTTGCAACACAGGTTTGTTGACTAAGTATTTCAATTCCATGTGGTCTGTGTAGAATATAAATGGTGTTACTAATAGATACTTCCTAAACTTATGTAGCATGTAGATCATAGATAATGCTTCATGCTCAGTAGTTGTGTAATTCTATTCTACTAGTGTCAACTTTCTACTTGCAAAGCACAAGGGATGATCAAAAATTCCCTCACCAGGTTGTGCTAGTACTACTCCCATAGTTGTCCCTGAGGCATCAACATGCACATGGAAAGGCTTATCCCAAGAAGGGAAACATAGTATGGGTGTTGTCATAAGCCAGTCCTTCAAAGTGTTAAATTCCTCCTATTACTCCTCTCCACAATGAAAGGCACTCTTGTGTTTTAATAATTCCTCCAAGGGTGTGGTGATCTTGGCATACCCCTTGATGAATTTCCAATATGCCCAAGGAATCCACACATTGTGCTTTGACTAGTAGGCTTCCCTAATCCCACAATAACTACAATTGTGGTGGGATCCAGTAGTAAGCCTTCTTTGCATATAATGTGTCCTAACAGGGTTCCAAATTGAGTAGAAAAAACACATTTCTTAATGTTGAGGGATATTCTCAATTGCTAACATCTCTCAAAAATCAATCTTAAATTGTCACAATGGTCTTTCACCAACCCATACATGGTCCAGTCATCTAAGTAAAATTGAAGAAATTTATGGATGAAGTCTGAAATGCTTGTACTACGATGCACGAGAACATAGTAGGTGCATTCTTCAATCCAAAAGGCATAACCATGTAGGAAAAATTCCCCATTAAGTGGCAAAATTTTTCTTTCTCTGGTCTTCCTTTGCAATCCTGACTTGGTGATACCCTAAGAACCCATCCATGAAAGAGTAGACTTCACGCTCGGATACTCCAAAATTTCTTGAAAGGGGGTTGGAAAAGGATTGATGACAAATAATCCATTTATATCCCCGTAGTCAACATAGATTCTTATCCTTCCATCATTCTTGATCATCGATGACCATTGGTATTATCCATTCTGATTCTTCCACAGCCTCAATGATACCAAATTCTATCATATTTTATATTTCTTCCTTGACCCGTACGCACAAATTTGGATTCATCGATAAGGCCTCTTCCAAATAAGGTGCACACCGTCCTTCAAATTTATCTTCATCTCCCCAAGCAATGGTGAACGCCCTTGAGTTCATGATACCCATGAGGGAATAAATCTTGGAACTCACGTAATAGATCAATGACCTTGGAAACTTATTTTTCTGACCAATATTCCCCAATGATAGCTTCCTTAGGTTCTATCTCTATCCCAATGTTAACCTTATTTATTTTCAAGGGATCATGGTAGGCACATGCTCAATCATCAGCGCTATCTATAACCTCGTGTGTACCTTCCGAATGGTCAACATCTAAAGTCTCCATCTCTTCATTGTCTACTACAAAGACCATTTTTCCTTTTTATTTTTCCACATACGCGCGCTCAAGATGTACTTCCTCTCGATTCTTATTCATTTAGGTGCATCTACAAATAAGGATCACACAACAAATCTAGTAGCATATCCTCTATCATAACACTATCTCCCAATGTAAGGCACTTGATTACTTACAACGCCTTATCCACTTATGGGTTTGTACTCCTACACTTGAAATCTTGAATGAGATCAGCTACCAACTCATGCCAATTACTTGTTTGAGGACGCATCTCTGAATGAATATACAATATACGTGCACAACCTTGTAAGGTGGAATACAACTTATGCACCCATAGCAAAGGTGGTAATGCTTCTCCACTTCCCATCTAGGCCTTCTCATATTCTTGGATATGAAATGACGTGGTCTCTTTACCGTGGTAGTATTGTATGATCATGGGCATGTTGCTCTTGGATAACCTTACAAAAAATGTGATTCTTAGTTCGTAAAACTCTAGGAGGTTCTCTTGATGTGTATCCCATCAACGCACTATAGTTCCGAGTAAGTTATAATTGAGCATTTCCCTCATCTCATCCTCATTCTTCCACTGAGCCTCCATTTCTTGCAAGAAAAGTTTGGGGTATGCTTCTCCAGAGTAACTTGGAAACTTATTTCCTCCTAGGTGCTTGAATGAGTGTACATTTTTCACCCTTATCACAAATCCTCTCAACTATCACCCAATCAACTCATAGGTCTCATGCGCCCAATTTCCGCATATCACACTATTGGTATCACTTAAGGATTGAGCATATTCAAATTGGATAACTCCCTTCATGGGGTGAATTATCTAAGGATCTTTGATGGAATGCACATATATTTTTTCAAGGACTTTTTCACCTAAGGACTCAGTATAGGGTATTGAATTCCCATCTATCAAAGGGATGATCCCCCTTTCTTCCTTGTTTTCAAAGCTGATATACCCTTTAATAAACCGTAGGTCAGCATTGTTCTTGTAACACCATGGGCACCCAAGCAATGTTGGAAATTTTTTTGCCTATGCGAGCACCAACAATTCAAATTCTCCAGTGAACTTGGCCCCTTTCATGGTGATAACTGCATCCTTCAGGACTCCAATTGGCATTTCCTTAGTCTTGTTTACCATATATAGCACATTCGAAGATGACTGTAATGTGGGCCTTCCCATTTGATGTCAGACATCTAAGGTAAAAACATTGACCTCTTCTCTTGTGTTGAGGAGGATATTACTCAGAAGTCATCCATTAACAACCACATTCAAAGTAATATCCTTGTCATATTCAAGGCTATGAGGAGGAAGGTTTGCATGCAAAACCTGTCTTTCGCGCTCTACTCCGGTGCGTGGTACCTTCTCTCTTAGCCATTCTCCTAGTAAGGGAATAATATTCTCTTGCCTTAACATCCTACATACTTCCTTTACCTCATCCAAGTCATCCTTTAGAGCCTCGGCATTCTTCCTTTTCTCCAACTACTTTTATTTCTCCTTTAGACATTGGATCTCCCCTTACAAACTTTGAATCATGTCCATAGTCTCTTGATACACCTCCTTCTGATGAGCAGGGTCTAGATATTTTCCATGTACCACTTCCTCTCTTGAAACTAGTGTCATTTTCCTTGGCATCTCCCTAGTGCACGCATGACCTCTACTTGCATCGTCACTAGTATAGGTTCTATCCTTGACTCACACTCTAGTCTTAACATCCATTATGAATCAGCCTTCTTGATGCTCACCATCCTAGTGCCTTTGTCTTTCCATTGCTATTGGTTCATATGCTCATAGAGCTCTAGACATTCTTCATACTTATGTTTCTTTCCACACCATGAGCATTGTAACAGATTAGGACACTCACATTTGTAATGCTCTATAGATCCAAAATTATAACAGTTCCTTGTGGTAATTCACTTCATCCTCCACCACAATTACTGTGACCAAAAAATCCTTCATGAAAACCTCTTCCGTATGCTCCTCCATCTGCGCGCCCTTCATAACGATGGTCATCATACTTGGAACTACTTGCAAGGCTAGTCTGGCATACACCCACTTCAATAACATCACGGATTTGATCAATTATTCTATAATCCTTGGTATCATGGGTCATAGAGGTACATATCTTATAATAGAAAGAAACATTCTTGTGTATTGTGTGTTGTAGTAGAGGGCACCTACTTGCATCATGATCCCCATGGAATATCTCATAGTCTACCACCATAGTGCATACCGAATTTCGAGGGAAACTATCCTTTGCGAGTCTATATTTTTATGTCATCTTATTCATCATGGCATTTTCTCAACTCTTTTACGTGTATTTGAACCATGATTACTACTAAGGAATAAATAATTCCCCCAATTTCAATTTCATCAAGATCATCCACTAATAGGGAATTATCTACAATTGAAAGGCTTATCATGTGGGTACAAAGAAATATTATTTTTGTTCAATCCATTTGAAATGGTCATATCTACAAATCTGCAATCTATAAGGGCAAAACCGTAGTGAGCTAAGGTCTTCCCAAAATTAAGGGATAACCTTTATTTTGAATTTAGGGTTTCAATATCAAGAAATCCATGGGATAATCTTATGCCTTTATGGGAACTACAACATCCTTAATGATCCCTTTTGGCTTTACAATAGTTTGATTGGCCATTTGCGGGATCATGGTAGTTAACTTCATAATGGTTAGATACAAGGTTGAGAGCATATATGTGGTCATGACATTGATAACAACTCCTAAATCTACAATAGCATAAGGTATGTTGATAATTATAATAGAAAAAATAACCACGGGGCTTCCCATATCTCCATGTTTGAGGGGAATAATCTTTCCTACTAATAATTCAGCTAAGTTTCCATCTTCTTGTATGGTCTTATGATACTATTTTATTATTCGTAGAGTTTTTATGCACAATTATTTAATAGTCCTATTAGTCTCAGGAACATACCTAATGTCTTGTATTAGAAAATCACAATGCTAAGGCATTTCGGTTCTTGTATGAGCTCAAATTTAGAAATTTATTAGGGTGTTAATTGATACTTTTTATCTTAGTCTCTTTCGAAATGGTATAGCTAGTGAATTGAGAGTTTTGGAAGGGTTTTCATCATGTAAATGTGGTTTATGAGTTGACTCTCCAAATCTTATGTTCCTATGATATTTCCTCAATGAATGGTGAAGAAGGGTGTGGAAGATTATTTCCTTAATGTAGCTAAACATTAGCATGACTAATGACATTTAAATTAGTAGAGTTTCATGATTCCAAAGTAATCTGAGATGTTTCATATTTTACATTGTTAAGATAGTCCACAAAGTTGATCATGAAATTTTGGTTGGTTCACCTACTCTATTTGAGGTTGTTTTTGTGATGTGAAGGTCCAAAAATCAAGTATTTTTATTGGTTTTACATGTTTTGGTTATGCCTCTAACCTTGGAATTGTTGATTATAACTTTTTTGGTTATTTGTTGACATTATTGAGGTACCCATTACCGTGTTTATATGTTTGACAAAGGTGGATTATTCCATTATTGAGGAATGTATTGAACTCAAGGTTGTGGTATAAGACATGGTGTGTTCCATTGATTTTTAGGTCATTTCTTTCTAGGAACAAACAAATTAAAATGTTGGTTTGAACGAAAGTTTGCACCTTAATTTTGAATAACATAATTAAGTTCTTCCTCCTAGTGGGTGTTTTTCTTCACACGATCCTTAATTGTTGGGAGTAAGTTATATTGACTAGTGGAGTGGTTTAGATTAGAGATGCCATATATATCGACCTTGTCTAGGGAAACCCTTGATTGTATGTTTATCTCTACATTTGGGGTAGTAAATTGATAGAGGCTCGGAATCCTTATCTTTTTCTTGTATATTTCCCAGAGAGATATTTAAGTGTTCTAGGGTATCTGTTATAAGATTAGAAAAATCCTCCATCAATTGGCTTACTTCACTACTTGTTTTCTTTTGTTTATTCCTTCAAAATCCTAGTCTAGTACTCAAATAATTTTAATAATTTTTACAAAGATCAATGATATCTAAAAACATTAGTTTTTTTACATCATCTTTATGCATTAAATCTAAAGCATCCATGGATTCATCATCTAACCCTCTCGAGAAATATATTTTTTCTTATCTCCTATTCCATGACATTATCACTTTATTTATATACAAAGAGGTATTATCAAGATAATCCTTAAGGATTCCATCTTCTTTTTGGGTCATCCTGAAGAGTTATTATTTGTGGTCATGAACTCTACAATGATCTTAATACTTCTCTAGGAAATTTGTTTCCATTTTAGGTCAACCATGAATAGATTTATGGGGAAAACACATAAACTAATTCATGGATTAGTCTTTAAGGTTGGAATGAACAATTTTAGCTTTTGGTTATTTGCAATGTAATCATAAGCCTAAAAAGGACCTTAAAATCAAGTATAAATTGATCAAGGTATTCTAAAGCTATTCCCTAAAGGTAGGAAATATTGATGGGGATATATTCTTCATAGGATATTTCTCTTCATCATTTATTACAATGGGGTAGGTTAATTTTATTTTATGTGGAGGAGCTACATTTTCTACTCCTTCCATTTGTTCTTATAGTTTATCCTCAATGTAGAACCTATGGTATGATCTTGATTTTGGAGGAGATTCTATTTAATGAATCTTCCATTAAAATATATAATCCTATATATGAAGCAAAAGAATGCTTTTAAAATACTAAATGCAGTATTAGATCAATATTTCCCCAAACTAAGAGATTATAAAAGTTTTCTAGTTCCACTTGCTCAAGAAGCTCATAAGATCTACTTGTTGTCAAGTATAGGTGCTTAAATCGTTACATGAAATAAGGAGTCAACATTATTATAAGGAAACTTACAAGAATAATTCTCAAACACCCTCTCTCAATGAATACCTATCTATACCCTAGAAACGAGCAGTAAAAAGTGGTACGGGTCATTATTTCCTCCACTATATATATATATATACACACACATACACACACACACACACACACACACACACACACACACACACACACACACACACACACACACACACACACACACACACACACACACACACACACACACACACACACACACACACACACACATATATATATATATATATAGTGTTATGGTATTGTTGTTGTAAATCAGCAACACCCCTGGATGTTGATCAGATTTCTAGTTTGATCATTCTAAGCATCCAGTGTGATTGCACAACATTGAAACCTTTCCCCAAGTGTGGGACTTGTAAAATGGGAAAGGAATATCCAGTTTAAAGGTTGGTTCCTCAATTCCTCTGGTCAGATTTATCACTTGCACAGTTGCAGAGGTTTAAAACTCAAAATCCTACTCTAAATTTCAAAGGAGACAGAGATGGAGAATGCAAAAACTAAAACTAATGCTAATAGGTGATGCACCAAAGGAGTGGTGAGCATTTCTCACTTCTCTGATTGACACAAATCATGGAAGCACAACAAAAATCATGCACAAACTGATGACATGTAATGAAAGATCAGAAATTAGTCAAACAACACTAGCAGAGGATAGAAGATTAATCACAAGGCCTGTATTGTTATTTTAACATCAAATTCACTTGCATTACAACACCTGGAAGGCAAAAATGAGTTGCAGTTCTTAGACAAGGTCTGGTATTCCACCAAAATCACTTTCAAGGTGAGAAAGGGGACCTGCAATACACAAAAAATGTTCAACCCTTTGAAAATGAGCCAAATCTGGCTTTTACAGTGCAAGGGATGAGCCTGGAGAGAGAAACACGGGAAAACGTGGAAGGGATTCAACCATTGACCAAAATGCATTCAAAATATCATGGGAATCCTTACAAACCCATCCCCTAACATTTTTAGCCATGTTGGGAGAGAATGCGAGCCATTCTTCATTAAAAACGGTGGTTGAAACGTCATTTCTGTCCATGACCACGTGCCGGAGGCATTTTTTGATTTTCTCTCTCCAAAATCCATAAAAATGAAAAAATGACCCTTAGATCTTGTAGATAATTTTACCATCTTTCCATTTATATAAAGAACGTGAAAAACTGAGCTGGATCGAAAGATATGGCCATTTGAAATTTTAGGGCAAAACAAGGCCAAATCGGGTTGGCGGGCAAAAATTTGAATTTTTTACCTTTTTGGTCATTTGGAAAATTTTCCAAAATTTCCCCACGCTCTGCCTTTCCAGGTGCCACGTGGCATGTTTCTATTGGGTGCGGGCCCATCCTGCTTCATTTTCCTTTGTTTTCACCTTTGGAAAATTTTCCCAAAATTCCCCGCCGGGCCGGTGAGCTTGGGACACGTGGCAAGCCCCAATTGGACACGGGCCTATCTTTCCTCTATTTTCCACGGGCTGTTTGATGATTTTTGACCTAGACACATGTCAAAACCCCATTGGGTGTGGGTTTTCCCCTTCTAATTTTTCATGTGGGCTTTCCTTAAGTTTCGGCGCCACCTGGACACGTGGCGAGATTCCATTGGCTCGCATAAAGGGGGGCGGGCTTTCTTCTCTAAATTTTCCTTTATTTTCTCCTTGGGAAAATTTCCCAAATTCTCCCCTTGCTCTGCCACTCCAGGACACGTGGAAAAATTTCATTGGCTACGGGCCTTTCGCAAGCATCCTCACCTTTACGCAAACACATTGGGGAAAAAAACCAATTTCCTCCTGCGCTCCGCCATTCTAGGCTTGGGTGACATGTGGCATTTGCTAATTCATCGGTGAGGGCAAGAGGCCAAAACTTACCTTTTGAAATTTTTGTGAAGAACTTCGCCAAAATTCTAACTTCTCTTCCACCCTCTGAAACTCCCATGCCATAGGACACGTGGCACATTTTGTTGGCCGCGGGCTTTCCCTCGAAATTTCCTTGCCAACACTTAGCCAAAATTTTCAATTTTCCCCCTGGACACGTGGTAGCATTTGATTCGTCGGCGGGCCTGCGGGAAAAATATTTCTCTTGAAAACTTTGCTAAAACACTTGGTAAAAAAACCAAGTTCTCCTCCGACCCCCGCCACTTCCTTGGACATGTGGCGACATCTCATTGGCTACGGGCCTTGAAAGGGAAAATTTCCCACAAAAACTCCACCGAGCCATAACTTCAAAAATACATGGAGTTAGGAGGAAAAATTTACCTTTATGGAAAGCTGAGAGAGAGCTCTATCCAATGGTGTCATTTCCAGAAGGTTTTGAGTGCCTAAAAAGTAAAAAATTATGTCTGAGGCACAAGAGAGGGAAGAATGAGAGGAGTTAGCCACAAAAATGAGCAAGGGGCACATTTTGGATAACAATTTTGGTGACTCAGAGGGGTCATCTACTGCTGGATGAATTTACCAGTTTCTTGAAACAATCCATTGGGCATGGAGTCATTAAATTCTCTGTTTGGTACCCCAACTGACTAGAACATTGCAAGGAGGAAGATGGAATATCACCTAATGGAGCAAGGCCTGCAAACACATTCCCAAGAATAGCAAGCTTGTGCCAAAGCACTTAGGGAAAAAAACTAACCTACAGCAAAACAATGTGCACAAGCACTTGGAGGAATGAAAACCTAAGCTAATATATACAAGGTGGAGAATTTCCCTTTAGTAGCAATGCTTTAGATGGATCCCATTGACTGGAATCTGCAGTTCTTTGCCATCCAATGAAGACAATTGGAAGGCATTGTTGTCCTTACACTTTGTGACCATGTATGGGCCACTCCAAATGGCATCAAATTTTGAATGCCTTCCCGATTTTGCTCTATCTGCATCCCATTTTAGCACTAGATCTCCAATTTGGAAGGACCTATTTTTGGCCTTTCTATCAAAGGTCTTCTTTATCAAAGCCTGGTCCTTCTCCATTGCTTGGGATGCTTGATTTCTGATTTCTTGGAGCTCCATCAATTCTGCATATCTAACCTCCATGGGATCAAACTCCAACAACTCTAACTATTTCATGAGTTCCAATGTTAGCAACTCAAGAGACATGGGTAAAATTTCCTCTCTCCCATAAACAAGCTTGAATGGAGAATTACTTGTAGATCTCTTGGGAGTTATCCTATCAGCCCATAAAGCTGATTTTAATTTGGTATGCCAAGACCTCGATTCTCATCAAGAGTCCTAATGATCCTCAACAAGTTCTTGTTTGTAGACTCGGCACTGGCCATTACCCCGAGGGTAATAGTTTGATGAAGTACTTAGGTAGATCCGTTCTTGACAGCCCATTCGGTCACCTTGGATCCAATGAATGCTAATGCATTATACGATATTATTGTAGCTGGTATGCCAAACCTGGTTACTATCCCCTCATAGAAATCTAGGATGCTAGATTCATTTGCTTCCTTGAGTGCTCTTGCTTTAGTCCACTAGTGAAGTAATCATGGGTTGTTAAAATCCACTTGTGCCCTTGGCTTGAATTGGGATTAATGACTCCAATGAAGTCTAAACCCCAT